>QCXZ01000041.1:49778287-50378287 GCA_025024175.1 Rhyzopertha dominica
ATCGGCATACTGATGTATTTTGAGCTGCTGATTCCAAAAATGCATTCAGAAATGAGCTAGGACGTCGGGAAATTAATTTTTCGTAAATTGAAAGTTCTACTCTAGGTCACTTTTCAGACGAACCGTTGCAGCTAGAGAAAAACTGACACCACTCCGAAATGCAGCAGGTCCACATTAGTAAATGAACATAAAATTAGCGTAATCGGAGACCATGAATTTCGAGGTGAAAAAACAACAAAGGGGTTAGCCTTTGCTCTTTTGCCGTTTTCGGTGAAAATTATTTTTGGCTCAAAATCGGCATACTGATGTATTTTGAGCTGCTGATTCCAAAAATGCATTCAGAAATGAGCTAGGACGTCGGGAAATTAATTTTTCGTAAATTGAAAGTTCTACTCTAGGTCACTTTTCAGACGAACCGTTGCAGCTAGAGAAAAACTGACACCACTCCGAAATGCAGCAGGTCCACATTAGTAAATGAACATAAAATTAGCGTAATCGGAGACCATGAAGTTTCCATGTGAAAAAACAACAAGGGGTTGCCTTTGCTCTTTGGCCCGTTTTTCGGTGAAAATTATTTTTTGGGCTCAAAATCGGCATACTGATGTATTTTGAGGCTGCTGATTCCAAAAATGCATTCAGAAATGAGCTAGGACGTCGGGAAATTAATTTTTCGTAAATTGAAAGTTCTACTCTAGGTCACTTTTCAGACGAACCGTTGCAGCTAGAGAAAAATTGACACCACTCCGAATGCAGCAGGTCCACATTAGTAAATGAACATAAAATTAGCGTAATCGGAGACCATGAATTTCGAGGTGAAAAAACAACAAAGGGTTAGCCTTTGCTCTTTTGCCGTTTTCGGTGAAAATTATTTTTGACTCAAAATCGGCATACTGGATGTATTTTGAGCTGCTGATTCCAAAAATGCATTCAGAAATGAGCTAGGACGTCGGGAAATTTATTTTTCGTAAATTGAAAGTTCTACTCTAGGTCACTTTTCAGACGAACCGTTGCAGCTAGAGAAAAACTGACACCACTTCCGAAATGCAGCAGGTCCACATTAGTAAATGAACATAAAATTATCGTAATCGGAGACCATGAAATTTCGAGGTGAAAAAACTACAAAGGGGTTAGCCTTTGCTCTTTTGCCGTTTTCGGTGAAAATTATTTTTTGGCTCAAAATCGGCATACTGATGTATTTTGAGCTGCTGATTCCAAAAATGCATTCAGAAATGAGCTAGGACGTCGGGAAATTAATTTTTCGTTAATTGAAAGTTCTACTCTAGGTCACTTTTCAGACGAACCGTTGCAGCTAGAGAAAAACTGACACCACTCCGAAATGCAGCAGGTCCACATTAGTAAATGAACATAAAATTAGCGTAATCGGAGACCATGAAATTTCGAGGTGAAAAAAACAACAAAGGGGTTAGCCTTTGCTCTTTTTGCCGTTTTCGGTGAAAATTATTTTTGGCTCAAATCGGCATTACTGATGTATTTTGAGCTGCTGATTCTAAAAATGCATTCAGAAATGAGCTAGGACGTCGGGAAATTAATTTTTCGTAAATTGAAAGTTCTACTCTAGGTCACTTTTCAGACGAACCGTTGCAGCTAGAGAAAAATTGACACCACTCCGAAATGCAGCAGGTCCACATTAGTAAATGAACATAAAATTAGCGTAATCGGAGACCATGAAATTTCGAGGTGAAAAAACAACAAAGGGGTTAGCCTTTGCTCTTTTGCCGTTTTCGGTGAAAATTATTTTTGGCTCAAAATCGGCATACTGATGTATTTTGAGCTGCTGATTCCAAAAATGCATTCAGAAATGAGCTAGGACGTCGGGAAATTTATTTTTCGTGAATTGAAAGTTCTACTCTAGGTCACTTTTCAGACGAACCGTTGCAGCTAGAGAAAAACTGACACCACTCCGAAATGCAGCAGGTCCACATTAGTAAATGAACATAAAATTAGCGTAATCGGAGACCATGAAATTTCGAGGTGAAAAAACTACAAAGGGGTTAGCCTTTGCTCTTTTGCCGTTTTCGGTGAAAATTATTTTTGACTCAAAATCGGCATACTGATGTATTTTGAGCTGCTGATTCCAAAAATGCATTCAGAAATGAGCTAGGACGTCGGGAAATTTATTTTTCGTAAATTGAAAGTTCTACTCTAGGTCACTTTTCAGACGAACCGTTGCAGCTAGAGAAAAAACTGACACCACTCCGAAATGCAGCAGGTCCACATTAGTAAATGAACATAAAATTATCGTAATCGGAGACCATGAAATTTCGAGGTGAAAAAACTACAAAGGGGTTAGCCTTTGCTCTTTTGCCGTTTTCGGTGAAAATTATTTTTGGCTCAAAATCGGCAAACTGATGTATTTTGAGCTGCTGATTCCAAAAATGCATTCAGAAATGAGCTAGGACGTCGGGAAATTAATTTTTCGTAAATTGAAAGTTCTACTCTAGGTCACTTTTCAGACGAACCGTTGCAGCTAGAGAAAAACTGACACCACTCCGAAATGCAGCAGGTCCACATTAGTAAATGAACATAAAATTAGCGTAATCGGAGACCATGAAATTTCGAGGTGAAAAAACAACAAAGGGGTTAGCCTTTGCTCTTTTGCCGTTTTCGGTGAAAATTATTTTTGGCTCAAAATCGGCATACTGATGTATTTTGAGCTGCTGATTCCAAAAATGCATTCAGAAATGAGCTAGGACGTCGGGAAATTAATTTTTCGTAAATTGAAAGTTCTACTCTAGGTCACTTTTCAGACGAACCGTTGCAGCTAGAGAAAAACTGACACCACTCCGAAATGCAGCAGGTCCACATTAGTAAATGAACATAAAATTAGCGTAATCGGAGACCATGAAATTTCGAGGTGAAAAAACAACAAAGGGGTTAGCCTTTGCTCTTTTGCCGTTTTCGGTGAAAATTATTTTTGACTCAAAATCGGCATACTGATGTATTTTGAGCTGCTGATTCCAAAAATGCATTCAGAAATGAGCTAGGACGTCGGGAAATTAATTTTTCGTAAATTGAAAGTTCTACTCTAGGTCACTTTTCAGACGAACCGTTGCAGCTAGAGAAAAACTGACACCACTCCGAAATGCAGCAGGTCCACATTAGTAAATGAACATAAAATTAGCGTAATCGGAGACCATGAAGTTTCCATGTGAAAAAACAACAAAGGGGTTAGCCTTTGCTCTTTTGCCGTTTTCGGTGAAAATTATTTTTGGCTCAAAATCGGCATACTGATGTATTTTGAGCTGCTGATTCCAAAAATGCATTCAGAAATGAGCTAGGACGTCGGGAAATTAATTTTTCGTAAATTGAAAGTTCTACTCTAGGTCACTTTTCAGACGAACCGTTGCAGCTAGAGAAAAACTGACACCACTCCGAAATGCAGCAGGTCCACATTAGTAAATGAACATAAAATTAGCGTAATCGGAGACCATGAAGTTTCCATGTGAAAAAACAACAAAGGGGTTAGCCTTTGCTCTTTTGCCGTTTTCGGTGAAAATTATTTTTGGCTCAAAATCGGCATACTGATGTAATTTGAGCTGCTGATTCCAAAAATGCATTCAGAAATGAGCCAGGACGTCGGGAAATTAATTTTTCGTAAATTGAAAGTTCTACTCTAGGTCACTTTTCAGACGAACCGTTGCAGCTAGAGAAAAACTGACACCACTCCGAAATGCAGCAGGTCCACATTAGTAAATGAACATAAAATTAGCGTAATCGGAGACCATGAAGTTTCCATGTGAAAAAACAACAAAGGGGTTAGCCTTTGCTCTTTTGCCGTTTTCGGTGAAAATTATTTTTCGCTCAAAATCGGCATACTGATGTATTTTGAGCTGCTGATTCCAAAAATGCATTCAGAAATGAGCTAGGACGTCGGGAAATTATTTTTTCGTAAATTGAAAGTTCTACTCTAGGTCACTTTTCAGACGAACCGTTGCAGCTAGAGAAAAACTGACACCACTCCGAAATGCAGCAGGTCCACATTAGTAAATGAACATAAAATTAGCGTAATCGGAGACCATGAAGTTTCCATGTGAAAAAACAACAAAGGGGTTAGCCTTTGCTCTTTTGCCGTTTTCGGTGAAAATTATTTTTGGCTCAAAATCGGCATACTGATGTATTTTGAGCTGCTGATTCCAAAAATGCATTCAGAAATGAGCTAGGACGTCGGGAAATTAATTTTTCGTAAATTGAAAGTTCTACTCTAGGTCACTTTTCAGACGAACCGTTGCAGCTAGAGAAAAATTGACACCACTCCGAAATGCAGCAGGTCCACATTAGTAAATGAACATAAAATTAGCGTAATCGGAGACCATGAAATTTCGAGGTGAAAAAACAACAAAGGGGTTAGCCTTTGCTCTTTTGCCGTTTTCGGTGAAAATTATTTTTGACTCAAAATCGGCATACTGATGTATTTTGAGCTGCTGATTCCAAAAATGCATTCAGAAATGAGCTAGGACGTCGGGAAATTTATTTTTCGTAAATTGAAAGTTCTACTCTAGGTCACTTTTCAGACGAACCGTTGCAGCTAGAGAAAAACTGACACCACTCCGAAATGCAGCAGGTCCACATTAGTAAATGAACATAAAATTATCGTAATCGGAGACCATGAAATTTCGAGGTGAAAAAACTACAAAGGGGTTAGCCTTTGCTCTTTTGCCGTTTTCGGTGAAAATTATTTTTGGCTCAAAATCGGCATACTGATGTATTTTGAGCTGCTGATTCCAAAAATGCATTCAGAAATGAGCTAGGACGTCGGGAAATTAATTTTTCGTTAATTGAAAGTTCTACTCTAGGTCACTTTTCAGACGAACCGTTGCAGCTAGAGAAAAACTGACACCACTCCGAAATGCAGCAGGTCCACATTAGTAAATGAACATAAAATTAGCGTAATCGGAGACCATGAAATTTCGAGGTGAAAAAACAACAAAGGGGTTAGCCTTTGCTCTTTTGCCGTTTTCGGTGAAAATTATTTTTGGCTCAAAATCGGCATACTGATGTATTTTGAGCTGCTGATTCTAAAAATGCATTCAGAAATGAGCTAGGACGTCGGGAAATTAATTTTTCGTAAATTGAAAGTTCTACTCTAGGTCACTTTTCAGACGAACCGTTGCAGCTAGAGAAAAATTGACACCACTCCGAAATGCAGCAGGTCCACATTAGTAAATGAACATAAAATTAGCGTAATCGGAGACCATGAAATTTCGAGGTGAAAAAACAACAAAGGGGTTAGCCTTTGCTCTTTTGCCGTTTTCGGTGAAAATTATTTTTGGCTCAAAATCGGCATACTGATGTATTTTGAGCTGCTGATTCCAAAAATGCATTCAGAAATGAGCTAGGACGTCGGGAAATTTATTTTTCGTAAATTGAAAGTTCTACTCTAGGTCACTTTTCAGACGAACCGTTGCAGCTAGAGAAAAACTGACACCACTCCGAAATGCAGCAGGTCCACATTAGTAAATGAACATAAAATTAGCGTAATCGGAGACCATGAAATTTCGAGGTGAAAAAACTACAAAGGGGTTAGCCTTTGCTCTTTTGCCGTTTTCGGTGAAAATTATTTTTGACTCAAAATCGGCATACTGATGTATTTTGAGCTGCTGATTCCAAAAATGCATTCAGAAATGAGCTAGGACGTCGGGAAATTTATTTTTCGTAAATTGAAAGTTCTACTCTAGGTCACTTTTCAGACGAACCGTTGCAGCTAGAGAAAAACTGACACCACTCCGAAKTGCAGCAGGTCCACATTAGTAAATGAACATAAAATTATCGTAATCGGAGACCATGAAATTTCGAGGTGAAAAAACTACAAAGGGGTTAGCCTTTGTTCTTTTGCCGTTTTCGGTGGAAATTATTTTTGGCTCAAAATCGGCATACTGATGTATTTTGAGCTGCTGATTCCAAAAATGCATTCAGAAATGAGCTAGGACGTCGGGAAATTAATTTTTCGTAAATTGAAAGTTCTACTCTAGGTCACTTTTCAGACGKACCGTTGCAGCTAGAGAAAAACWGACACCACTCCGAAATGCAGCAGGTCCACATTAGTAAATGAACATAAAATTAGCGTAATCGGAGACCATGAAGTTTCCATGTGAAAAAACAACAAAGGGGTTAGCCTTTGCTCTTTTGCCGTTTTCGGTGAAAATTATTTTTGGCTCAAAATCGGCATACTGATGTATTTTGAGCTGCTGATTCCAAAAATGCATTCAGAAATGAGCTAGGACGTCGGGAAATTAATTTTTCGTAAATTGAAAGTTCTACTCTAGGTCACTTTTCAGACGAACCGTTGCAGCTAGAGAAAAACTGACACCACTCCGAAATGCAGCAGGTCCACATTAGTAAATGAACATAAAATTAGCGTAATCGGAGACCATGAAATTTCGAGGTGAAAAAACAACAAAGGGGTTAGCCTTTGCTCTTTTGCCGTTTTCGGTGAAAATTATTTTTGACTCAAAATCGGCATACTGATGTATTTTGAGCTGCTGATTCCAAAAATGCATTCAGAAATGAGCTAGGACGTCGGGAAATTAATTTTTCGTAAATTGAAAGTTCTACTCTAGGTCACTTTTCAGACGAACCGTTGCAGCTAGAGAAAAACTGACACCACTCCGAAATGCAGCAGGTCCACATTAGTAAATGAACATAAAATTAGCGTAATCGGAGACCATGAAATTTCGAGGTGAAAAAACAACAAAGGGGTTAGCCTTTGCTCTTTTGCCGTTTTCGATGAAAATTATTTTTGGCTCAAAATCGGCATACTGATGTATTTTGAGCTGCCGATTCCAAAAATGCATTCAGAAATGAGCTAGGACGTCGGGAAATTAATTTTTCGTAAATTGAAAGTTCTACTCTAGGTCACTTTTCAGACGAACCGTGGCAGCTAGACAAAAACTGGTTTGGAGTGCAAAATTTTGTCCATTTCGCTCTATGACTTACCGTTTCTGAGATATTTGCGTTTGAAGTTTTCTCTGGTTTTCCTTAAGAAATCATGGGACTTCTCCACTGCCCAGGCCTCCGTTGCTCTTTACCCTCATCTTCCCACACTTCCCCGGCTCATCAAAAGCAATTGAAAATTTTTATTGTTAAAAAATTTTATTCCGAAAAAAGTTCTAATCACTTCTATATATTAAAGGTTGAAAGAAAAGCGATAAATAGTAGAGGTGTATCTCTGTTAGGGAGCGCAAAAGCAAAAAGCTGAAATAAAAGAGGGTTAGGTAAAAATAAAATCAACAGTGGTTCTGATTAATAATTTTATTAATGCCAAATGTACACCGAATGGCTACCATTTATAGCATTTCAATGATTAACGTCAGATGTTACGTTGACAACTTCAATAATCAATTTAAATTCATCATTTTAAGACAAAGGCAACATTTATCATCGATCATAGAGAAATCATACTAAAATATTTAATAAAATCTATGCAAGCTTTACAATTATTATAAATCTATTAATTACATGCATCATACAACTACGAATTACATTTAGAACTGTTTCTGAGGCCAAAATCACATTTACATCTAACATTACGAGACGAAAAGAGTAAGAAAGTAAAAACAATTTGGTCCGTCTAATTTGCTTCATTTTTTGTGGCAGGTTGAAGATTTCCAGTCCATATGTGTGCAGTCGAATTGACAAAGTCCTTTGAGTTACAGATTGTAACCCCAAGGGCTCGGACGATATATTTAAACTAATTTTTTTACACTTAACGTACCCTGCTAATGTTATTCATAAGATAGAAACGCAATTACGGATCGGCAAAAACAAAATTTCGTGATATGTTGTAAAAACCATTAGCAGCAATGTTTTGGAAAAGTACAAATGGAAAATCACCTCCCCAGGACCAATGTTTCCTAAATTCGTTATTCTAATCGCTAGGGTGTAAAATCCGAWGCTTCTGCTGCTACGATTGTCTAAAAAGGGAAAACACCGTTTACACTWAGTGCAAGATTGACAGAGAACGTCCCGAATAAGCTTTMGGATGCTCGATTTTTTTTAATTAATAATCTGAAACAACAGCACTACATCTGACTCCGAAACCACTACAGCAAGTTGCAAAGATAAAAACTGGTAMTGTTAAATTTTTTTACACATGTAACTGTAACGTCTTCTAATATTTCCTTTTTTTTTGTACTTAAAAAATACATAATCACCCATTATTTAGTAGCATTAAGGTGGATCTGCAGATTTGGCAATGCAGCTGCACTTTTAAGTAGTAGTGAAATAAATAGTTTGATAATAATCGTGGATGACTGGATGAAATTTTTAAATTCTATCCGCACAGCAAAGTACTGTAACATTACCAAATCTGTACACCCGAAATTGCAGAAGGCGAATCTTTGAAACGAACACAAGACGAAATGAATCACCCTTGTAGTCGCGTCGAACATCCGCGCGAAAATATACATGACAATCCGTACTCTCGTGTTATATAAAAATGGTTACGTTTAGTTAGATAATTAGCAAATATACAATAATTAGGATCACTACAGCCTATCACCATAATAAAGTGGTGCATACACCGCTAAATTACTATTGACATTAACTACAACCAGTCTTGTGTACACACTAATAATATATTAATAGTAAATCTAAGCGGACATGGGACACTCACCCCTCATCGGAGAATGCCACCACGCCCCCCCACCATATACACATAGTGCAGCCTTTAGACCAGTAATATTCAGATCGGAAGATACAAAATTGGTAACTAATTATACATATCAAAACCCCCGTCCCAAAACTTCCAATAACATGAAGCGTGACTAAATTATAATGCGCGCATGCGGTCAGACGCACATTTCGATGATTAGAGAGATCTAGATTAGTTAGTTACTGAGGTACACGGTGGATAGTTATTATTATTGTGCTCGTTTTTGATATCGAGTGTGAAGTGTGCACCTGACCGCACAATTAAAGCTCGTGAAGATGTTTAATACTGCTAAACTATCATTTATATATATATACATAGGCCAGTCTTAAAAAACAAGCGAAACCTGTTAAAACAAGCAATAAGGTGCGTAGTCGCCTGCGCCAAACACAGAGGGCGCATCGCCACTGTTGCCGGATTCCCAAAAAATTTCCCCGAATTTGTAATTTTTCATTATTATGGGTATAACGTAAGTAAATTATGTCAAAAATATGGAGCGGTAAAAAAAATTATGCAATTTTTACAAATTATATCTGCCCCTGTTACAGGACGTAATTTAATGTTAAGGTGTGTACAACGCTCCCATTATAAAATTAAATATCGGTTTTAAATTGTTGCTAATTTAAATTCAAAGCTTGTTCTATAGATTGGTGGCATATGAGCATTTTTGCTGAATTTGACATCAACGCAGAGAAAAGCGGAATTAAAAATTCCAATTGCATAAAAAAATGCATTGTCAGATTTACGAAAAGGTCTCCAGATTTGACATCAACGCAGAGAAATCCATGAATTTTGTTGGAAATCAATGTTATTTTATGAACAATACCTATGCAGTGTTAAATTGCCAATATTGATGAACAAAATCAATGAAATTAATAACTCGTGAATGGAAATTGCTTTAAAATTTTGGTTTACAAACATAAAAATCTCTATATTACAGAATTTTGGACAGTTTGACACATTCTGGTTTGTCATTAATATATAAAAAATTCTCCAAATCCAGGAAGTTTTCAATGAGATTGGCAATACTGGCTGTGTATTTATTGCAATTTTACTGAATATGCTATTTCATACAATCTTCTAAACTGCTAGAAATTTAAATTGGATTTGGCAATGTCAAGTTGCACTCACATAAAAATTTCCAATATATTTGGCATTGTTGGCCGCGTTTTTTGTACAATTTCTTCAAATCTAAAGAAATTTCGATAAATCTGGCAATATTTACTGTGCATTTTCCCAAATTATTTATTAATCAGTTCATTTTGCACAAAAAATTACAATGTTCCTGACAACAATGCAGGTTTTTTTAATATTTCCCCAACTCTAGGTAAATTTCACTGAATCTGGCAACATTGTACGCACATTTTCTACGTTTATGCGCTCGCTGTTTTTACACAAGTGAATACACGGTTACGGATGATATTCGGCTACTGCTAATTCGCTGCATACAATTTGATATAACCCTGTGCAACGTTAAAAATTAACGCAGAAAGAAGCGAATCGTTAATATTGTTCTGAATTAAGGCTATCTTTTTGAAACCTTCGTGTACAGAGATAGAGGAACTTTAACTCCTAACATGCAATGTGTGTGGACAGCATCTTTGATGTTAATAAATCTATATTTAACACAAACACCTGATTATTTTTTGTTTTAATATTATAACCGACTAATCCTACACAAAATCCAAAAATATTATTATTCTTTTTGTACAACTACCTCTGATTCAAACTCTACGTGTCTAGAGTTACAGGTATCGTACGAGCTACCTACATGTTAATTAAATCTCCTTCTGCGACGTTGTTTCACGCAAATGTCGCGGTTTGTGTGAAATAACGCGAAAATCTAATTAGGCACGGCGCGACGAGGAACAACCCAAACCGGAACCACCTGTCGCGGTTAGGCCCGCCCCCACCCGCGCCTCTTCCTTAAATATCACAACTATAGCCATTAGAAAACTCCCGTTGGCGTTACCCCTGTTGGATTGCAACATACAAACACCTAACTATGCGAAACGAATAAATGGTGCCGCACATGCTAAAGGGTCGTAACATTATTATAAATAGGCACATCGATATTTTTTATTAATTTTTTTTTCGTTTTGCACACATCAACTGTGTATAGATTAGAAAAAACTCTGAATGACTAGTCCCCAATGAAATAAATCCCAAAACCTGGCGAAAGAAAATGCATCAGAGAGAATAACTAACAAACTAAATGCTCCTGTGTGTTTTGCCATTAATCTATGGCAGTTATAATAAATATAAGGCTAAAATTACATTAGATGTGGAACAGCCGAGAAATATTTACAATTCGGGGGGCTTAGGTCCCCCCCACAAACGCTTAGCACACATAAAACACCTAAAACTACAACAGTAAAATTATACAACCCCCGACTAAACGACCATCTAAAAATTAAACGGGGCATATTCAAAGGAACGATTAAAAACTGAGTATACAATTAGTTAAAAAAAAAATAATTAAATTAAACTGTTAGAACGTACTATAGGCACGGTACAAGGTCCTTTTTTGTAGCCGTAACCAAACTAACTTGCCCAATCCAAATTACATCAACTTAAAAACAATTGCACCTAAAAATATTTTCTTCTCAAAAGACAGTATTGCGTAATTCCTAACCAAGCAACTACGTTAAAATTATTATCCAATAAAGAACAATCCAATGTTCATAGTGTAAGCCCAACTAATGGGGCCAGCCCTGAAGTGAAATTTCATAAAGCTGGGAGTTCTTGAAGATGCAATATTTTTTTTAAACACAGCCAAATTCGGGGATTTGTACTTCCCCTACCCCTTTTTTAATTCAAACAAATATCAACATAATAAATCATAAACCTGTTTTGACAACTGGAAAATATCTACAAATTCACAAAAAAAAGAGAGAGCAACATGAAGCTGTTCTTCATGCAGCATTTGTTTTTTTACAACTATCTGCGTTGGTTACACAGTCGATATTCCTGTCTGATGAGCTTAAATAGAAGCAAACTTAAAAGTCAAGTGATCGATTGAATAACTAAGACAGATATCACATATTTAGCTTTATCTAAAACAGAACGTAAGTTATTCTTTGTCAATGCAAAAGAACTTGCTTTTGTAAATTGACAATTATGTAATCTATCAATTAGAAATTATTATTAATTAACGTCGTGTTTTTGTATTATCTTTTTGACCACAACTTACTGTGAAGTCACAAAAAAAATACCAAAGTTGCGGCATACCACTTAAAATTAGAAAAACGCAAATTAACTTTGATCTTGTCAGAAAAACAAAAATTAGAACAAACGAAATTTGTACTTATCAAAGAAAATTAAACTTCAACACCATCCGGATAGACATCCTCAAAAACCCCCTCCAATGTGCGACCAGCCCCGCTACTTACGCTTACACTATGATTACGCAGTGTTGTCTCATGTATTATTCGGCGAACCATAGGCTCGCCGGCTGGTACTGGTGGTTCTTGGGGCTCAGCGGTGCGAACCCGTACGAGGCGGCGGCCACCTGGGCGTGCGAGGGAAATTGCAGGTGGGCCGGCAGCGGATGGGCGGCGTGGCTCGCTATTACTGGCCGTGCGCTGGAGTGGTGAGCCGGTGGCGGCGGCAGGGCACGTCTGTAAAGATTCGACGATAATATGAGACCTGTAGTTCGGACGTTCCCAAACTGTTTAGGTTACAATCGAACATTAAAGCAGCACAAAACAGATAAAAATCTAGTAACAGGAGAGGCATTTCATATAAAGCGGTTTTTCAAATTTGTTTTTTATTTTGTTTATGTTGTACGGGGTGATCCATTTTTTTTTGGTACGTTGATTAGCTTTCGAAATACAGGGCATTTTTCAAATTTCAAATATTTTGGTTGCTATAGCTAGCAATAAAATGTTGAAACATTATTTAGCTCATTTTTCCAACACTATTAAATGACATAATTTTTTTTGTGGGTGTCCCCAGTACATAAGTTTTTGGGTATTTTTGAGCCATGGAAGAATACTTTCTGTTTTATCAAATATTTTTAAATCAATGAAGACCTAATTATTTTTTCTTCATATGGGATCTTTTACTTATTATGACAAAACAGTTCAACAAAAAAGAGCAGTGAATATAAAAAGCATCACCCATATTTTCACCTACATAAAAAAATTAATTTTGGTTTTAACTGAGTGACTTTCAATAAATTATGAATGAGACATAGATTTGTAAATGACAATGAAACCGGAATTTTCACAAGGTAAAGAAGTTATATTCTACTTTTTGGTTTTTCTTTTTTATGTTAAGTGACCTAACCAAGACAAGTTTAAGGCCAGAAATTTGTCAAGCATAAAAAAGATCCGCACCAGAAATCGTAAGACCGTTCAAGAAACTCCACAAAAAAAAACAACTACCAAAATATTCCATAACACACAATATCAAACATGAACAGTGAACTGACCTTGATTCTCTCGGTTACTCTGCAATCAGCAAATCAAAATCTGCAGTTCGATACCTCTTGCAAATTGAAAAACTCCTCGATAAAAATGATAAAAAAAATACTTTCTTACAGCAGATCTCAAAAAAGCTGCTTTTATGATAAAAAAAGAAGAACTGTCGCGTTGCCTAATGTGGCTGATAAATGGGTCCAATTCCGTGCGCCATTGGGGAAAATGGGAACAATAGCCTGGTATGCCATTTTCTGCGACAAAGAAAACATGCTGATTTACTCCAAATCGACTCAGTTAACGTTTAAAGGAACATTTCTGGTGTGGATCTATTTATTCTGAAGGGACTAAATTTGGTACATTTAAATTTGCCGCCATTTCAATTTATCAGCTGATATATCTTCAGATTATGTAATAAACAGATTCGAGTCTCTTTGGCGCCAACTTTAATGAGATACCTTCACTAAAGATCTGTCATTATTTGTGTTTCTGGTGTGGACCTATTTTTTTTTAATCAAATGAAATTCAAACTCCGAATTTCATATCGAGGGCGTCATATTAAAAGGGAGCAAGAGCCAAAAAGTTAATTTACAGGAAACGGAAAAACTGTTTAAAAATCTATTATTTTTAGAGAGTTTTGTTTGGACTGAAACATATTTCACTGACTTAAATTTGCCATTTCAAAAGATACTAAAGTTTCGATTTTGGCATATTTAAATTCCATTTCAGTTTATTGTTTTCTTGCGTGAAAGATTTGTACTCTAATTAAGAGATTTAAATTTAGCAGATTTAAGTCAAGCTTTGAATTTGGAGCATTTAAATTTGCTACTTTTTCAAGTAACTCGAGCTTCAAATTTCAGACAATTAAATTTAATGGATTAATGCTTTCAATTTAGTAATGTATGAAATCATCAGCTGATATACGTTCAAAAATGTGTAGTTTATCCGACGAACAAATTTCTGTTCCAGCAAAAATATTTTCTACAAATTTCCAAGACGTCAAAAAAAAAATTTCTATACCCACACCAAACATCCCCTACTACACGCCCCCTACTTCAAATCTCTGCAACTTACCCGGCTGGCGCCACCTGGTGCGTGGCCGGCAGATACGCCGGTTGCGTGGTTGTCACGTAGACTGCGGGCCGTCGGTACAGCTCCGTCTGGTGGTAGAGGGGTTGCCCGGCAGCAGCCAGAGGGTGCTGTGGGGACAACCTTGGCGGGCCCGCTAGGGGCTGTGGTGATAGGTGAGCGCTTCCGTGTCTACAACCACACCCATGCATGTTACAACCATTACTGTTAACGATAACCATTATGTTTTAGTTTGCCCCTGGGAGGAAGTTATTTACAGGTGATTGGGGGGGGGGGGAAGAGTAATTTGCTAATGTAACATGACAATGCAAATTTATGTATTGCTACCAAAGCAACATTCTTTTTTCTTATTTCACCTACCGTAATCGGCTGAGATTACACCGTCTGATTAGTACTTTACACTGCAGTGGATAGAAAATTGTTTTGCTGCTGACAATTTTTAAGCAGTAATTTGATATTCCAAATAACTGACACCTTATTTAAAAGCAGAATTACTCTTCCATCTACTCCTATAATATATGTGTACTACAAATAGGAACAACACATACAAATACATAGAAAAATGTGAAAAATACAAATTATTCTTTAACTACAGATCTCATTCTTGATTTTTTTCTACAAAACACTTCTGTGATCAAAAATATTGTGATAATTCATTCAAACTTTATTTTTTTCACTTCCATCTAATTATGTATAAAAAAAATTAACATTACAAATATGTGTAATCCACAAAAAAGATTCCTGTACTAAAAAATACATTTGAAGGACTTTAAATAAATGGAAAAACCAATAAGATACCATTTTGCACAAAAGAAATCTACGTGAAGTCTATGACCTTTTCGTTTTTAATCACAAAAGTATATGCAACCAAATCATTGTAAAAATGATACTTAACTTACTTCACTCAAATTCTGACATGTTAGTATCAGTATTCGTGCAAAAAAGTACACTACATATGTAACCTATATTCCAATAATTCACCTACAAAAAATTCGTTTCTTTTTACCTGTAACTTTGATGCATGGGCTGAGGAGGTCCCCAACTTTTCCCGGGAGCCAACAAATGCTGCTCCCTGGATACTCCAAGTCCATCTCTGGTTGTGTGAGCAGCTGGAGGTTGTATGTATTCCTTGTGAGTTTGAGCCTGTATGTTGTAGTCACGAAGGTTGACGACTGGGACAGCCGAATGCCGTCTACTATAATAGACAAAAAAAACCATCTATAATGGTCACATACATACAACAATGTCATGAAATTTGCATTTTTAAGGATCATACACCTGGTGCAGAAGATCTATGAAGATGAGGTCGTAATAAAAGTATGAGACGACATTCCAAAAGTTGTTAAATGGTAAAAACAAGCAAAATTCTCTCATCTGACCAACATCATGTCAACGTGGTTGTCCTTCAGGTCCCAAAACACAAAGACACTTAATACCTATATGGCAATCACCATCACCTCCACAGAGGTGTGCCCTCAGGTTCAAGAAAGGAGATCGTCCTTAGATACGAACAAAGCTTTGAAGGTGTTTATGAAAAAATATAGAATAAGCTGTCAGATCATTTATAGCAAGGCCAGACCCAAAAAGCACTGAATTTTCAGCACAAATGCAAAAACTGGAAAAAATTCTTAAAGGCCAGCAAACATATTGGCTATTCAAGTATAAAACTATGTTCATTTAGTTGTCGAATACACAAGTTACAATTTTTTTTTCGGCTGACATCATCTCCAGCGAGGTGGCCCCTAGGTCACAAAATTGAACGAATAAACTAGTAAACATGCAAAAATGTGGAATTTTTTGTAATGATATACATCCATAGAAAACCTGTCCCCCAGGTGCTAAAATTAAGATTAGATCCTCTGTCCCCTAAAACACATCAAAATGTGATAATTAATCCACAAGCAAAATATTGAGCAAAATACATTTTTTACTTTGTTTAAAAGCACATGGTGCTGAACCTCCATCAATATGACATCATAATCAATGCATGAAACAAATTAAATCGGACAGGAATTGTAAAAATACAGCAAAAAAATTTCTCTTAACTGAAGTCTTCTTCAGCGAGGTCATCCCCCAGGTCGAAAAATAAACCTGCAGACGCGAAAATGTGATAATTATTTCTCCACAAGCACAACATCGTCGAGAAAAATACATTTAGTTTGCTTTGAAGCACCTAGTGCAGAACCTCCTTGAAGATGACATTGTAATATAAGTATCAAACCACATTTAGATTGATGCTGATTGCAAAAATAGCCCAAAAATTTTTGTTATGACTGACATCTTCTCCAGCAGCCTTGTCCCCCAACCCCCCTTGTCCTAAAATAATAAGTTTGTAGATGGAAAAATGTGACAAAAATTTTTCCACAACCAAAACATTGACATAAATACATTTAGATTGTGTTAAAAGACCTGGTGCATGGAACCTTCAAGAAGATGATGTCGTAATCTAAACACAAAACAATTTTTCAATGTTTTCTGGAATGTCCTGAAGTCACCAGGTACATAAATGCAAAAATCATTACTATCAAAATAAAACCAACCGCACAAAAAAATAAACAACAAATTCATCGACTTACCTKTMACCACCGTGTGAGCTAGGAGCGTGCGCAGCTGGTGGTGCCCATGAAATTCTTTTATCTCCCGACGAGTACACCACATGCTGCTGTTCCTGCATGGGATGACCAGAACTAGCGCTGACGTATTGGTATTGAGGCGCCGGTTCTTTACAGGACGAGTTACAGTGCGACTGTTGATTGTAGTCGCCTCCGGACCTGTGGTAGTCGAGGCCGGGTTCCTGCTTCGTTGGCACGTTGAGCATACACTCCGACTGTGCCTTGGCCAGAAGACGCTTCTTTTGGGAGACAGAGGCGTAGTTCGTCTGCGGAGGTTCGTTTTTGATAACCTGGTGGTACGATTGCGAATGGTGCTGGAAGAAAAAACAGAATTAACTTTCAATGTTTAAAGATTTAATATTACAAAGTATTACCTTTGCCGAACTTCTGTTTTCCTCGTTGTCGCTGTCCCCCACAGTGACGCAGCTGATAACGTTCTTCCTGTGACTGTTCCCGGAATGGTTGTTCCCATGCATGTTACGGTGACCCCCTTTTTTGCCTGGGGAACCTTCATCTTCACTGTCCGATATCGTTATAACAGAAACTGCAGGTGATGGCGTGTCATTTATCGTAATCGTGTGCTGACGGCCATTGGAAGGACCATGATGTTCGTGTCCACTTGACTGAAACAAAAATACATACTTTTTATTGCAAATGCATCGAACAACCATCAATGTTTGAGGAAGGAGCAAAAGGCTACTAGCTTTGTTGTTGGCAAGACGAAGGTAAGTAAGTGAGTAAGTAAGATGAAAAATCGTAGACTACTCATTCCAAGTTCATTTCATTCTAACAACCTATTGTGGTAAGCTTAAATGATGGATGAAAGGTCACAAACCTCTCATCCTAAGTTCATATTTTCAAACAACCATGCTTTCCCTTTCTTGGTCAGCTTACTAAGAGAGATTAAAAAGCTTGTAGCCGATTATTTACATATAAATTCAACTACAATGTTTCTAAAGTCACAAAATCGACAAACTCACCTGTTGCTGTGTATGCTGCCAATGACCGTTGTTTGGACTGTGTCCCCTCCTCGAATACCCGTTCCCATGATCTGAAGGCGGCGTGCTTTCCTTGACCCTTTTCTTCACGGGGCTCAGCTGCGTCTGTTCCTTTTTGTCGWGCTGCGAMCGGTGATGCGTCGGCCCCATCAAATGGTGATGACCGTGGTGGGAATTCGACTGCTGCATGRGGTGGTTCTTCGAGCRCCTCTTGCTTGATGTCGTCCAGGTGCCWGTCGACTGCTCGACGACAGGATTGTAAATCTCCGCGGCCACGTCAACCGGATAGACAGGGCGCTGCTCCTGTAGAATGGCAGAGGAATCGACCAAGAGAGGCCGACCCCATTCCGCCGCGTCCGAAAGAAGCGGTTGTTGAATGGCGGCATGCTGCGGTGGAATTTGCTGCCACGAAGGGACGATTGCCATTTGGCGGTTTGTCGGCCAAGATGTTTGTACGGCGTTCTAATGAAAAAGCAAATTTACCTCAATATTCATCTTGAAAGATAATGCTAAGAGGAGCTAAAAAAAAATACTCCGCCAAGGTTTACCAACAAAAAGAGCAAAAAATTTTCGTCTACGATTGACATTATTTCAACATGGTCATCTCCAGGTCTTATCTGATCATATAAAGGTAAAATGTACTGAAATTTCTATGAATTATCATTATTTAACACATTTCTATGGTGTCGAGAGACCTGGAGCAGAACATTCCAAAAAGTTAGTAACGGTAAAAAATAAACAAAATTCTTTCATCCGATCGACATCATCTCCGACATGGTAGACCTCCAGGTACCAAAGTAGAAAAATTGGTAAAATTTTTGTTCATCCAGCCCTTAGAAATCATCTCTAGGTATTAAAACTTGAAAGGATTTATGAAAAAATACAGAATGGTCATTGAAATTATTTTAAGCAAAAAAAGTCGTCAAACAACAGATTCCATAGAATTAAAAAAGCACTAGCTTTCCCCAACATTCAAATAAGTTTATAGTTTTGCCTCGCACTAAAGAGTATAAGTATAAAAACCACATTTATATAGTCGCCAGAAGCAAAAATAAAAAAAATTGCTTTTCTCAACCGGCATCATCTCCGATGAGGTCGTCCCCAGGTCCCAAAATTGAGAGAATAAGCTTGAAAATGAAAAAATTTTCACCACGCCCAACAATCATCTAGAAAATTGAGAGATTATCCCCAGATGCAAAACTGTGAGTTTGCATCATAACCTCCAAGGAAGTTGTTCAACATTAACAAGTTCATCGAACTAAATACATTAAGGTAGTAGCATTGGAGGACCTGGTGCATAACCTCCATGAAGATGATGTCGTAAAATAAGTATGAAACTACACTTAATAGGTACATAATGCAAAAAATATGAAAAATCTTCATAATGACCGACGTCTTCTCCAGCGGGGTCCTCCCCCAGGTGCCTCAAGGGCCAGAAATAAAAAAAAAAATCACTTACGGTCAGCAACATTTGTCTCCCAGTAGGTTCCACGACACTAACAGGCACATACTGCTGTTGTCCAGGTTGACTTAGTATTGGAGGTTGGATCTGGAGTGGTGGCTGTTGTACAACGGTCACGTGTTTGGCTGGTGAGCCTCCCATGCCCTGATAACCGGCGGGACAGAGTATACTCGAGACGATCTGATGCTGGAATGGATCAGCAATGCTGCTGGTCTTGTACTGCCTTCCGACTGACCTAGTGTTGTAGATATGATACTGAAAAGAAACAAAAAATAAAAAATAATGAACTAATTCTACAAAAAAAAAAAATATTTACTTACCAAGTTATCAAATCCACTGCTCCTGTCCCTTACAAGCCTTTGCACCTGGTTGGTTAGCTGGTTGTTGATGGTAAAAGTGACATTTCCGTTTGAGCTGGGTACGAAATTTGCCACGAGGCTCGGAGCTTGTTGGGCAGGTTGATGGTGTGTCGCAGCAGCTGTTGCATTGTAATCATTTCTTCGGCACACTTCCATCATCTGGACGCTTGCTTTAACGTTGTTGCAATGGGCGTAATCGACCAAATGAGCCAGACGGACGAAGGAATGGTTCAAAGCTTCACCTGGTGTTGTTCTTCGTTCCTGTTAATAAAATGAGCAACATGTTATAACAACTAAAGAAATATACACAATGAGAGAGTTCATACCTGATCCATTGTCAGCATCCTCTTCAATAAATCAATAAACTCCTTCCTGTCGACTTTTTCTGCTAACAACTGTCCACCTTCCAAGTCAGTTGGTACGTTAACTTGACCAATATCATCAAGACAGTTAAAGATGTATTTCCTTGCCTCCTTGGACTTAATTCCTGTTTCTGCATCATGTTCTTCAGGGGTCTTTAATCTCCAGAAGGGMTATGTGCTCTCCATGTCACGATAGAAGAATTTCGTCGTTTTTGATGCATTGTTGAGCATGTGCTCGGTGGGCAAGCCTTCGTGGAAACAAGAAATAATATCTTGCAATATTGACATAAAAATACCTGATGCAATATAGTAACTCAAAGTATGTGGCTTTTAATAAATACATAAAGTTTTAAGATATCCATAATTCACACTAAAATCATCAGTTCTACTGAAAATAGTATAAAACTGGCAAAATTGTTACATGAAATAAGCTGTACTGAGAAATAATGCAACTGCAACAATGATTTTCAAAAATATCCCTAGATTCAAGGAAAACTTTGACCAAAAGAACCTACCTTGTGTTTGGCTGATGTATCTTATCTGGTCATACTCCGAAGAACCGGGATATAATGGCCATCCCAGGAAAAGTTCGGCAACCACACAACCCAGCGACCACATGTCTATGGCCTCACAGAAAGGAAGCCCGAGGATGATCTCAGGAGCACGATAGTATCTCGACTGCAAGTACGTGTTGCAGACCGCCTTGCTGACATGGCTGGCGCTACCAAAATCTATCACCTTGACTCGGTACGGCTGACGGACGGGATCCACCAGCATGATGTTTTCGGGTTTCAGGTCGGCATGAATGAGGCCAAGTTGCTAAGATTTTCGTGATTAAACAATTTATTTATTAAGTAAAATAGAGCAAATAAAAAGCACATATTTTTTATCAGTTTAAGACAAATATGTTTTCAACAAAAGCAGCAGCAATAATAATCAGTTGAGTGAGGTCATACAGTCAATGAACTCATTTAAATTTATAATGCCACAGTTTAAATCCTGAATTCAAACTAAAATGCTGTGAACTACACTTACCTTCAGTTTTAGCAAAGCTGTCAGGACCTGCTGTAGAATGGGCCTGATGTATTTCAGAGGCAACGGACTGAACTTGTTCTGTTTCAAAAAGTCGTATAGGTTCTGTTCGAGCATCTCGAAAACGAGACATGTGTGGTTCTTGTGCTGGAAACATTCGTAGGCTCGGACGAAGTTGAATTCATCTGCATTTTCTTGGCTTAATCTCGAAAGGATGTTGACTTCAATCTGACCCTAAACAAGAAAACACAGAAACGCATTTTAATGTAAAAGAAAACCTTCAAAAAGTCAATATAATCTTTGTCCAGGTCATTTTCAAGTTACTAGGCAGCTTAATGCTCGCAATTTCAGCAAGATTGACACCTAGGACACTAAATCTAAGCTATTAGAGACCTGCAGCAGAACCTCCTCGGAGACGTCGTCGCTAATAAACCACAATAATACGGTCAAAACGTCCAAAAACGCAAATATATCTCAAAATCCCCCCAACGACCGACATCATCGCCAACGAGGTCGTGCCCCAGGTCATCAAATGACATCCCCACCACCATTAGATGCATCCGCAGCGAAAGAATCACCTGGACTACTTAAAATGCATGTCTAAGCTGTGTTGTCTGCAGCGCAACCAACTACAGATAGATCTATTTCGCTATCATTATAGCTCATCAGTGCAGACAGCACGGCATAGAACTGGACTACTTACTTGTCTCGCGTAAGAAGGGTGGTTCTTCAGGATCTTGATGGCGACGATTTCGTTGGTGCCCTTCTTCCAACACTTGACGACCTGTCCGAAAGTGCCCCTGCCCAAGAACTCGAGAACTTCGTACTGGTTCGTCATGGAGTAGAGGACCTCGTGCTGCACCAGCTGGTAATCGCCATCGGCGCCGCTGCCCGACCCTCCTTCAAATATCACCTCATTCTCACCATCAACCCAGTCTGTGCCACGAACACCACGTCAAATCATCACGTGTAGTATCTCGATTTTTAGAGTTTTAAAGAAAATTCGGCCCCAAGAGGACGCTATAGCCACCATTGTGTATGGAGAGTGAGATTTCATTTATCAAGAGCTGATAAAAGCTACTTCTCGATAATATAACATAATCTAAACACATTTTTTAAAAATTCCGGTCGAATGAAAAGTTTTGTAAGCATTTAAGAAATATCTAAAGCGTTTGTATTTCGAGGCATTAGTGAAGGTGGAAAAATCGAGCGTCTGACATAGATTACATTTAGCTCAAGGATTAAAAGAGATTGCTGATAAGGCAAATTAGTACGATATGAAACGTTTCAATTGAGCTTCTAAGAAATTTAGTCTTTATTTGATGTATTTTGTAGCAATTGACGTCTGTTTATTGGATAACTGAGTGTTTATTTTTGGATGTCATTTTACTGTTATTTCGGACTAAAAACGAACACTTTATCTGTAAATGATTACAGTTGTAGTTACATGGATGAATGCAGCATTACTGTAGAAATTAATTATGCTAATTATGTACTTATAACTTCGAAAGCAGAGCAAAGTTTTCAGTTTCACATAAACTTCAAGTTCCTGTTTACAGTAGTTTAAAAAACAGTACTAGCTCTATCAGCAAACCATCAACACGTTGTCGGTGACGCCAGCACGGTAAAAAATATTCCATGTTGCACAATGTGACCATTCTGCAGAGTTCAATGACCATAACCAAGCATTATTACAATTCAACGGTCAGTGTTGCAAAACAATATAAACGTATTTTATCAGCACCGCGTTACCATCTAATTCATACGCAATGGTGGCGTTTACTTTTCATAAATATCGAGAAATACAGGTTAAATGATATATAGTAATGTCGTAGCTAGGGATACAGAAATAAACAGAACGACATTCACGGCAGAAAATGCTGATATACGTCGATACAGCAAGTTTCCATTAGGTATAAAGTCTCACAATACAAAAATATAAAATGTATCAATGACAATTACGATCGTCCATAATCTACAATACGAGAGTTGTGTGTGACGTCACAATGCATGAAATTACTAGAATGAAGCTATTCAGCACTATTCTTGTCGCGTTACCATATCGCTAAATCGCGTTTAAAGAAATGGACTTCCCTTTTTAAGACAAGAACGTTTCAATGAAACCGGTTTTTCGCACGTTGATAAACTGATGGATTTACGAAAAATTTCATCCATAATTTACCAGAGAGAGCAACCTATCCACTGTCCTATTTGAAACGAGGCCTCGCTGTTATAAACATCTACTGCATCTTGTACCAGCGTTTCCTACCGACACGCATTAGCATGAAATTGCTTCAGTAAACATCAAACAGTTTACAGTGTACACACGATTTAGCTAGGGCAAATATTTTGTCCTCAAACCCGTTGCGTATTGATTCCATTAAATTATTAAACTGAAGCAGTCGTCACACAGAAAACGAAAAAAAAAACCGAGGACGTGTCAGAGCGAAAATAAGCATTATCAATGACGCGAGTTGCGAATCCTAATTGTCACTTTGTAGATCAGGAAAAAATTGGATTGACATTTTTTTATGAATACATAATCTTACCTAAAATTGCAATAAATTAGGAAAAAACTGGCAGCTTTATGTAGCCAAGTCCTTCTGTGTTGTTGCATGACAAAATGACAAAAACCATGTACAATGAGTTACAAAACGTATGCAACATCTGCTTTCTGACACTGGGCTCAACAACTATTTTTAATTTTTTGTTAAGTAGTAGGATCATTAATGTACATTTTTTATAAATATCACTGTAAATATATGGTTATTTAAAAAGTACTAGGCGTTTCATTAATTGTACAATGGTTTACATTTTATGTGTTCACTTTTTTTTAATTTTTCCTTGCAACAACATACTATCAATTAAAGAATAAATTCATCCCTCTTTGCTGTTTATTATTACCTACTATTAGTAATTAGAATGTTTTTTCTCTTCTAGTTTATCCATTTTGCACATTTATGATGAATGCTTCAATTGGGTGCTATTTACTTATAGTTCTGCTTAATATAAAACAGAATAATTTCTACATAAAATCTTCAGAGTTACTTAAATTTTCCCACATGATTCAGAAAACCAATTGTTTCAAGAAAAGGTCTATTAAAAATGTTGGAGGTATGTATAATATTTTTCCTGCCAGTTTTTAATTGTTATATAAGCAAATCACTCACAAATTGATTTCCAAATGTATAGCTAATTTAGTTTTTGGTTATATTCGTAATTTGCAGAATGAAGTGTAGATGTAAGCAACATATGTATTTTGAAAGATATGATTAAAAAACAAGTGATTAATACTGATAATCATCTTTATCGAACAAATGTTCTTGATACAGCTGGTTCTTCATATAGACTTACTATTTTATAATCCAGAAGACGGCTAAGTCATCCAAATCAGATCATTTCACAGTTTAAAAAAAATATTTTAACCAAACATATTCACAGTGTTGTTTTTGACAATATAGTGGATGAATTGTTTTCAAACACATATTCTATTTCGTTACCTTGTAAAGAACACGAAGCAGAAATACTTTCAAAATTTTGTTTATTGTTATATTATAATGAGAATTAAATAGTACTATAAGCACAATATGACAGAGATACTGATAAATCAAGTGCAAGAAATAAGAAGGAATCTAACTTACAGTTTTTTTTTTAATTTTTAGATCTCCTTGTATGTGTATTTTTAATAAACGATGACTGCAGAAGCACCACTTTTTTTCCTAACACTCTTATTTGATATACTTCTGAAGTTTAGTGTGAAATAAGTATTACCCTAATAATATAAGAAATATATAGAGTAGTCATATTCCTGTACTTAATTTTACTTCCACATCCAACGGATGACAAGTATTGTATCGCGACAGAAATTTTCAAAATTTTTTATTTGCTCAATCGCTTTAAAATGCTTGAAAACGTCCAAAAACAAACTTTGAACAAAAATATCATGTTTGTATGTCTGTCTGTGTGTGGACGCGATAACTATCGAAAGACAACATATGAACTTGAAATTTGGCATCCATATAAATCTCAACTACCCAAAGCAACATGTTGTTTTTGGGGTGAGTAGGGTATAGGACCCCCTTCCCTAAAATTGTGCAAACATTTATTTTTTGCCTTTTAGTATGTGATTAGTAGTATAATTGTGAGTATTATTAGTCCCTATAAATTTTCGGTGCAGCAAATTGTTTAGAAGAAAAAAACCCGTTTTTCCCAAATATCTTAGAAAATACTTAATATATTCACATATGAAAATAGCATCCGATAGAAAAGAAAATTTCTCACACAAAGTGTTTAAAATGTTTCCAAATTTGAATTTTGGTCCTTATCCACACAATTTTTTTAAAATTTTGCTATTATATAGAAAATTAAATTTCTGATCGACAAGTACTCTTGCAATTGTTTTGTTTAGTTAATAATTTTCGTTATTTAGAAAAAACTGATTTCACAAATTTATGGATTTTTGCTAATATCACGAGAACCGTTTGTCGTAGAAAAAATGTCTAGAGATAAAAAATGCTCAAAACCTCATTATTGATGGTATAATAGAAAAAATAAAAGCGTAAATTTCATTTTGACAACCTGATCTGGAAGTATTGATTCAATTTGCAGCGGATTTTCATTATCTGACGCAAATCTGTTCTAAAATTGTTGCACAGTAACAACAGAATCTTATCATTTCCACACTTTTTGAAAGATAAATGAACCATCGCTATTCACTTAGATAATTTTGGGAATCAAATTGACATTATCAAGACAGCGTGCGCTGTAAAGTAGCGTTATGCAAAGCGGACCGATTCCCACTATGCTCTATCTCTCTCTAACGCGACTGGCTACGGAATTGGCCCGATCCACACGGCATCGTGCGTATACCTCTCTATCTACTGCCGTGAGCAAAACTGAACTGCGTTGTGAAAGAATATGAAGAGAAAGTGCAATGAATAATCAAGAACTAAAAAGATTATGCACAGAGACAGTGTGACTTTTTATAGTAATTCCGAGATCACTGACAATCAAGCTCATCAATCTACACATTATGCGTCATTTTCGTTCTAACACAACTCGAAACCAAAAGATTAAAAAATAAAAAAATAATTCCTTACGTTTATTACCTTGGGGCTGGGCATTGGCCCCAGGGGCCGCTGTAACCTTACTGTGGGCCGTCGTGGTGACTGCGTTACTGCTCTCTGCGTTAACAGACTCACTGCTATCACCATTACCTTCTGGCGACCACGCCTTGCGCTGCAACAAGAAAACAGCTCTTGAAACACTCGAAAACAAAACAACCATCACTGAAGAAGCACTAAGTAACAACAAAAACTTTATTCAGTTGCCATGGATACTGATCCAGTCAACCAATAGGAAGGTTTACCTTAGGGTTTGTGAGGTTAAGTGCATACCTTTTGGCCGCAGCGTTGGTATGTGTCTAGTAATTTGATCGTTGAAGCTCGCACGAATGGTTGTTGATTGCTCGGACTAGCATCGTTCGTCTCTACGCTGTTCACAGTGTAGACTGCCTCCTGGGGGATGTGCTCGGGGATGTTGTAGTGTCCTGATTTACGTTTCTTCGTCTGTACCGGCCCGCTGTCGTTGCTTGTAACCAACTGCTGGGACTGGATGAACATTTCATGCATTCCCTTCAACAATCAGAAAAAAAAAGGTTGAGCCTCCAGAAAACATAATAGTTAACGATAGGTTTTCATTCTAGAGCAAATTGCTGTCTACACAGAGAATGTGTTTAATATTTTGCTATCGTCACTACTCAATAAAATTTAAAATTACCACGTTTCTAGCAAGCTCCTACTTGCATCGAGCAGAGAACTACAATGACATGTGACAACTGACAGTCTGATGCTAATTTCACGCAGCATTTTGGCTATACAGCGTTGCCAAGTTTAATTTGAAATCCTGGTAATGCCGATCTGTTAATTCATTAATTTCAAGACCACTCAAAAGTATAATTAAACTGTATACAAACAGCATTGTAAAAGTGCTATAAACATATGGAGCAGGCTTTATTCTTAAAAACGATACTTTTTTACGTTTCTTTTTAAATCACAGTCAACCTAAATACACAGCTGCAGTGCTGTATTAAACTGATATTCATATATCGCGTGTCTGCTGGAAGGTATTCGCATCAATAAAGTCAAATTTTGGCTTCTAATGAAAATAAAAATGGGAAAATTTTGACAGTTGGCACACTAACTAATAGAAACAGTGCCATTCGACCTAAAGTATTCTCAAACTGCCGCAACTTTTGGCTGTACAGGAAATAGCTGGTCACCTCCTCATTTTAAATGAAACGCCCGGTACTTTTAGCATATTTTTGGATTCAGGGTGTTTTTTCAAGTTAACCTATATATAAAATCAATTGTTTTTTGAGGGGTCTTGATTTTATGTATGGATTACTTAAAAGTTCAGTATCTTCAAGATCAGTAAACACTGAAAAAATAATATTTGGCTTTCCGAAAGTTCAATCAATACGCAATTTATAAGTACCTTCATAATGGGGTTCTTACATGGGTCTGAACTTTTAGTACTCAATATATACATGTTGTGGATATAGTCTTCAAAAAACGTTACATGCAAGTAAAAGATTCAAATGTATGATGCCGAACTTCAAAATAAGGATTTGCCCCGCGGGGAATTAATTAATCGCCGGTATGTTTGACTTACGGCATAGGTATCTTGATTTAAGGTAACACTTAATTGTTTAAGGTTGGGTTAGTTGGTTTTGTAAAGAAATATTTTGCCGAAAGTGGTAATTAACATGACCCATGAACAAATACTTATAATAAATAACCAGCCAAAAAAAAGGAAATAACCACGCCCAGGGTTTCTGGTTGAGATTAGAGGCGACTGGCGTTGTTTACGTAGTTGAAAGCTACTCTTATTTGAGCATTACGTCTGTCCGTTTAGT
Organism: Rhyzopertha dominica; assembly: GCA_025024175.1. Taxonomy (NCBI): domain Eukaryota; kingdom Metazoa; phylum Arthropoda; class Insecta; order Coleoptera; family Bostrichidae; genus Rhyzopertha; species Rhyzopertha dominica. The sequence goes on from QCXZ01000041.1 coordinate 49,806,207, forward strand.
AAAGCGTATTGTAATGTGATTAATAAAGTTAACAAGCTATCGCAATTGTAATTTAAAACGACTGATATGTATTACGATGCTTTGAATATATTTTTCTTGCAGTCTTAGATAACAAGCATAGGATTCCAGACGCTCTCGACGTGTTGGCAACATCGAGCATTCTACCAAGGCTTTAAACCAATGAGCTTCACGCGAGAGTTATACGTCAGTTTACGCGCGCTTTTAAAATGGCACGAACTTTGACAATCTTTTAAACATATAAGCCGGTCGATTTGAACTAATATTCCCCGCAATAAAAATAATATGTGTAAACAACGCCATTAAAAATGATCACATTTCTGCAGCTGCATATCTACGAGAAAAAATTGAACACCGATAGGTACATAGCAATTTTAAACAACTTTCTGGAGGAAGCTGTTAACAATTTATCAGTAAACGAAGCATTTGCGGCATGGTATAAAATGTTCTTTTCTCCGTTGTGTAATATTAATAAATATATGGAAATTAATAGCCCTTTTGGAAAGCCAAATATTATTTTTCTGTATTTACGGAATTTTTAGTTACAGAATCCGTACTATTTGAATTAGTGTGCCAACTTTCGAGATCTTTTATTCTTTTCCTAGATACTTCTCGCTAAAGGTTTTTCCTAGGATACCCTGTTTATGTTCATATGAATTTATATAAGGAGATTCAAAAATTCACGTTTTTGGCTTCTTCCCTCTGTGAAATATATTATAGACAAATTTTAAAAATAAAAACTGATTTCACAACATAGTGTAAAGAATATATTACTTGTTCAATGCCTTACATAATGCTTAGAAGAAGGTATAAAAAGTTAAAAACCCACATGTTCCCAACAGTTTACATTTCGTACACAAACAACATTATAAAACTGCTCCAAACATTATACAAGGAGTGTTGTTCTTGGAATACTCTAATTTAACAAGGTTTTTATGACAGTCTACTATATGGTTGAATAAGTAATGCCCAAACACGTTTACATATCTTTTTTGTGGTATGTCAGTCGCCGTTTCTTTATCTGTTTGCGACCAGCAAATGGTTTCTACATTTTTGATAAACGGACCAGACAGTCCGTTTCCGTTGATTTCAGTATTATCTTTATGGGATATTCTTGAAAGTTATTGTTTCGTGCGAAAAAGTTTCGCGATTGTACTCATGTGACTATAGCAAAATAAACAGCTCCATAACTAGGTGGCGATTGCTAATAAAAACCTTCAATTATGCCAAGCAAGCGGCATGATAAAAAGTTTACGGCTAGAAAAAAGCAATTAACGGTTCATAGTCTCTTAACTTTTAATGTCCCTAGCAATTAATGTGGACCATTCGTTTCCGAAACGAAACGATAAACTTTTTTCGTCATCATGGGGAATGGTACTATCGTCAACAAGGGAAAGCGCCAAAAGAGCTATTCATGGCCCAGATTTTTATTTATCCTTGTCCAAATACAGGCTACGTTTGGAATTATACCCATTCGGAGCCCAAACATAAAATCGATACACGTAAATTTACAGTCGCAGTACGTTAATTAAAATCGCAACCAGAAATATCCGGGCCAAATTAACCAATAATTAAACTCGCATTTTATATAAACCCTTTTATATAATTGCGATTTTGCGGTATGAAAGTCAACTCTGCGAAACCAACTGAAATGGAACACCCAGCAAGAAATCAGAATGCGAGTTGAGCAACACTAATAACAATGACTGTGCAACAGTTATTGTTCCAAGCAGAAAGTTAATTTATTTGAGAAAACGGGTCAACGAAGGCAAGACAACACGAAAATAGCTGACTTACGAGTGCCATATTATTGGGGGCAAGCGAAATGTGGCATTTGTTTTTTAAACAATCGGCCCACACCGTGTTGCTAGGCACTGTGTAAAGTGCAACAACTTACATAGCTGGCAACTGTTTTGGTTCTCCCTATATTGGCTCAGTTCTGTGGTCAAATACGGTCACTTTTTAGATGTTGTATGATAATAGCGCGCAATAAAGTAGCACTACACGTCAACAACAGACGAGGCCACCGATATGTTTCTCCGAATTGAACTGGGAGGCGGTCCAAAATGGTCGCACCGTAACAGTACACCTCAAACTATAATTGCCCAAAACGCATGCTAGCACGGCGCCTCACACTCGTACATATGCCTAATTACCTCGCTAACGTATCTCCTTTCGCATTCAGATCAACTTTCATAGTGACATAAGGGACAAAGGGGTCCATCAAAATCCAGCCATCTTGAAACCGTCTACGACCGTTGTTTATCGCTCATTTATTAGTTCTGAAGCACGCCAAAGACATTTCTGTTGCACGCACACATCCGCCCCGACCAGGTACACGTTCGCGTATCACACGTTATCACTTTTTCCGTTTAATTTCACCATATTTCGCGAATTCCTTGCAGACCGCACACGTTCCGTCTACTACGTACTCATTCTACTAGTTACACAAAACGCCGCTCCCTAGTGTTGTCAATATTGTAATGATTCGTTACTCAGTAATCGTTACTTCACAAGAATCGAAGTAATCGATTACCAATTGTGAACAGTAGTCGTTACACGATTACTACGATTACTGCTCGTATACCGATATTCTGCAGTGCCGCAGCACAGCACAGTCATGCAATAGCGAGTAACGACTACGACGAATAACGAGTAAGGAAAGAGTCGGTTCGGATTCGATAGGTAACGGCTGAAGTAAGATACGTGGATCGATTGTAGATAAAGTAGAAGGTATTTAAAGGCGGGGAAAAGTAGGTTTTTAGTCTTTTAGCTTACAAAATAAAGATTCTAAAGGTCGCGTTGAGAAATAAGTTTAAAAATATTATGGTCCAGATGAATGTTGTTAATTTTGTTTTTCCATCAGCATTTAATAATTATTTGCTCTGCTTCTGTTACAGTAAAAGTGAAACCGTCTGACAAAATATCTTACTACCTACACCAAAAATAATTATTAATATAATAAATATTGTTAGTGCCTTACTAAACGCATACAATAATTTAGTTTGTGGTATCCTTAATGTTTGTTTTTTCTTTTCTTTTAAATACAAGAATACCACTAACGAAAAATACTCCAGTTATTACTGACGCATTTGCTTAATGTGTATATATTTGATAAAACTTTTTTATCTCCTTAACACCAAAATTAATCTTGTTGACGGCAAAATAATAGTTATAATAAGAATAATGTAGGAAATCCCATGTCAATTACTGATGTAATAACGCAGTTTCTATAATTACATCGAAAGAAAAAAATGAGTGAACCATTTTATGTGCATATTTTTGCATATATACCTACCTTTCATTATTACTCTAACAATATTATTTACATTTGCCGTTTTACTTATTTGGTTATTTTTTGCACAAAAAAGGTGTACCTACTAAAATTTACGTACTAAAACTTTATCTAGTCTGAACACACATCCCGATTTCACTACATATCATACATAAAATGTATTTCTCATTGCTTTTATTTTTAATTATATATAATTACATAAAAACTTCATAATTTTTATGCGCCTTCGTTTTAAAGTAGGTATCTACTTATTAAATTTCAAACGCAGCTGCAATAATCGTACATGCTCGCGTGGAATACAGTACCTTCCGTAACCGCGGTTACTTTACGAATAACGATTATTAGTGCAAGATTGTAACGTACTCCTCCCGTATTCTGGAATGGCAACACGAATGTGTTACCGCTGAGTAATCGTTAACGAGTACGATGTAACGATTACTAGTTATACCAGTAACGAGTAATCGCGATTACATAAAAGTAATCGGATTTGACATCACTACCGCTCCCAGATCGAGGCGCCACCGTACACGGTTATCAAATGAAAATCGAAACAAATATGGTATTATCGGCGAACTACGTAAACAAACGCTGAAATTTCGCTTTGATACGCAAATACGGCCGCGGGAGCGCCGAAATTCCTCAGTCCAGCTCTCTTTTCATTCTCGTTTTGACGGGGGCCGCTACTTTTCGGTCGCATACTTCTTGTTGTCTACGCCCCCGCTCGTTGAATTGGGTTTAGAAACGCGCGTTGGAGACCGCAACGGGAAATCTGTTTTCGCAACGCCACACTTTCACGTCGTGGTTCGTTCTGTGGCGGAAATTGAAATTGTGTCACCGGCGAAAGAAACGTCGCAGTTGCACTGTGCGCCTGCTTATAGGCAACCAATGCTGCAGGCCGGTGACTCACATCGCATAATCAAACGTTCCGTGACGTAACGAGGTGAATCACAGGGATTTCCCGGAATATTTACATAACAAAGCGGGAGGTGCCGAATCAGATCGGTGCATTTGGGTTGTGGTTTGAATACATTTGGTATGAAAACGTAATTGAAATCAAATTTGGGCTGTTATTACGTTAGGAGATACATATATGCGTCATTACAGTGGAATGACGATTTGCCATTGTTGTCACTGACGCTATGCTCAAACTGTCAGGACAATTTCATTTTTTATTATGTAAATAATCAAAAACTGAATACCAAATAATATATGCAAAGATAATTCATTTTTGTATAAGGTATTATAATAATGATGGGAACGCATTTGAGTATGACAGATTTTGGCTAAACTAAAGCTGGAAAAAACAGTAATCTGAACTCTAAATGATAGTTATTTATTGTATAAGTGTTTCAGCTAACATATTATCCGCTTAAGAATGCACATTTAATTTTTTTAAGCGGATAAAATGCGACTGAAACACGAATGCAATAAAACTTTTTATCCATGATCAAGGCATTTAGAGCTAAAATCACCGGAATTTCATCTGATTCATAAAAAATAATTTGACATTTCGCTGTGACAGCGGCTGGCACCCCAAAATCATAGAAATTGACTAAAGAAATACCGGGAGGTGTTGAATTGTTGCTGCTTATTTGCGATTGTTTATCGCCTCTATTTGCAAAAATTTGTGTAGTTGGTAAGAAATTGCCTGCGAAGTCCAAGGAACATAAAAAAAGTATTTGATGACCAGAAATACCATATGTATTGTAAAAAAGTAGCAAGTGACACGGTTAGAAATGCAATGTTAATGGTTATTTTTTATAGTCGACGTTGCCAATAACGTGTCGATTAATATAATATATGCAAAAATTTTTTAAAATAAGAATGCTTTTACACCAAACTCATTTGACGATCGCGAGAGAGCAATGGGTTGCCTAAACACCAGAACAGAGGCTATCTCGCGCGTTTGACCGTTCAAGTCCCGCTCCATCCAAACTAATATTAAATTAACATACTGCATCTCTCAAGATAATAAACCATTAGCATAATTAATTGCTTGTCATGGATTCCAACAGGTGCTAACAGGATAAGAGGCACTTGGTTAGTCAGTAATTAGTCATTATTAGAGGATGATGGTGATCGTGCGCAAAGTGAAAATAATTTTCCTCATTTCCACGATGTTATTGTTTTATAAATATGATACGCAAAATGAAAAGGACGATGAAGTGGAAAACGCTACCATGATTGTAAGTACGTCTTGAATGGACAACGTATCTATTTTTGTTTACACTGTTTTGCCATAGAACGAAATCTCGATTTATTTAATGGATATCAAAAATAATTGTTGTTACTTTTAAAGCATTTTTCTTGCTGGGTCGTAGGAAAAAATATATGTATCAGAAAGGAGCATAATGTGTTTTCCTCCCTTGTAATACAAACAACTATTAAATATAACGTACAACCTTACACAAGCCTCATAATTGACAAGAAAACTGCAGAATATCGCATGTCCATTCTGCAAAAGAAACAACCTGCCATCCATGCTCGTTGCGTATATTAAAGTTTTGAAGAATAAAACTAACTTTAAATTATATTAGATGACAGCTGAGAAAAATTAGCACAATCTTCTGTGGTACATACCTCCAATACAATAGCAACCAGAAAATATCCCAAATAGCACTGCACAACAACACTGAACTGCACAGCACAAAATTCAGAAATTGAATGACTAATCCGCCTGTTTATAAGAAAATGATACTTAGGGAGATAGATCCCATCCTATCATCTTTACTTCTAGCGACACGACCTTTCGACTAAGGTAAGTCATTACCTACCTAGGTAAACCGGATTAAAGGGTTGCCATTGGTTCAGGTAAATTCCCAGATCAGGAAGATACGGAGCCAAATTGTTGTGGGTTTATTTGGAAACAGGAATTTTTGCCAAAAGTTTTTTTACCAGACCATACATAATAAACACCAGGACACTTGAAGAATAAACAGAGCAAAAAATCTATGGTTACCATAAACAAAATTACGCTGTTATGGAACTGCGTTGACATACTAAAATGAAAATCTGGCTAAGAAATGAAAAATAATTTTCTCAGTTATATATGAGACTCATTATACGAACAGCCGATTACCGCTCACAATGGTTTACAAGTATTACCTGAAGCTGTCGTAAATAACAGACGGGTTCGGCACGTTCCACTGTTTTGCAGCGGAGTGGACCATATCCAAAAATTATTTGGTATTATTATTTGAGCTACAAATATTTCTCATCTAATAGCTTTTAATGTATGACTAAATGGTATTCTTTCCTAATTTAATGAGTAGTATCTATTTTTATAACCATAAATGGTAAACATTCCAATTTCAGTGCGGCAGCCCATACGTCCTCTGCCCTGTTTCTTCACAGGTTAAAATTTTCTTTTAATCCGGAGGGTCATAAACGTAGTTTCTACCTGTATTTTTTTTTAAATAAGAAGAAATCGGAACTATTCTACTCCTACTATAAACGGTATTAAAAGCATATGTGTTTACTTATAAGTTTTGCAGCATATTAGCGTACCAAGTGCAATATTTTTTTACTTATTCAGTCATACCTACATATATGCTTACATTTAGCCACTTATTAAGAGGCGTTTGTGACAAATACATTTCGTAAGGCAACTGGTCAAACAGATTATTGCTGATTTTAAACCGTGGGGCAACTGAGTACCTCCGAAACAATTAAATATGTTCATTCTTATCACTAGGATCTGTCGCGGCATATACCTGTGTGCTTAATCGACTGCTCCGAGCATACCCTGCAAACGTATGTTAAAACCACTGGCTTTTCAATGAAAAAGGTGGAGAAGAAGCAATGCTCGATGGAAAGCCTGATAATAAGAAAGTGGATATACGATTATTTAAAATCTATAAAAATGTATAGGCAGGAAAATCGTCTGATATTTTTCCTCGACGAAACATGGTACGATACCCATGATACAATAAAAAAAGGATAGGTTGGTGACTCAGGGAAGTCCAACGTCAATATTCAGGCGTCAAAAGGAAAAAAAATAATGATTCTACACGCAGGAGGTGAAAGTGGTTTCGTTCCTGGAGCCCTGTATCTTGGATGTAAAAACTTAAAAGAAGCAAGCGCCTATTATCATTCTGATATGATTGCGGAAGTGTTTGAAAATCGGTTCAAAAACATTTTATTGCCCAAATTGCCCCCAAATAGCGTCATAGTAATGGGCAACGCTAGCTACCATTCGGAGCAACTGGATAAAACAACAACAAATAAGCCAACCATTCAAGAGTTTTTAAGAAAAGAAGATTTATATTTCGAAGAGGACTACACAAAAAAACAATTGTTGGAAGTGCTTGGCACAAAAAAAAATTCGGAGAAATTTAAAATTGACATTCTCGCTTCTGAATGTGGACACACCATTCTACGATTACCCTCATATCATTGCATTTTCAACCCCATTGAAATTATATGGGGGAAGTTGAAACAAAGAATTCGACGAGGGAACACCGGTGGAAAATTTAGCAATGAAAAGCTGCTAAAAATTGGACACGAAGCTGAAATAACAAGTGTCGATGCATGGAGAAATTCAGTGCGGCATGTACTGGACATTGAAAATCGGTACAGAGCGAATCATGTACTCGAATTAATAATAGAAGTTAATCGTGATTTTAGCAGTGAAAGTGATAGTAAGTAATTTTTTTTATAATGTGACTCTTGTAATGTGCTTATTAACAAGCTGCAATGAACATAATCGATACCGTGTATAAATGTTATTGTGCACTATTGTAAATTTTATTCTAACAAATGTAAATAATTTTCTACTTACTAATTTATATGTTTTATATTAAATTTTAATAAATTCGTTATGACATGCAAAGACTTTTATTTTATACATCGGAAAATTTAAATCCAATAAAGTATCACATAAAAAATAGATCGCGGGTCGCGCCCGTTAGCACCAGGTCTGCATTAAATAAAATTTGTTATAAAAGCTTCTATGTTTTATTGATTGCTAAATTATCACAACTAACGAATTTCGAAAATTTACAGTGGAAAAGTTAAAATATTAGCCAACTAGATTTTTTTGAATACGGCCCATTTAGGAACTTTGAAGCGTGCCACTAATCCCAGTAGTTTAGGACGGCCGACCATCAAGCTGTAAAACCCTCTGCATAAGTTAGTCTCATAGATCGTTGCTTGATACTTTACTTTCCTACTAACTGCTATCATCACAACATTAATAAATAAACTGGCCTGATGAGCTATAACAATAGCGAAACAGATCTGTCTGTAGTTGATTCAGCATACCACCGACACACATTTTAATGCCTTAATTGTTAAAAAGTTGTTGTTAGATTGTTGTTGATTATGGTCAAAATTTCAGGTTGCATCAATACCAACATCAGTCATAGCACGCTCCTGTGCAACGGACAATCTAGCAGACATACTTATTTCGAACAACACACCTCCGATTATCTTACAACAATTAGAAACCATCTCTACCAACGTATCCAAATTCGAACCGGTTGATATCTTCCTCGTGGGCAAGATATTCCAAAAGCTCACGGCAAACAGAAACACAGACATAGGCATGGTAACTGAGATAGTGCATAAACTAACTCAAATCGACAGGCGGGTTCTATGGAAGTCTCAGGTTAAATACAACGCTACCAACACGATTTTGCAAAGATTCGAGGATATACTGGGAACGAGCGACGCCCTGGACAGTTCCGATTTTAGTCAGAGCATCCACGGAGATGTCATGTCATTAGTGGCTAATTTAAAGAATACGAACGTGTCTGGTTTGGCTCTATACACGAAAGATGAAGGAACGGAGGTAGAAGTGCTGTATTTAGATACGAAAATGGACCAACTATTCGAAAAAGGAGATCTGCAAGCTGCAGTTATGCTTCCAGCGAGGTTGGTTCACCAAGTTATAAATCACACTGGTGCCAACGCTAGATTGGTGTTAACCAACTTTCTTCAAGACTCTTTATTCAATGTAGAAGATTACAGTTCCAACGTGAAGACGAGCAACATCTTTGGAATCAGTTTTCCTGGATTTTCTAGTGAATTTGAAGACAAAATCAGGATCATATTCAAAGCCAGTTACTACACCAGCAGAATGTGCGTATACTGGAACTTTGGAAGTACCAGTCGTACCTTAAGGGATAGCTGGAATTCAGACGGACAAATAATTGTCATTGAAGGTTATAGTGACTACTGCATTTGTGAGTATGGACACGTGACCCACTTCGCCTTGATACTATTCGAGGATTTCTACGGAATACTTGAAGACGAAGTCATCGAAATTCTAGAGATTGTCACTACCGTGAATTGTGGTTTGTCACTTCTTGGAGCAGTAGGAGTGATAACAACCAGCATTCTCCTAAAAAACTGGCGAAGAAACAAAGGGAACAAGATTCTACTAAATTTCGTCTTTTCCATAACTTTGCAAGTAACAATGCTGTACGTGTCTAACTTCTTGACGCATCCCGACATAACTTACGGCCTTTGCACAACAATCGGAGCTATTCTACACTACTCCGTCATCTCAGAGTTCTGCTGGATGTTGGTGATTGCCCTTTTACAATTTCGGAGATACGTAAGAGTGTTTGGTGGTCCACCGAAGTACATCGTCTTAAAGTCTTGTATATTTGCTTGGTTAACACCCTTGATACCAGTTATCTTGCTTGTATACATTGCTCCAGAGAGTTACGTAAAAGGAACTGTTGGAATTTGCTATCCGTCCGGTCAGGGCCTCTACTACAGTGTGTTCTTGCCAGTAGGAATCATCTTGACAGCCAACGTGATTATTTATATTCTGATCATTCACGATATATTTTCTATGAAAACTGTGAAAAAGGAGATTGTGTTTCAATTGCTGCTTGTCGTGTTGCTCTTTTTTATGCTAGGGCTGACGTGGTTGTTTGCATTTTTGAGTTTCATCTTTGAGGTTACAGTTTTTATCGTTTTGTTTTGTTGTACGTCAACCCTCCAGGGATTTGTCTTGTTTCTGTTCTTTATAGTTTTTAATAAGAAGACGAGGAATATGTACAGGAAATTTTTGAAGGATTATTGTGAAAAACGTTAGATGTAGAGTGAAATATTGAAATAATAAAAAAGAAATTATGATACAAAGAATTTGTTATTTGTCTTCTTTGCAGAAAATTTAAATGCATCATTTCAAAAGTGTAGACGAGATATGAAAGACAGCGGCGTAATCGTGTTTTGGATATGCAAGGGGATTATACTGAACGACTTTATTAACATCTTTAAAAACTAGTGCTTCGGTCTCGGTGCTGAGAGCCCGAGACTTGTGTGGTTTCTTTGGTCTCGGTCTCGGACTACTTAGTCTCGGTATAACCGGAAGTAATTTTAAGTTGCCTTTATTTTCATTAAAAAGATCACAATCGAAAACTTAATACTGCAGAATTTCATAATTCTCTTCTGGCCGCTTCCCCATAAACGTCTAATAGGAACTCGTCATGACACACCCTGTACATGTATTAAGAACACCTACTTAAAAATAAAACTAAAATACCTTATACTTCTACTTTGGTAATTGCTAATTGCCACAGAGTGTAGCTAAGCTTGTGAGTGTCAAAATAATATGAATAAACATAATACAAAATTAACAAATAAAGTTTAAAAAACTTTAAATCGAACAAAATAAATCCATAAAAAATATTTTAAGAAGTGTACTAGATTTTAAAATACTGTACTAGTGTACTAGACTGGCAATACTGGTGCCTGCCGAATCACAGTCGATCATCGTCATCTGATGAGAAGACGCGAGGTTGTGAAAGCTGCGACTAACAAGTAACGACTGCTACGACTCGAGAAATTATTGCATATTCGCGGATGCCGCGGGGAAGCTAACATTATTTCTACACCACTTTCTTGATTTAACTTTAATTATGTAGTTTTTTGAACAAATTTGACTAACCTATTTTGGAGCCAACTACAGCAGTTTTAACCAACTGCCCCCCCCTATGGGCCCGGCCCTGCTGGTAACCTTACAATACGTTTTCTCTCTAATACAACTTTGCCAACTAAAGCTGCTACATTTTATTTAAAATATTGTTTATAAGTAGTTTTGATCGTCTATTCACTATCAATTTTACCAGTCTTCCTATCCTCACCGGTAATGTAATATTGTGGACTTTTTTAAGTTTTGAAGACATTCGCTTGTTTACTAAAACATTAGAAAGAAATCCCTTTGAACCGGATGTTACTGGCCCACCACGATTCCATATAAGACCGATAAGCAGCCCGACACGCCCCTTATCATGCCCCACAAACAAAATTTTTATATCTAACACTTGTAACATCGTAAAGAAACTACGACCACCATTAACAAAACGGCACACTATCCCCGGGGTCCCTGGCCATGCAGCCGAAATAAAAACTAACTGTTCCAACGCCTGCTTTTCTTTCTTTGGCACAATTCAGGCCCGAATCGTAAACCTTGAGTGGCCCATAAACCGAGGAGGCGACCCTTCCCGGCCAGATGTTGTCGGCTTGTCGAGGCTGCTCTTGATTGACGCATGTTTCGATACGCGCTCGGTAATTAGCCGTTTTCGATATAATAATGATGGGGGAGTGTGTCACCGGTAGAGTGATTGGAGCGTGTTCGAAAAAAAGGAACGGGGTTATCGACATTTCGACTTTAATTGCCGTMYATTTATACCTCGGAAAATTGAATTCTATGGCGCGTGCCGACGAGAACAGCTGCCGCGCCGTAAAACCAGCACCGAAATATCTCAATTCTTCGGCTAGACGGACGAAAATAATATTGACAACCCATTCCACCGGGGTTTACAGTTAAATGGTCGTAAAGTCGACGATTCGTTTAGATCCATTCGTAAACTGGCTTATTACTTAGTTACGGGACGTATGAAGACTTTCTCGGATTCTTTAAGGACATTAAGTACTTACCCTGACGTTAATGTTCGGTAAATGGCACTTTTCCATTCCGGTTTGGTACTTTTCGTCTTCCTAAAAGAAATAAGACAACATTAACATTTTATATATTTTCAAAATCAAAATAAATTGCAAGCAACCATTAAAAAATTAAGGTCATTTGTTATTATGAGGCAGCGGCGTAAGTTCCTGATAAGATTCTCGCTAAGAGGCGTATTTGACACGTGATAAACAATTACACAGATTTTCAACCAAATTAGGATTTATTGTAAACTGTTTCAAACATGACCGCAGTAAAGATGGGGCATTTAAAAAATAGTCATACTTCTCTCGATACAAAAAATAAACAAGATACTATAATTTTCTACTTCGAAAGAGAGTGCTGAAACCTCAAGCGAGAGTTATTTTTCGTTATTTCCAAAATAGTACACATGCAGAAAACGTAAAATAAAAAAGGAATTTTTTCCTTGAATTCCGAAGGAAAACAACAGGACGACAAACTTTTACTTTTATTTGTAGGCTATTATTTAAAAAAAAACTAAATGTGAAGTTGTTAGCTTTCCTAGTTATTGCCAAATAGTACACATACACATAAACGAATACTTTATGCATTAACGGTTCAAATTAATTTGCACTTCCAATGGCTAGTATAATTACTAATTTCTTAAACTTATTCACAAAATATTATTTTTATTTTAAGGTCAAATGTCTTTTTAATGGCTAAAATTTGATATCTTCTTATACTTATAATGAAAGATAATTATTGCCTGAAAGCATTTCTTAAAGCAGATAAGATATATTTAGTCAACACTAGTGTCCAAAAGGTCCCGGGTTCAAATCCCGGTCAAAGGTGGCAATACTTTTTCAGTACATGTATATATTCCTGTCAACCCTTTAACTATATCTTATTTTATTACTGTTATGTTCATGATTTTAGTTTAGTCATGAAGTTAGTGTTTAATAAAGTAGGCCATACTCTGTGCCTATCGAGATAAATGTTAAGACGTTCAACGGTATTCATGTATTTTGAATGTTATTGCTTTTGATAAAAATATTAATCTATTTATTTATTTTTAGAAATGCAAATTAAACTAAAATACTAATGAATAAATTAGAAAATTGGTTATCATCTTCCGGTTTTCACCACAGTTTTTGGTAAATAATATTCCATAAAACAAAGCTAACGATTGAATATAGAGAAACGAAGAAGAATTTTACTTTTTTTTGTCATTTTGTTTGTGTTGAGTGTACTATTTTGGCTATAACTTCAAAACGAGAAAAGCTACAAAACAAGTCAGAAAAGTATAAGAGATGTAATTGACCAGGATTTCAACCGGGGGCATTTTACTTACCGGCCAAACGTGCTATCACTTCACCATCAGGGCCCTACTCAAATTTCTGGTCAAAGTGACATATATACATCAAAGTAGTTGTTTGCAAGCTGGGCTACTGCCAGGCAGATTCTGGAGACCAGCACCTAGCTACAGCCTTAATTATTATAATGACAAAATTATTCTACCAATATGTAAACTTATATGCCGCTTTGACCAGAAATTTGAATAGGGCCCTGATGGTGCAGTGATACGTTTGATTAATAATCAAAAGCTCCCGGGTTCAATGCCTGATCAGAACTAGCAATACCTGTCCATTGATAATTAATTAATAAATTTACTTACAAAATAGCTAATTAAATCTCTTATAATCATTACATATCACACAGATAAAAATAACTTTTCTCCTGTGTCTTTTGTGTGTACTATTTTGACAATAACTTCAAAACGACAAATGACACTAGCCTGCGGTTTTCACAGAAAATATGAATTAATGCAGTAAGAGCGAAAAATTAATTTTTAGCGCACTTAGGGCGAGGTTTGGAAATCGAAGCACCAACTGGGATTTCCATTCAAGTAAAATATGTTGCTTGCAAAATTTTGTTAATCATTGGTCATGTCCTTTATTATCGCAAAAAACTGCATTCTTCGGTGAGGATCATCTTCATTCATGTTCCAACTGACTAATATTTTTGCCCATTCCAAATTGATACATCATTTGTAGCCGATTTCGGACCTCGAGATATTTTTTATTTATCCAGCTTCTTTAAATTTTTTAACAATTTCGATATTGTGAATTGAACAATAGCATTTCTCTCCGTATGATCGCTGCTATTAAACAAATTTTGGTGTGAACCATCATTGGGATTTCAATTCCTTCAGTTTCACTAAATTTCACTGACTTATTGAAGACTGCTAGAAACTGGCATGAAAAAAGGTCACCTTTGTTTGTTGAATTATCGTCAAATCAATAAAAACCAATAATAACACTTGCAGAAATTGTCTTGGTAATGCTGTTTGTGGATTCTTCACAAAAATTTTGTTTTCGAACTCCATCTCATTTTAAGAATAAAGAGAGAAATAAAATTCCGAAAAATTGCTTGGTAGTCATTTAAAAAAACGCAAAAAACTACACTGCCATAAAAATGCGTTGAAAAAACAAAAGTTTTACATTCTTAGACAAAGAACCGGTTATTCCATACAAAGATGGAAGTGGAGAACATAGCAACTTTGTATATACATACTAAAATATTCACATTAGGTATATATTCTGACGATTTTGTCAAAAAAATATTAATTTCTGTGAAACTAATAAGGTACATACGAACTACGTTTACAAATATTCCTCTTCTGTGCACATGACGCTTTAAAAGCAAATTTGTCCAGAGATTATCGAAAGTTGATGTTTGATTAATGACTAACCGGCTTCTTACCTAACCGATCTATTTAATTTAAGCACGTTTCATTTTACATAATATAAAAAGTTATTAAGTTGCTGACGCCTTATCACACTCCTATACTAATTAGGCAGCAAACAGAAAGTGTCAGACTCTATCTGGCATTCGTTTTTTAAAAACCGTCCCGTGTGCTCGGATGCTTTAGTTTTCCAAAAAGTGTTGCAAGTGTTGGGACCAATAATTCTCACTTTGTAAGTACAAATCAAAAAGAGTCATGTATAGTGAGTAGTTTAAAACAATCGTAAAGGCATGTAAACGTAAAAGAACTTGTTAGCTAAGGTTAATGGATCCTACAATCATTCACAAAGAAATTTCGTTACGTTTTTGCTGATGTTTAATATTTTTGGATTTCAAATTGTATCATTTTCTTGATTTTTTTAAATTTGGCTGTTCTGCGCAATTTAGTTGTAGAAGGAGGTAGCTGCATGAAAACTGTAGTGGTACTTTCTCCATTTTTAACCATTAAAGTTGCTGTATGCATTTACATTGTTACGAGCACACTTTTTTAGTCCAAATATGAATCTGCAGCAGTTATCCCGCACCTTCTAAAGCCTGTATTTATTAACGGCATCAAGACAAGGGAAGAATACCATAAAACAATAAAGTAAGTGAGGGATTACCAGAGATTCGCATAACATCTTTCTAAGTTTAAAGTCGAGAATAAGATGATTAGAGTACAAGAGCTTTAGAGCAACATAACATTTTTTAATAACAGAAGACATGTGATTTTTAAAACGAAGGTCATTATCTATACTTAAACCAAGACTTTTGATTCTTTCATATACAGGCAGTTGATTATGGTCCACATATACTTTAATATCATCCTTCACAAAACATTTTTGTGACGATTTCGACGCCAAGTATGCTACAGAACACTTATTGCTGTTCAACTTTAAGATGTTATTAGAACATTTATTAATGTTGCCTAGATCCTCGTTCATTTCTAAGCATGCCCTCTCTATGTTCTGTGGGTCGAAATGGTGTAAAAGGTAAGTATCGTCAGCGTATGCCAAGCAAATTGAAAATTTGGGCTTCGAGAGTAAATTAAAAACAAAATTGGTCCCAGGATAGATCCTTGAGGGACTCCCTACGTCACTCTGCCAACATCAGACATTTCGCCATCCAGCAAGACTCGCTGGCACCTATTGAGTAAATAAGATCGGAAGAAATTAACAGAAACCTTATCAAAAACGTAGTAAGTCAGTTTACTACAAAGCAACACACGATCCAGTGTATTACAAGCTTTCGAACAATCCGATGAGACCAAAAGACTTGCCCTGCCAGCATCGGGGGATCCAATAAACTCGTCCACCAAATTAGTCAACGCAGTTATTGTACTGTAATGAGTACGCATACCTGACTGMTTTTCGGGTATAATTTTAGCTTTATAAACATAATCATATATTTGTTTATGAAGAAACTTTTCACATACCTTAGACAACACAGGCAAGATGCTGATTGGTCTCAAATCGGATACAGATTTAATTTCATCAGTTTTAGGCAAAGGTCGTATTAAAGCGAGCTTCCGCTCATCGGGATAATAACTGTGCTCGAAACAACAATTGATAATGTGAACAATATAGGTGCAAATAACAGGGCAACGGAATTTCAACATGGCGGTATCCTTTGTAACTGGGCATTCGTATATTTAGGACATTTTTGTCTTTTACGAAATTTCAAACCATTTCTAGCAATTTCCCTAGTGATGATCATATGGGAAACTTGAAATCGCCGACCTAACTGTCTCGCTGAAATTCCTACTTTTTTGCGCTTTCTAGTATTTTGTTCACAGCTTCTGGGGACAAAACTCTTGGACGACCACTTTTTCGTAGGTTTATTCAAGGAATTCCTTGCTCACAATCTTCAATAGCGCGATAAATAGTTCTGATGGATATATTTTGATTTTGAAATATGCGTACATACAATTTCCTTATTGGGAAACGTATAATTACTCTTACGTATATCTATTTTGTAAAACATTTTTAAGTAAATACAAACCAAAGTTGTACAGATGTCACAAGTATTGACATTCGAAAAATCCCGAAAAACATTTTGTGTCAAAACTTTTTTTACATACGTTATGCTTAGACAGTATTTGTCTAAGAGGCAGTATACTATCAAAGTAAAGATTGAATCTGTCAAAATTCCACACTCATGTTTACATGTTTTTTAGCACTTGCACTAAAATTTTCACTAGGACTATTCGAATAAACAAAAGAACAAATGCCCACAAATTTCTAAAAATGCACTATTTTGTACTTGAGTAAAAGTTCTCGTCCAAGCATTTGTAAAATTTGTTGTATTACCAATTATTATCATTACACTAGCAACTGGAATGAACCCCCCAACAAAACGAGCACTTTCAACTCTGTAGCCAACCAAATAATTAAAAACCAATAAAACCGACCTCTTTCCATAATCCCAGCGCCGTAATTAGCATCTAATCACCCCAAACAATGAATAATGTAAAAGGCAATAAAACTTATCAATATCCTGTCTTTATCTTCTCTAGCTCGTATCGTACCCCCGGTGCATTTGGGGTCAGTCCGCCCACCGAAAACTTCTGCGACGACCTTCCCAGCACAAGATTTCTGTCGGGACCACCCCTGGATTGCAGGCGACACAGGAGCCGGTGTCATTAGAGAATGTTCTCCAGACACGGGGTGGCTACAGTTCTTCGGGTCCAGACGTCTCCGGGTTCCTATCTCTTCGCTTAGTGTTTAGCTGGATGTAAAGTGGTGTAGAGGCATGCATCAGTTAAAAATATTCCGGTTATTTTGGACGGTGCTGTGCTGCGGTGCGCGTAAGTAGATTGCTGTTTTTTATCTTAAGTGATGTAATGTTTGTTTGGGTGAGAAAGCCGTTTTTCTTTTTTGGAATGCGGTGGTTGATTGAAATTAAGTGCTAAGTTATAATTTAAGCAAAAAGATGGTAATTTTCAACAATATATTATAAAGTGATAGACAATAGGTGTAGATATAGCAAAGTTGCGCATTCTAAGTCTCGGGAATACGTCGTTGAGATATCAAATTAATATTTTTCGAATTTTGATATTTAAAAAAAATAAAATTTGTTATTTTTTATCGAGCAATAAAAAAATAAGAGTATATCTTACAGCAATCTTTTTTGCTCCACGTGATAACGAGATAACGACTGCGAATTTTTAATGCGACTGTCTCGTTTTTTTTGGGATTTCAAAATGTAATAATACAGTTACATTGCTATTTAAAACCTTATGTAGGAAAAACCAGTAGTTTCATCAAGAATTCTTCAGGCTTTATTGACGTTATAGAACGTCTAAATTTTTCAGAAGCTGATATTTCAGTTAGTTTTCATGTGGTTTCTTTATTTCCGAAAGTACCCATACTCGAAACGACAGATATCATCAAATCCAAACTTAATAGAGATCTCCTAGGTGATACGAAGGCTAGCTTATCTAAAACAACTTATTTTTTATGAAACGGTAATTTTTATGAACAAAAATCATGTTGTGCAATGGGTTCACCTCTAAGTCCTGTAGTAGCCAATTTGTTTATGGAAAATTCTGAACAAGTAGAGATCAACAGTTTTCAATTCAAGCTAACATGTTGGTATAGGTATGTAGATGATATTTATATTACTTGACCCCATGGTATAGAAGAGTTAGGTAAGTTTCTAAATCACTTCAACAGTCAAAATCCTGACATAAAATTTACTATGGAATTAGAAAGCAATGGTAGTTTACCTTTCTTGGATAACCAAATTTATAAAGCCACTGGCCAGTCAGGACACAAGAATGACAAAAAATTAACACACACACACACACAGATTTATATGCCACATCATCAGTTTTTTATAATTTAAAAATGCAGGAAAATATATGCCACTGCACAAGATTACCGCAACAAATTGACAATTAGAAATTATTCTTGATGTTTCTCTATAGTGGTCTTGCAAAAAAACTGACAAAGTAAGAATGATCTAACCCAAGTTACTCTATTAAATTATATTATATAGGATTCAACTTAGTAATTTAAAATTAACTTTAATTATCATTATCCACTTCTAAACTCTCAACCACCTATGTTAGTTCTTGAACGCCTTCTTAATTAATGATAAATATAAAAAGCTATTTATGACTAAATGTATATACTTCTGTCGAGTTTTTACAATTCCTAAAGATTTCTCAACTAGTATTGCGCTATCTAATATAACACAACAGCGATCGTAATTAAAAATGCATCTTTTAGTTTCATGAAACCTTTAAATCTTATTTCTGACATGCCTTAATTTTATTTTTGGTTTCGCTCGTCCAAAATGATAACCATTTTAATAAAATATTCACAGTTCATAATTAAATGAAAATTTTCACAAAAAATGACTTTGCTATTTAATGTCACAAGCAGTTTAAAAAAAGTTCAAAATAAGGCGATACTAAAACGAAAGTGGAATGGGTTAATAAGAAAATTAAAAATGCAAGCTACACCACCAGGTTATATATTTCATTTTGAACAAAAAAATTAAAACGTGTGGGTTAAGTACTCAAAAACTCCAACAGATTCTCGTTAAACAACAATGTAAGTGTTCTAAAATTAAAAATTCTAGAAATGGGGTTAAATAACACAAAGAAAGTATCCCAGAACAAGCTATACATATACAATAAACAATAGGAGTCGCTATAGATTGGCTTGACTGTAAGATAGTTCCTTATCATTTTACGTTCGGTGGCGGTTTTGTTAGTGGCATTTTCGAATTATGTGTTTAATTAATAGCTTTTTCACTTATTCTTTGCGTTCCTTTTTGGGTTTTTGTTTTTCCCTACATTTTTCTTGTTCTTTTCATAGTAATTTTTCAGCTGCCAATTTTCCTCACTGTAGATACTGTAGTGTGACCCTTAATTTTTAATTGGTTTTAGCTTTGCAAGCATTTGATATTTCAACTGTATATTTACGATTTGATAATCTAGACAACATCTTTGTACTTGTTACATACATAACCCAGTTTAGTATTCAACTTCCTCGTGTGGACGCTGATAAAAATTTGAACAACTAGTTCTGTAAAAGACTACTACCTTTTTTATGTTGCAATCTGTGCAGAATCAACTAAAAAACGTCACAGATAAAGCAGAAGGTCACTCCATCAGCATGTTAAAAAAAATTGAAAGAAAAAAATTCACCCGTACATATTTGAACCACGAGAAGCAAACCGATTATATTTATGTTTGTGGATGGAATTTGTAGGGACATTTACGGAAAATTGTGCTTAAAATGAGACGCTGTCCCATCATTGTCCATCGCGAAATTCAAACAAGTTTGAGGAGATTTTATCTTAAAGCTATTTCTTTGAGTTGCCACAAAATTAGGTGTTTAGCAAATATTTTTTTAATTCAATTTGCGTAAATTCAAAGGTACATAGTGACATCGTTGTCAAAAAATTAAAACTGCCAATGTGATGGGATTTAAGAAACAGGGAAAAATTATTACGAAGTCCAAAATGAAGAGAAAAACGTACTTTTCTTTCCAGCAAGTCAAAATAGTGAAGTTTTAATTAGAGATTTGGTGATTTCAGAATAAGGAAACAATGTTTTTTCCTTTGCGTAAAATCAAAGATAAAAATTTTTTCTTCTTGTAAACTCGGTCCACGGACATAATGTATATTTGTACCCTAAAAATTCATAATGTTCTCTTGCTGCTTCAGGCAATTCTAGTTTTTGAAAAATTAAATAATCTATTGTAAATATGAATATAAAACTTACTAGCGCCATAACCATTTTTAAATAGTATTCCGATACTACTGCTTATCGGTTGCCCTTTGTTATCAAAAGGTCATAATAAAGGAACTATTTCTACTTGTATTAATTAGCAGTGTATCTAGTTACAGTTCGGTGTACACGATAAAATTAGAAAAATTAAAGTACTGTTGGTTTTAAACTTAATATGGTCACAGGTAATATACAAAGGGCAATATAATTTACACAACTAATCAAACTATAATGAAACATATCTAACCACAATGATTTAGAGAGCCTAAGTAGGTATTTCGGTAACTAAGCAGTCATCTTCAGTAGAGTGAAGGAGGACACTAAGAGTGAGTGACAATAACGAAAACAATTTTGCTTTGCTAAGACAGCAATTAAGTTTTAACACTCACTGATAATTTAATTTAATTTTTAAATTAGAATCAAGCACAACCACAGTTATAACCCAATTTTTTATTTATTCTAGTGGTAAGATGCGACTATCCCGACACCGACTACTACTCCATGGAAGAACCGTCCCCCGTCAACAAAACAAACAACGAACAAGTAAGCCACCCCCGTCCCCCTCGAAAACAATCAATCACAGATCGATTCTTTCAGCAAGCTCTTCCCAGAACGACCGACCAGAGTCCAACAGATGTTCCGGCGCACGAATCAAAAGAAAACGTCACATCTGTGGCCTACACCGCAGCGCGGGGGTCCAAAATAGACACAGGCAGCCCCGTTTACGAAGACAACGACCTTCCGATCGAGAAGTACATGGAAATGCTCGACAGAGTGAATTCCAGCGAGGAACTGCTGGCGGCCGAAGAGATCTTCAGGGCGTCGCCGTCGGTGAACCTGGAGAACGAGGGCACTACGGAAACCTCGAGCTTGAGCACCGAGCTCAACGCGGGGGAAGCCACCAAGAGGATCGAGAAGCTTCTGAACGGGTGGTTTACGGGAGAAGCTTCAAAAAATTCCAGTGAGGCCCATTTGGTCGAAGAAACTACGAAAGCTAGTAGTTTGGGAGAAAAAGAAGTCGCAACTAACGCAGCAATGACTGAGACAAGCATCCAGTTTGATGTTCAAAAACTTTCTACTCAAGAGATGCTTGTGACCACAACAACAGCAAGAAATTCAGAAATTAACAGACTAGCTGATCCTCAAACAGAAGCACCATCAACCGAACAATTACACAATTGGTTCACTGGTAAATCAGCTAGCTTTACTACAGAAATAAACATATTTGAAGAAACAACAAAGTCTCCAATTGGAAATGGCGAAGGATACTACGAAACCTACGGTGGAAGCTTTGAAGACATCAGCACAAAGAAAGAGAGCAAGACAGAAGCAATTGATCCAGATCTATACGATTACGAAGCCCACAGTAAGGAAATACGAACTAACCCGCCCGAAGTTTCAACTCAGTATGTAACAGAAGCAATCGCAAGCTCGTTACTAGTCACCAGAGAACTGAATAAAGCAACCACTGAGGTGCTACACGAAGTCATACTGGTGCCAACGAAGAAAGGAAAAGAGGAGACAAGAAGCATGAAGCTCGAGCATGCAGGTAGTACCCAAGCTGGACCAGCTTCTTCAGAAGAAATCTCCACCACAATGAAACCAGAATCTGAACACGTCACCCTTCAAGAGGTAACACCCATCTCGTCCAACGCAACACTGGAAGTACTGCAAAACGTCAAAGAAGACGGTGATGAGGTTTCAACTCCAGAATTTTCCAAATCTGCGGGTATCACCACAGATGATGATGTAGAAAGCAGTAAAGTTCCAATCATAGTGGTGTGTACAGGACTAAGTGCTCTCGTTCTAATTGTTCTGGGAGCGTTCACGTACAGAAGAGTTATAGGGAAGAGAAACGATTTCAAGCCAGCCGAGGCTTGATTGGGCTTTAAGTGTTTGGACTGCTCAGTTTAAGTTACCATGTCTTTGTAAGATGTATTAGTTTATTTATGTTAGAGAGGTTTTATTGTTAATAAGAGTCGCAGGTGTTTCAAGATTGTTGTTTTATTTTGGACACATTTGTTAATTGTCCGTTGCTAAAACTGAAGAAATTGAGTGAAGTATGGAAAACAATGTAAAAAGAACGAAGGAGTTCCCGATATTATYGTGTAAATACCTAAACGACAAAAAAAATATTATCAATAGTACTCCCAATTATAATAATATCCAGGAAGAATTAACACAATCTTATTAAGCATTAATAAAAGAGAGATATAAGTTATAATTATAATAAAACCAATAGCTACTGCATATCCTTCAGGTGCAGGATGTACGTTTTGAACACAAGCATAAACATCAAAGACTGTTAATCCTGTATTTAATACTTTGAGTGATTCTACTAGTTTCAAAGTGTACTATCAATAACAATAAATGTGTTTGAATGTTTTGAGGACTATACAGTGCTGGCAAAAACAAACGATCAATTTCTTACAATTGTCAAAATCTTATCAACAGTTGTTAAGGATTTGATCATTCTAAGAAATTTACTGGATAATCTGTTTCTTTCAGCACTATTGGGTAGTATCATATGCAAATGTTTCTACGAATTCGCTCGATGTCTACGATACTAAACAGCAGTTTGCTTGGCATTAATCATAAACTTAAAAGAATTAATTTGCAATGATATATCAATATATAAACTACTACATTGTTGTATTTCCAAGAATATCAAGTAAAACATCTCATATATTAAAAAGCTGCATACCAAAGAACCAAACAATAAAGAAATATACGGGATGTTTCACGAATGATAATGACCCTGACGAAATTAAAAATGCACCCCAAAATTCATTTTTATAGCCAATGTGGTTATTTTACATAATAGTGTTATTTTAAAAATAAATTGGGAATCCATGGCGGCTGTGCGCTGTGGTTCCTGTCACTGTATTTATTAAAAGTCAAAATCTATTCAAATGATGAAAAAACAGATATGATTTTGATTTACGGTGAATGCAAGAAAAATGCTTCCGCTGCTGCCCGTTTATACAGACAACGTTTTCCAAATAGAAGAGCTCCTGCCGATACAATTTTCAAGAGACTTGAATTAACTTTGAGGACAAACAGGCCACCACTGAAAAAGTCAAGAGAAAGAACAGCAACAGGCCCTGACAATGAAATTACAGTATTGGAAATGATTGACGAAAATCCTCAAAGGGTAGTCTCAAGAGCAGTCTTCAGTACAACAAATAATTAAAGGCAATCAATTTCATCCGCATCACTTGCAATTGGTTCAGGTCTTAAAGGAGACAGATTATTATAAAAGACTGGCTTTTTGTAACTTTCGGGAACACTAAAATTTGAATGTTAGATTTTATGATAACATTTGCTTCTCAGATGAAGCAAGATTTTCTAATAATGGTGGAGTTAACAAACATAACATGCATTATAATGCGCAAGAAAACCCACGTTGGATTCGAGAAGGACATTTTCAAATTATCTACTCGACGAATGTCAGGTGCGGAATATTGGGGAATCAAATTGTTGGGCCTTATATAGTTTAAACGGCAATATTTTACCGGTACTTCTCCAAAATGTAAATTTACAAGTAAGGCAAGATCTATGGTTCCAACAACATAGGGCACCTGCGCATTATCATACAATAGTGCGAAATCATCTTGATTTGGTTTTGCCTAACCGATGGATAGGAAGAGGTTCAATTAATCCTTGCCCACCGAGAAGCCCGGACCTTACTCCTTTGGATTTTTTTCTGTGGGGAATGGTAAAAGAGCAAGTATACCAAACATCAATTGAAAGTGTAAAATATTTAGAAAATAAAATACCTGATGCATGTAGATTCATCACTCCAGGAATGTTAATGCATGTTAAAAGATCGTTTTGGGCACGAATTCAAGCTTGTGAAAATAGCGGAGGGCGACATTTTGAGCATTTATTACATTAATGTTATTGAATAAACATATTTCAAAAATAACATTTGTTTTACAATACCGAATTTACTTAAAGCAAATGATTGAAGTTTATGTCAAAATTTACGAATTTATACAGCTCTCTACGTTTTACATTTTTTAATAAGATGAACAATTATCAATGTTACCTCTACAAACGTATTTTCGGTTGCATTTTTAATTTCGTCAGGGTCATTATCATTCGTGAAACATCCTATATATAGAAATTATAAAATCCATGAATGAAGCCATCTCGGATGCCACAGCTCTAGGCTTCTCTATACTAAAAGATTATAATTACAAATATTTTGTACCATTAACAGCTGAAGTAATGAATAAGTTTCAGTTGACTTAGATAATAAGATGATGCAGATGAATTTAGCAGTTTTGTCTGTTCTTTCTTTGGTATCTGAAAAACTTTTACTAAAGGATTATGCTGAGTGTAATCTTAAACTAGAGGAAAGTAGTCCAATAACGGGTGTAACGGATGGATCAAATAAGGAGATGAAAAAATCATCTTTATGGATACGACCACTAAATAAAGAAATATAAACCTATGGCTGCGATGTAACCATCTAGAACATGTGACGAAATTTCCATTGGGTAATAAGTTCATTAAAAAATGAAACAGAAACAGCTCTTTTAGGTATTATTCTTAGTTTCCTCTATTTAACAGGAAAAAGTTCAAAGGAAAGAGAATGCACAAAGCTTTTGCTATTGTGGATACAAATTATTGCAACTCGAGTGAAATGAATAAAATCTTAAGACAAATTAGCAATCGCAACTGACAGTACTCTTCTTTTATTTTATTCTAAATATTCTTGAGTTACCCCAAATTGTACTAACAAAATCTGTAAGTTAAGTCAAGATTTCATACAAATTTCATCGCATTATACAGATCTCATATGGAATTCATAAGATGTTTAACGATTTGTGGATTTCAAGCGGATTTTACAGAATGATTTGCCTGGATTACATGGCGGCTGTTCCAAATATTTCATTAGTGGTTTTTATCACATTTGACATATGTCAATATGTTCAACACACAGCTACTTCATTTTTTCACATTCTTGCATTTCTAAGCCAATGAACATTTTTCGACAGTTACTGATACTCAAAATACGTGGTCGTGAAATCTCAAGTGTGACGTGATGACACATCTTGCTTCTCTATTATAAGTATTGAATAACGAAACCAAATTAGATAACATATTCCCATTTAGGTTAAAAAGTTGATGTCGCCCAGTTATTAATTTATTTTAAGGCCTTCATTTCATCGTAATTAATACAGAACTACTGTCACTGAGTCCTCCCCCAAAAAATTAATCGACTTCATCCCCATGCACTCGGCACGAACTGAAATCAAACTCCATGAAACAGATGCGGCGATACCATTACATCTGCCATCAACAATCAATGAACAGAACCAAGTGTTGAAACATCATATAACCCGATGGTCACAAAAAACACAATGCGTGGGCTGCTTTTTTTCTCTGGCTTAATGAGCTCCGCAGTGCAGGACAGCTGAATTTCATAGAGGGTTGTGCCAGTCATCCTACCCTTGCGTGGCTAATTTGGCAGATTCGTCGTTTGTTATTTGGGACTCGTGGCAGAAAGAATTGAAAAAGGTCGATTAATTGCAGTAAAACTTTTACGTTTCGTTGTTGGGAGTTAAATTTCATGTCCATGAACATGTATTGAATTACAGTGCGACCATGGGCCAATACAAATGCAATCTACCTACTGAAAAAAAAACTTGATATAAAAACACAGTTGTAATGACAATAGTCGCATACCGTAAAAATTAATTTTTAATCAGTTTGAATTTTAAAAGTTAATTAAAAGCAATAAGTATTTGCTAATTTACATTTAATCATTAATTATATCACTTTACTGTAAAAACAATTTTACGAAAAAATTGATCCTGCAGCCTACACCCACTTTTGTTTGAATTTTGTTTGAACTTGTGTCCGATATATCGTATTTTTTTTAAATTAAGCTATAAATTGAAAACAAATGAGAAACGAATAAGAACATTTGAGTTCTTTTTTCACCCAGTATATACCTTACTGATAATCTAGTTATACCTACTGTTATTCTACGTCATATGGATTATTATTCCATTAGAAAATCTTAAACTTTAGGTAAAAACTAAATCAGTTGTTCAGAAAATATACAGTTTCCATTAGCTTCATTCTATAAAAAAAAACTGTATTGATCCTTTTCAAAAACTGGCAGCAACTGTCATCCCAAGTAAGGCAAAATTAGTGTCGCTCGATGTAAACAGTATGTTTTCAAATACCCCAAGCATAATGTGGCTAATGATCATTAAATAAATTTAAGATAAATCAAATATAAACGTAAAATTCAAACTTCATGATACTCTAGAACTTTGTGTTAATCAAAATTGCATGCAATTTAATAATAAATTTGACACTTAGGCGATCTAGAGATGGGTTTATCATCAAATCCACTTTTAGCGGATATATCTATGTCAAAAACAGAAGGAACAATATATTTAATTTAATATTAACAAAAAAAGCACGATGCTATTGCTTATTTTGATGACACAACGTGGCAACTAACCCAGTTTGTAAATGCAATTAATAAGATCCACTTAAAATCAAATTTACAACAGAATGAGAAAAAGAACGCACAATAAACATTTCTTTGACAAAAACTACATGGTTCATTCTTCACGCACATTTCTTACCTAATCCAAAAGAGAAACCAATAGGACAAAGTTGTTCCAAAATTCGGTTAAAATCAATGGGATCCAGTCTACTGTGAACGATTAGGTAGGTCAGGAAGGCCCGAGATTGGCAATTAGTTTCGCTATAACAGGCCAGTCTGCATCCTACGCATCGCGACACAAAAACAAAGATGCGAAATCGTTCATCTTGAACGGCAGATGTCGGCTTCATAATGACGACAATCATCGTGTAAGGCACAGGGCTAATTTCGGGACAGGTGAGAAAATTTGGTGGACCGCAAATGGTAACGCAGATTGGATCGGAAATTTGTTCATCGATTACTTAGAGCTCATCAAATAAATAATAATAATCCGAAGCACAATGATCAAGCACCCTGAATTCAAGAAGAAATCAGCACAGCAAGTTGCATTAGTTGGAACCAAAAAAGTCAGTTCGCAACATTCTATCCTACGATCGAAATCATCTTCGCTCAGTTCTTGTAAGTGAATTTTGTATGGAGTAAACTTCTCTTTCTTCAATATTTTCTGAACAGATCATCTGCTAATATGGTGAGTGAGAGTACACTGTTTGTACGGATCATTTGGGATTCTTTTGTACATCTAAAAAGACAACGTGCAGTCTAAAAAGACATTCAAGCTACTTCCCTCACTTGCAACTACGCTTGGACCTCCTGGTTTTTGACGATTTTTAACACCGCCGGTTTCGTCAAAATGTTGCAATGTTTTAGTAACTGTTGATCTGGCAATTGGTTCACAATCTTCATAAATTGCATTGTAGAGTGCAATTACTTTCGAATAACTTCGCCTTCTATCTCCATAACCGATGATCAATAAAATTTCGATGCTATCAAGTTTAGTTAACTGAGGCATTGCGATTGCAATTAGCAAAGAGAATGAAAATTATCATCGGTCACGAGGACAACGGAGACACCTGGAGTTTTTATTCTTACTTAGCGATAACGAATATGGTATTTATCCCGAACTGTTTCGTAAGACCCAAGTTTCATCACTTTTCTCAACTCAGACGCAATAAATTGTACAAGCGTAATACATTTTTGAAATCGGGAAAATATTCGTTCCAATGATGTGCCTTMTTGCACAAATTCTCAACAATGCCTTCAAAGCGTCCCCGTATCAATCGTATACACTAAATCTGTTGCCACTTTTCTCTGCATTTCACAAAGTCAGCAAAAAAACAGCATTTCTAAAATTCGTCACGGCAATTCTCCAAAATCAAAACCGGAAACTGCACGTCAGGCACCAAAGTGAATATTGATATCCGTGATAAATCAGGTTTATCTAGGACAGCGATATCCTTTTAGGGATGATTTGTGACATCGGTTACGGTTTGCGAGGCAGTCAACATAATGTTTTCGGTTGCATGACTAACGTTTGTTTACCTGCTACCGTTGAGATGCCAGCGCGATAGCCAAAAAGGGATAAGTCGAGAAGATGGCTTGTTTTATTGTCTAAGTGACGTAAACGTGGTCTGCTAAGAAGTCATCATGTCAGATAACATGGTTAGGTTTAATAAAAACCAAATAAAACAAATAACCCATCAAAATCAGACTGTTCTTCAACAAAAAACGAAACGGTTTGGTCTAGAAAACAAGAGAGAACAATGCGAAAAAATAAAAAAACCGTGCACTGCTTATTATGTGCTATAACTCTATTATTATATATACAGGGTTAGTCAAAAGAATTTATGTGAATCTGCAATTTAGAGCAAAAAAAATTCCACATTATTAGATAGGTTAGAACACCTGTATTTTGCAATGGCCTCTGTCAAAAAGTTTACCTATAAACTTATCTAATATTAGTAAAAAACTGTTTCATTTTCGAAGTAAAAAGTCTTTTGCTAATTACTTTCATTTCGTAGCCAACTTTTCGGGTTTGTATGTTAACGTATTTCTATTGCAGCTTAACTTGTTTTTTATTTTTGTTTAATTGCCACAAGTTTTTCTTATCCTAGATAAGACCTGGTATTTATTTTGTATCCAAATTTTGCAAATAATATAGCACAAGAAATTTAAGAAGTACCACCTAACTGGGTGCAATTTTTTTTTAATTTTCTGATCCCTGTAGACATGAGGAAGGTTCTGCAGAATACTGTATTTAATATACCCTTTGGTAATTTAAAGTGCAACTTTCAAGCTAATAAATATATATTTTATGATCATTGGAGCGTGCAGTCATATTTAATAGAGTCGCGTGAACTTCCGCATATCAACAGGAATTTAGAGGTGTGCCGAATGTTTTCCCATGTAACAAGCTAATAAAAATTAAACCTACCGTGGGCTTGTCGCCTCATGTAACCGGAAATATTGTATCAAATTATTAATTGAGCAACGGTTCTCGCATTCATTAAAACGTTAAAAAATCAACAAGCATAATATAATAGTTTGTTCCATATGCCCTAAGTAAACTTATTGGTTTAAAAATATGTGGCGAACTTGATATGCGTTAAAGTATAAGGTAATATAAAGGCTGTGGAAAAAACGAGAAAACTGGAAGTATAAATTAATAAAAAAATTATCAACAAACACCATCTACCAAACGCGCAGCATTTATGTCGTGTCGAGAGTAATAACGTATAACAACGTCTTTAAATTTTACTTTTAGAGTGACATGGATTGCAGCTTACCTAAGAATGCTGGATATGAAAATAAACATGAAAGGGACACTAATAAGGTTGACAGATCATCAAGCTGCTGACTATTCAGCAAATATTTCCATTGCTGCAGTAAATATCCTCCAAAAAGCTAGGAGTGGATGAGCCAATTATAAAAAGAACAAGGAAAGCCAAACACAGTAAGGAAACAGAGCAGGAAGATGAGCCTATGTGGCAGTTTAAGAAAAAATTAGGCGGTGATGAAAGTAACTAACAAATTGAACCCGAAAGAGACCCTATTATGAATGGGAGAAAAAGAACAATTGAAATGATTATTTGGCGAAATTTTGAGTTAAAAATCRAAAAAAAAATATGTTGGTCAGCTGATACACATGATGAAAATGAACATGTCGAAACGAAATTCTTAAGGCTACAAGAAAAGTTTTATTGCCAGTCGTTCATGATGTAGGAACTATTCCAACAGTAAAATTTGTAAGTCAACTTCAAATCTACAAGTCGACAGACAGGGAGGTTCCATTTTTAAGAAAACTTATATAAGTTAGTTACCTAGTTACCAACATAAAAACTATTTTTTTCAACTTTCTGTTTTCAAAGGAACCCAAACATTAGTGAAACTACGAACTATCAATTCTTTTTTCTCTAAAATGAGTGGACGTCGAATTCGAAATTATCTGTTTTTGCACATTAATATAGTTGCAAGCAACAATCTATGAGACTCATTATACGAACAGCCGATTACCGTTCACATTAGTTTACAAGTATTACCTGAAGCTTCGTAAATAACAGACGTGTTTAGGCATTTTTAGATTTTTTTCCGTACACATAAATCAATGAGTATTATTTGGTATTATTATTTCAACTACAAATATTGCTCATCTAATAGCTTTTAATTTATGAATAAATCGTATTCTTTCCTAATTTAATGAGTAGTATCTATTTCTATAACCACGAATGGTAAACATTCCGATTTCAATGCGACAGCCCATACTTTCTAATTTTTGATCGCGGTGTGCAATCGTCCTCTGCCCCGTTTCTTCACAGGTTAAAATTTTCTTTTAATCCGGATTGTCATAAACGTAGTTTCTAAAAATATATTTTTTTGAAATAAGAAGATATAGGAACTATTCTACTCCTACTATAAACGGCATTGAAAGCATATGTGTTTACTTATATTTTAAAGTTTTACAGCATATAAGCGTACCAAGTGCGATATTTTTTACTTATTCAGTCATACCTACATATATGCTTACATTTAGCCACTTATTAAGAGGCGTTTGTGACAAATACATTACGTAGGGCAACTGGTCAGATTATTGCTGATTTTAAACCGATTATCATTCTGATATAAATGCGGAAGTGTTTGAAAATTGGTTCAAAAACATTTTATTGCCGAAATTGCCACCAAACAGCGTCATAGTAATTGAAAACGTTAGTTACCATTCGGAGCAACTGGATAAAATTCCAAATACAACAACTAATACAGGAAAATTTAAACCCGATAAAGTATCACATAAAAATAGATTGCGGGTCGCGTCAGTTAGCATCAGGTCTGCATTAAATAAAATTTGTTATGAAAGCTTCTATATTTTATTGATTGCTAAATTATCACAACTAACGAATTTCAAAAATTTATAGTGGAAAAGTTAAAATTTTAGTCAACAAGATTTTTTTTAATACGGCCCATTTAGGAACTTCGAAGCGTGCCACTAATCCCGATAGTTTAAGGTTGTAAAAACCCTCATTTACAATACAATAGTTTACCACGGCTGACCATCAAGCTGTAAAACCCTCTGCATAAGTCATTCTCATAGATCGTTGCTTGATACTTTACCACCGTGAAGTGGGGTATGAGTCTTAAAAATACTTAAAAAATATCGTCCTCCTCGAATGCTATCAGTTCGGTTGTATTTTTGATTAGTTGGTCATGTACATCAGTATGAAAAGAAACTACCTACTGAAGTGTTCACACCGGAAAATGATAGAAAGAAGTAATATTGCAATTTGTAAGCTTTCAAGTAATGAATTTGTAGCGTAGGTACTAAGAGCATCACTCAGATGTCTTCAACCAAATTCCAAGAGCATCCACATGCATCGCCGATGAATCACCTGTTGCCCTGTTCACCCCCGAAAGCAGCAGGAGTTTTTAAGTGTGCGTCACACTCCTCCATGCGTTATATACTAATATCAGCCTCTTCTTGCACCCGAAGAGGCGAACGGCAACGAATTTTACGCGCTTCTTGCACCGACAACCAAGGAAATTATTAAATCTCGGCGACGCCGTGTAATTTTCGGTTAAAAATGACAATGGTCTCCAGAACTACCCACCTGAACAAAAGATATAATAGAGAGACGGTTGATACTCCCACACGGCAATAATGAAACGCACGGACGTAAAAAATTAATTGCTGAGCAGCCTCGTCAGATAATGAACGCTTGTTTTTTATGGGACGGCATTGTGTTGACGTTAAACTTTATATGACGGTGGGTATGGACGGGTTAGGTTTATTTTGAGTCTCGATGTATAGCCGGTAACGGCTGTAGAAAAAAACGTTTGAAATCACTTATTTTAGAAGAAAACAAGCTACTAGTAAGATATTTTCTTACTATCATTTCTAACGGTAATGCTGTGTTGGTCCAACCTTCCGAAGGAAAAGTAGTGGTAACTATATCTTTTTATTTTACTTCCCGTCCATTGGATGTGTATATATTGTATCGCGAAAAAATTTTTTAAAAATTTTTACTTGCTCATTCGCTTTAAAATGGTCGAATATGCAAAAAAAGATTTCTTGTCTGTGTGCCTGTGGTTTTGTGATTAGTATAACTGCGGGTATTATTCGCTCTTATAAATTTTCGGTGCCGCAAACTGTTTAGAAGATATTAGCAAAAAAAAGTCACTTAAAGAAAACGGTTTTTCCTAAATATCTCCGAATATATTTAATATATTCAAAAAATTAAAATACCATCAGATAGGAAATAAAATTTTTCACAAAGAAGTGTCTTAGAAAATTTATCCAAAACTTTGATATTTTCTAAATATTTCCAAAAAACCTACTTTGGATCCTGCTCGTACGATTTTTTTAAATTTTGGTATTCCACGGAATGCATTTGAGTTACCCATAGGTCCATGCACAATTTTAGAAAAATCGGTCGAACAGAATCTGAAATATCTTGCTGGTTCCATACTTGATAGCGACTCTGTATGTTATATTATTATATTAAATTGACCCTCAACCAGGATCATCCTGAAAAATCTAAGGAGCAAGAAATGCCATACAAATTTCTTGTTGAGCTGTCGCCAAACCCATCATTGCCAGTTTCTGTAAGAAGACAACTGCCAATGCTTCTTACATCGGATGGAAGCAAAAACGCAGACAACGACAGAAGAATGTAAAACAGAATAATGACCACTAAGCAGTCGAAGAAAAGATTATGGTTGCATGAGGCTTGCTCATTCTATACGATTGTCACTGCGATAAGTGTGGAAAACTCGGCGTTGAAAAATAAAACGACATAACTACAGATTTTATCATGAGATTAATACCAAAACAAACAATTATCATATATAACGTGGTTCATTGCAAGTCCCGTTCAGTCAGAGTATTGTCAGCAAAACAATAAGAATTACAATGCTGCTAAGGTTTCTGCACGCTTTGGCACTAACGTTTCTTCTCGGACTGGTGTGGGGAAATCAAAATGTGTATCCTGACAATTCCACTCAAGGTAACAATACAAGTTTTCGCTGAATAATTACTTACAATTTTTAACGAATGTTGTAGCTCCTAAAAGGCGACTAAACATAGTAAGGGTTCCTTGTAGAGGTGTATTTTTTGGCAATAAATGCAGAGAATATTTTTAGGTCACATTAGCTTGCATTTCACTGTACCTTCTGACGTTTTAAAGTTTTTGTTTTATGAATAAATAAATTTTATTCTGCTTCATCTGTTTCATTGTATGGAAGAACACATATTCCAAGAGAACCACCCTTTCCCTAAATACTATTAATCACTTTGTAAGTTTTAAACAAGTACCTAATATATTAATAGGTTATTCGAGATTTAAAATTAAATTATTTGGAGTGTATAATTCGTCATTACAATTTTAGCGCGAAGATGATCACTACATTTAACTACAATAAAGCCAGTGGAATTGGACTTGGCTTTCTTTTATCTTGTTTAAAATTAAGGTCATTTACTTTTAATCATAAAACAGCCGCTTTCTACCCTCTATAATGTAGTTGCTATAGCGAAAAGACGTCCCTATCATAGTCGTTTTCACTAAGGTAGCACACAAAAGAAAGAATACTGAAACTGAGATTATCAAAGAAAAGTAAAACTGACTACAATTTTAAAATGAATTTTCTCTCGAACGCGAAATTTTCATTCTAATTTCAGCGTTCAGTATCTACAGGGTGTTTAAGCGAGGATGCTTTTTCCGCCAAAAATTGCAGATGTCAGTTGGAATTAAACTGTAGCCCGATTTATCCTTAAAATTTTATTTTTTGATTCACGCCAATATCTTTGTTGTTAATGGATACACAATTTTAAAATGTACCAGTTATTTATGAATATTTAAGAACTATACAACAACAAAATCAAACTTAAGAGCACTACAAAACCCAGGACAATACCTATAGGTGACAAAAAAATAGTTGTGTTAATGAAAATTTTATTTTTTCACTTTATTTTACTTTATATATTGAATGTGCTAAAACCTTTATATACTTTACTGTGCCCCAGAAGGATGTTAATGAACTATTATAAGGTTTATTTCCCCAAACTTAAGAAACTAGCACATAACTACAGATTTTATCATGAGATTAATGCCAAAACAAATAATTATCATATATAACGTGGTTCATTGCAAGTTACGTTCAGTCTGAGTATTGCTAGCAAAACGGTACGAATTACAATGCTTCTTCTTGGACTTGTGTGTGCAAATCAAAACACGCATCCTTACGATTTCACTTCAGGTAACAATACAAGTTTTTCGTTGATAATCCCTTACTGTACGAATGTTGTAGCTCCTAAAAGACGACTAAACATACTCAAGGGGGTTCCTTGCAGGGGTGTATCTTTCGGCAATAAATGCAGGCAAGTTTGGAAGAACTAGCAATGCCTACTTACAGGGGAAGCTTTTTCAGGTTATATTAGTTTGTACTGTACCTTTTGAGGTTCTAAAATTTGTGTTTTATCAATAAATAGATTTTATACTGCTTGATCTGTTTTATTGTATAAAAGAACACTTATTCCAAAAGCAACCACCCTCTTCCTTAAAAAGTATTAACCACTTTGTCAGTTTTAAACAAGTACAAGTATTTACAATTTTTAGCACTGAAGACGGTCACTTAGTGACTGTAAGCGCTCTGCATTTACTACAGTAAAGCCAGTGGAATTAGACTTTGTTTTTTCAGGGAAGTGGTTCTCTATAGGTTTCCAATAAAACTCTTATTTTGACAAGCTTTCGAGGTATGCTTTTCCTCTTCGTCAGGGGGTCTATTAGTGCAAAATCATGAAGCAGATTATATTACAAACAGACTTACTTACATAGAAGTTAAGTTTTCGTATTAACATTAATTACAATAACATCATTATTTTTGATAAGATAATATTTTGTCGGATAGATCGCTGTCTATGGAAAACACTGACAAAAAATTAATAGTCTGACGTTTCGATTACACCTGTAATCTTTGTCAAAGACGAAGAACCTCAAAATTTGCCTGACACAAGTTCAAACAAAATATTATCTTATTATATTATGGACGCTGAAAGCATTCACCCTCGTATCATTATTTTTGATTAATTTGATATCTGACAAGACCGAGGGTTGTGACAATATTTCATAACAACAAAAACATAAACTAAGATGAGAAACATACCTAGAAAGCTTGGCAAAATAAAAAAAGAGTTTTATTGCAAAGTTATAGAGGTCCACTTTCCTGATAAAAAGTCTAATTCCAGTGACTTTACTGTTACTTACTTATAATAAATCTATAAGAAGGAGATATAGTATAAAGTATATAAATCCACAATGGGATTAATGGGATAAATCAGTGTTGTCTACAACAATCATAAATTGATTCCGGATATCGTAGAAAACAAGAAGTACATGCAGTAATGTTATATAACTTCTACTAAACTCCACATATAATTTTTATTACTTGCAGACAAAATTAGAGGTAATTATGTGAAAGGTTTGCGTTTGTCAAAATACTTTAATAATTGCTTATTTTCTTCTTCATTATGCTAAGGCACAAGCCTTTTCCGTTATACAAGAAATGGATGACCAAAAACCCACACTATACTTTACGAGGGTAAGAAAAAAGCCAAACCATTACAGAATTTTCATTAAATGGAACGATTTGACAAATGTTGCATTGTGCATAACGTTCCTAATCCTCACGATCCCACAGATGCTTTAAAACAACAAATCTCCATTAATAACAAAGATATTGGGGTGAATCAAAAAAGAAAATGTTAGGCGACTGTACTAAAACCTTTATATATTTTAATGTGCCCAGGAGGATATTAATGAAGTATTATTAGGTTTATTTAACCAAAATTTATGGAACTGGCGCATAACTACAGTCTTTATCATAATATTAACGTCAAAACAAATAGTTATCATATTATATAACGTGGTTCATTGCAAGTTACATCCAGTCCGAGTATTGGCAGCGAAACGAAACGAATTACAATGCTGCTAAGGTTTCTGTACGTTTTGACACTAACGCTTCTTCTTGGACTTGTGTGTGCAGATCAAAATACGTATCCTGACAATTTCACTTCAGGTAACAATGCAAGTTTTCTCTGAATAATTATATAGAATTTTTTAACGAATGTTGTAGCTCCTAGGAGACGACTAAACATAGTAAATATTCGTTGCAGAGGTGTCTATTTTCGGAATAAATGCAGGGAAGTTTGGCAGAACTAGCAATGCCTGCTTACAGGGGAAGCTTTTTTAGGTGGTATTGACGATCTAAAATATGTGTTTTATGAATAAATAAATTTTATACTGCTTGATCTGTTTTATTGTATTAAAGAACACTTATTCCTCCTTAAAAAGTATTAACCACTTTGTCGGTTTTAAACAAGTACCTAATAGATTAATAGATTGTTCAAGATTTAAAATTGAAACTATTTGGAGTGTATAATTCGTCTTTAAAATTTTTAGCACTGAAGATGATCACTTAGTGACTGAAAGCGCTCTGCATTTTACTACAGTAAAGTCAGTGGAATTAGATTTTGTTCTCTTTTATCTTCTTTTGTAATTAAGGTCATTTACTTTTTTAATTATAAAACAGCTCCTTTCTGTTCTGTATAATACATTTGTTACGTGGAAAAGACGTCCCTATCATATTCGTTTTCACTCATTTAGCACGCAATTATATAAATATTATCAGGGAATTGGACCTGTATAGATTTGCAATAACACTCTTTTTTATTTTGCCAAGCTTTCGTGGTAGTTTTTCCTCTTCGTCAGGGCGTCTATAAGTGAAAAGTCATGAAGCAAAGTATAAGTTGAATTTTCGTATTAATAGCAATAACATCATTATTTTGGATTAATTTGATATCTGACAATTTTTGACATATTTCATAATAACAAAAACATAAATTAATTAATCACTGAAGATTTAAATGCAATAAAATGCATGTCTATGCTGTGCTGTCTACACCTCAACCAACTGCAGTTGCATGCCAATTTGTCAGGCTACAGGTCACTTCCTTTAGGAAGTAGTTCTCGTTTTGGCAGCTAGGTGGCTTTGTCATCATGTCAGTGTAATGCTGACAGATGGCATTGCCATCCTAATTTCTTACTTTCATTTAAATGCAATGTTGCCAAAACTTATCCAATCGTTGCTTCGTATGTTATGGACCATTTATTAGATACTTCAATACCTAAGTTAACATTTAATTTGGCATTTATAAAACAGTTCGTTGATAGGCGATATCTACTTTACCAGTACTTCTATTAATATCTATAGCACACTTTTTTTGTGTGATAAACGAGTGAGAACGAATACATAATCGTCATCGTAATATTGAAACTAAAATACGAGGCATGTTTTTTAAGTAAGTACCGTTTTGGAATTAAAAAAGAGACGTGCAAAGATATCGCAATAATTTTATCTTACATGAAAGTCTGTACCTTAATCTACTTTTCTACATAATTTCCGTGAATATTGAGGCACTTGTCATAACGTGGCACCAGTTTTTGAATACCCTCCTCATAAAATTCTGCCGCCTGACTTGTTAACCACTGTATCACAAATGTTTCGACTTCGTTATCGTCTTGAAGACGCTGACCACCCAGGTGTTTCTTCAAGTGCAGGAACAAATGGTAGTCGCTGGGCGCCAGATCAGGGCTGTATGGAGGATGATCTAGAGTTTCCCATTTAAAAGATTTGATGAGATCTTTGGTCCGATTAGCCATATGTGGACGGGCATTGTCATGCAGCAAAACGATACCCTTACTCAACTTGCCACGTCTTTTGTTCTGGATTGCACGACGCAGATTGTTCAATGTCTTACAATAAGACGCTGCATTGATTGTCACATTACGAGGCAGAAACGCCACTAGCAATACTCCTTTTCTGTCCCAAAAAACTGCACATGATTTTCCGGGCAGAAATTGTTTGCTTAATCTTCACTTTTTTGGGTGATGATGAATGTCGCCATTCCATGGATTGTTGTTTCGATTCTGGTGTGACGTAGGCCACCCATGTTTCGTCACCAGTAACAATTTGGTCTAAAAAATCTTCACCTTCATTGTGGTACCGCTCAAGGAAAGTCAATGCACTGTCTAAACGTTGGGTTTTGTGCAAATCCGTCAACATTTTCGGAACCCAACGTGAACACAATTTCCGGTAATTCAAGTTCTCGGTCACAATGCGATACAAAACACTACGAGAATATTGAGGAAAGCAGTCGCACAATGATGAAATTGTAAAGCGTCTGTTTTCTCTCACCTTTTCGTTCACTTTCTGCACCAAATCTTCATTAACGACCGAAGGACGCCCATTCCGTTCTTCATCATGCACATTTGTGCGGCCATCTTTAAATGCTCTCACCCATTTCCTTACCATTCCATCACTCATAATGTTTTGTCCGTAAACTTKACAGAMCTCACGATGAATATCGATCGGTTTTACGCCTTTAGCACTAAGAAATCGTATAACAGCCCGTAGTTCACAATCGGCGGGACTCACGATTGTCGGAGGCATCTTAAACACTCAGTAAACAACGTATACAATGAAGAATCAAACTGTAATGGCGTCAGTGCGTAGACAATATATGTAGGTAACCAGCGCGAATGCGCGGAACGCCGACCGTAGCGCTGCGGCGGCAGAATCGCAAAACGGTACTTACTTAAAAAACATGCCTCGTATTAATACTTTCTATTTCGAGAGTTTAAGAAAAATATTTCATGGCATTTACACTATTTTCAGAATCTGAAAAGATGGTCATTTATACAGTTACTAAGAAGCAAAAAATTATGCTAAAAGTGCAACTAATTCGTTAATCTGTGTTTTTGGTGGAAAAACTGAACAGGTTTGAAAATACAACATAGTGGATGGACTATTGATGTCTAGGTAGATAGGAAGATTCTAGCAGAGCTACGACAAAAGCTGTGATTTTTGAAGACGGATTATTCGAGTTGTTAGGTATTTAAAAAAGGAAAATTTCAGTTGACGTAAAAGAAATCTTAGCCTATCAGTGTCTTTCAAATGTTACAGTGGTTTGAGTAATTTAAGACCAATCTGGAGAACACTGACACTGACTTTGTCTACGGTATTATTTTAAAAGATATGAGAAGTGGATTGAAGCCAACTGCAAAAGTACTATGCACATCTACATGGCTTTTTGGATGGATTTGTCTCTACGATGAACACCTTCAAACTGTCTTTTATAATTCCAGTTAAACAAATAAAAAAAAATATGGTTATCTGCTTCATAAGATCTTTAAATACAACGATTTTAACACCTCTGTCGTTTCATTTAAACACCTAGTCCTAATGATGGTACTTTGGGTGTTAGTCATTGGTCCAGCAATATCGATTTGTCGCTTTTTCATTCGTTGTATGAGCTAAAACGGCCTGAATGTTTAATCATGAAGAACGTAGTAAACGTTGACCTTGAATGATCTGCCGGTATCACATCTCGATTTCTTAAATATGTTGACCCGAACCTTACTAAATAAATACTGCACAAATAAGATATCAGACCACAGTATTTCATGCAACGCAATTGCAATGATGATGAACTTGACAAGCCTCCTGATTATTGCACTGATTCTCGGAGGAGTCTGTGCCGACAGAAATGAAACTGCAGCTAATAGCACAGGTAATGTTCAAAACTACTTTATATATTAATAATAGTGCGTTAAAAATAAGTTTAACAGATTCAAAAGTAGAACGACTAGTGCAAGATGCAATGATTATTTTCCCATGCAGATCACGTGTCTATTACGGCTCGAAATGCAGGGAGAGATGGAATTAGTTAGAAATATGTGAACGCTGTAAAAGCTATAGCAACAAATAATAAAGAAGTACAACGTCAAATACAATGAGGTAATTGTTGACAATAAATATCTTTGTTTCACCTTCTTGGTTTTCTGGTTTAGAACCGTGCCTTCGAAGACATTTTGTCAAGAGCGGCATGTCAGTCCCATGTCGAGGTTGCTGATTTCATCTGTTTTTATTAAATTTTTCCACCTAGCGTGATCTTTGTAGTAAAGCTTGCGGATACACTTACAGCGAATTTCATGAATACAGGTTCTAAATAGTGAACATAAGGTAGTAAAATTTGCATGGTGTGGAATGGAAAATACATTTTAGACTTTGCTATATTATCCTCTGTTTGCAGTTAATGATCTATGGAAATGAAGTATTTATATTCACTGTTATTTACATTGTAATCTTAAATGCTTGTAATCAACATGCAATGATTGCAACCAAACATTTTTACAACAGGTTTCCAGTAGTTTTGGTGGTTGGGAATCTAATTCATGGGATTAAGAGTTGGTTTAGATTGTACAAGTTATCTACATATTTAAAAAACAACGAATGCTAAATGAACTGTATATATAAATAATTCCCAACGGTTATAAAATAAGTTATCAAACATGTGTTGGAATATTTATGCATGTTGGGAGATTGTTTAACAACAACTGAATACACATAGTTCCAGAATATTGTAGTATGCAACTGCTTTAATAAATACTAAACTGAATATTTTTACGCACACGTGATTCACCTTTCAGTCCGGAAAGCGTTCTGTTATTGCGCTACGAACTCTGATCGTTTAATACAATATCACATTTGCTGACATTCTCAATCGATTTTATATGTAATTATTTGTTTTTGTCTTCAACAATAACTGCTTTCTCATCATACAAATTTAAGAGACAGATAATGAAACGAAGCTTGAAATTATCTTTCTATTTAGGTCAAGCAAACCATCAGCAATATCATTTTTACATTAATATTATGTCGATATTTCGCGTATCTGATAAGTACCTGAAGTTGACAACATTTTGCATAAATAACCACTCGAGTGTCTGGTTTTAGACCATATCATAGCTGTACAACTGCACTTTTAGCGGTAAATGACGATATAATCAGAACCTTGATGAAAACATGCTAACAGTGTTAGTTTCGTTAGATTACATAAAACATTTGATCGTATTAATCCTGAGCTGCTGCTCGCGCTGCTTCAATATATGTAGGCCTCAGCGATACCGCCATTATATTATTATCTAGCTATATTTTATTTTTATTTATTTATTACAGGGGGTGCGAACAGGCAAGCCCAAAATGGCACCCACTAAAAAAAACATAGTTATGCTAAACCTGAGAATAACCAAACGTGAATGTTACAATTTAGTTTGTACAAAACTAATAAGTCTATCCATATTAGCAAAAAAAACAGTTATTGATGATAAGCAAAATAGCATAATTAAGTGATAATAATATAAATATAATATACAAAAAAAAGAAGAAAAAAAATATATACGTATAGGTCAGTATTCTCGAATACAATAAGTAAACTATAAAGCATTATGCAATATTCAAACTACATATAAGAAACATTGCTGAGCTAAGAAAAATTTACAAACGAAACACTATTGTCTGAACTTTAATTTTACTAAAGCTCTAAATTTTTTTAGAGAGTTATAACTGAACTATTGATTATTTTGTGGAGAAAAAGCAAATCCGCTATTAATCTTCTAGGCCCATTATGTTGTACATTCGGGTCAATGTTGTGGCATTTATTAACTCATAGGAACCCACAACTTTAAAATTAAGATACCTTAAAAATTTGTTTTGTACCGACTGCAGTCTTAATTTGTATATATCATACTGTGGAGACCACACAACAGATGCAAAATCGAGTCTGCTTTAAACAAATGCGAAGTACAGGTTTTTTATAACTTCAATAGAACTAAAATTTTTAGTTGTTCGAATTATAAAGCCCAACATTCTATTTGCCTGAAAAGCTATATTATCTATATGCACAGAGAAGGTAATTTTCTGGTCGAAAGTGACTCCCAAATCTTTCACATGAGAAACGGCCTTTATCTTATTGTTGTCAAAGTTATAGTCAAAGGAAAATAATCTAATGTTTCTAGAAAATGTAATAGAACAGCACTTACTGAAATTTAAATAAAGTTCGTTAATTTTACAGTAATTATAGAATTGACGTAGGTCGTTTTGAAATAGTATACAGTCGGAGATATTACTTATGGGAGCGGAAACTTTTAGGTCATCAGCATAAAGAAGAAAATTGCAGAATTCAAAACAATGCTTAATATCATTAATATAAACTAAGAACAGCAGAGGCCCCAAAACCGAACCTTGTGGTACACCTGAAGTGACCCAGTAAGGTGATGATTTAAAACCATTTATCGATATTACTTGAGTTCTGCCGCTGACATATATGATGATAACCATCTTAACAGTCGAATAGAGTTCAGATACTAAAGTATAAAGACAATTCCTCATAGCTTTTGTCTATATTTAGTATTGTTCCCCAACGACCTATACTAGGGCCGCTTTTCTTTTCAGTTTACCTTACACAACTTGTTACTTGTGTTAAAATATGTAAAACTCTCTCCTATGCGGATGGTTCCTTTACATTCCCACCAAGGAAGAAAATATTTGTAATTCTGTAAGGTCTCTAAATGAAGATCTACAGTGTCAATCCACAAATTCGGCTAGCTTTTGTCTGACGTTAAATCCGTCTACAGGTTACGTTATATTATTTGGCCATAAGAAATAAGGTCCACCAAAAAATTAATATCGTATTAAATAATACAACCTTGGAGACTGTCGAAGTTGCTAGGATACTGGGACTCTACTATTGATTCTGACCTAAGGTTCAGAAAACAAGTAAATCGCATTATTAAGAATTCCTATAGCAATCTGAAATTAATCTACAATAATCAATCCCTGCTAAACGAAAAAGCTCTGCAGCAACTTCTGATTATGGTACGATTACATCATGTTCTCGCATTTTCATTGGTTACAAAACGTAAATTAATTTGTTGCAGAAGAAGGAGCTGATGCTGAGCCTCAGTCCTTTAGTGGTGCAATTCCTTGTTTGGGTGTAAAGTACAAAGGCGAATGCAGGAACTGGAAAAAATGGTACGGATGGAACTAAAATGTATGGCATATTGTCCATTACAACAAGTCTATTACTATGCGGAGTTAGTAATTCGTATCGAACACACTCACTGAATACTATTAATCCGTGGTTGTGCAAAATGTACTTCTTATAAAAAATAAAAAATAAACTATTTTTTGTTTTTTAGTGCACGGTATCTATAATTTTTTTATGTTAATGCGTTTTTTCGTTGACACTCAAAGGACAAACATAATTTTATCATACCATTGCTTTGGTATATAAGCAAAACCAGTTCTATGCCGTGTTGTCTACACTAGACCTAAACTGCACTGATGAGCTGTAATGACAGCGAAATGGTACTATCTGCAGTTGGTTGAGGTGTGCTGTCAGCATAGACATGCATTTTAATAATTTTATCATGTTTTCTGGCGAAATTAAATCCAGATACCAGTGTTAAAATTAAAACAATTTCTTTGCGCAAAAGTTATTAATTTCAGTCCATTCAGTCAGTTGCAATAAATCATTTTGAAAACATTCACAATCTAGTACAGTCAATTTCTAAAAAGTTTTAAGTCGTAGGGAAACAGCAATTTTTCTGAGGATATAATACTCGCAATATCATTAAGAAAGAATAAAAATAAGACTAAGCCTAGATTTGAACAATGCGGTATTTCAGATGTTGGTGTGATAGACGTGAAATTTCTGTATTTGATACATAGTTGTCT
Organism: Rhyzopertha dominica; assembly: GCA_025024175.1. Classification (NCBI taxonomy): domain Eukaryota; kingdom Metazoa; phylum Arthropoda; class Insecta; order Coleoptera; family Bostrichidae; genus Rhyzopertha; species Rhyzopertha dominica. The sequence continues at coordinate 49,850,521 of QCXZ01000041.1, forward strand.
ATTTAGATAAGTAAGCTGTCAGTAAACTAATGGCCTAGAAAGTCTAAAAGCATGTAGTTTTTCAGCAATATGATCCAATGCTTTTTTCCAAGTCAATGTTTATAACGCCTCCTTGCTCGCCGAGATCTATAGCCTCAGAAAATTATTAACTAAACTAAGCTTAATTGGTGACATAAAATTTTCTTTCCATAAATCCACGTTGGGAAGATGAAATCTAACATTTACAGTGGCTGAGTAGATTGCTAAAATTATTAAAAGGCTCTACGAAGACACAATCCCTAATTATTAGAAAACTAGGTCATCTGTTCCAGCAGTTAAAGGATTTTTATTGTTTTTGTCAGAGCTTGCAATATATCGCTTTCAGATACCAGAAACACTTGTAGGTAGGTATTTTGAATTGTTCTTTAAACACATGTTGACAAAGAATGATTGGAGTAAGATGGTATAAATACACTAGTGAAAATGTACAGTCTGTTTAGTGGATATCGCGCCTTGTTTAAAGCATCACTTAGTGACGTACTTAAACCTAATAAAGTGAATTATACAGTAGCTATTTAGTAGTAATTCGTTGATTCATAATCAGCGATTTTTACTTAGTAATTGTTAATATTGTCAAACCAATGAGGATATCTAAACATACGTTTAGGTGCAGAATTCGTTTTGAGTATACTTCGCTTAGAAGTACTGTAAAAGAATTCGTAAAATTTTCCACATGCCTCATGACATCTTTGACTATCACGCAAGAACGATCAATTAATTTGAAGATCATATGACTGATAAAAATTAAGTAATTAAGTGACACTAATAATTATAGTAAATCTATTTTTATATTTTTGTTGAACTTTTGTTAAATTGTGCAAACACTGTATAGGACTAATACAAATAACACAAATAATGCAAGGAAAGTATACAGTCTACATTATGGCATACATATTAATACCATAGAATACTTAAGGCTATAAGGTAGAGGAAGATATTGACAGTTTAATACCACCATCAGTGGATACATAAATTCAACTTTTTTGTAAAGGTAAACGTTTTTGCAATTTGAGGTTACATATTATATATTTTATTTAATTGATTGTTATGGTTGTAATTATGTAATTAATTAGGATGCCTCGACCTAATTGATAACTCAATATTTCCGAACTTTCGGCTGATTTATTTTCTAGTCTAGGAACTATAAGTGTTATAAACTCTTAACATGTATGTAAATGTAAAAATATTAACAATACTTACATAGTTTAAAATATTACATAAGAACTAGAACATTAAATTTTTGAATCAAGCTGAAAGTTGACAAAGTAAAATTTTATTCTAAAAAACTGTGTAATTTTTATATATTTATTATTATTTAGTGAAAAGCATAAGATTTTCTATAATATTTATATAGGTTTTATTCTTCCGACCCAACAACTGGATTTCTTTCTGTGGTTGTGTATCACATTTCATGAATCTTATGAGTAATGAGTCAGTTCAAATATTTGTGTGCAAAAACATTAACTAAAGTGTCACCGTTCCCTGCAACTTAGCAGTGTCGTCGCTCTACTATAATTTTTTCCACAATTTCATCTTGCCTTTATAACTAGCAACCCAAACGAAAGATCAAAACTACTTACACAGAATTGGCGTGTTTCCCGATCACTTYGGTATAGGAGCCGAGTTCTTCCCATGACTATTTGCTTTCCTTGTGTAACTTACGAGCCGCTACTGCTGTTTCACATCCCAACACACCTGCAAACAAAAGAGATAAGAGTTAACATCGTTATTATTCAGTTTCACTGAAGATATTTGCAAAGACAGTCACAATGGTGAAGAAAGTATTAGGACTTCTGGTATTAGTACTTCTCAAATTTGCGCACGGGGATCAAGAAATATTTGGAAACGAATATGGTGATATTGCAGCAACTCCTGATTATGGTATGATTTCATTTCTTGTATTTTCATTTGCTACAGAACTTAAATCAACTTCTTACAGAAGAAACTCGCGATACTCAGTCTTTTAATCGTCTAATTCCTTGTTTCGGTGCAAGGTATCAAGGCAAATGCAAGAATTGGACGAAATGGGTCGAAGTGGACGGATACAACTAAAATGTAAAGCATAGCGTCCATTACATTTGGGATCACACCCACTGGTTAGAATTAATCAGTGATTGTACAATGGACACAAGAGATGGCCCAAGTGTTATTTTTTAATGGTATCTATAAATTTTTAATTTCAAATTATTGTCCTTTTTTCGATTATTGAAGAAGACAGTGCAATACAATTAAAAATAAACGACTGCTTAAAACGTGTTTTTTAACTGTGTTAAATTAATGTTTTCAAAAACGTCATGTTTTCTGGCGAAATTAAAACCAGACGCCAGTGTTAAAACGATTTCTTATTCATAGGCTTTTAGTTTTAGTCCATTTATTCAGTTGCAATAAAACATTTTGAAGATTATCACAATCCAATTTCTAAATAAATTTTAAATCGTCGGCAAATAGTAATTTTTCTGAAGATATCATAGTTGCAATATTATTAGCAAACAGTAAAAGCAGGAGTGGACATAGATTTGAATCCCGAGGCATTCCAGATGATGGTGTGATAGACGTGAAATTTTTGTATTTGACACATAGTTGTCTATTGGATATGTAGGTTGTCCAAAAGCATGTAGATTTTCAGCAATCAATATGATCAAATACATTTTTTAAGTCAGTGTTTATAACGCCCATTTGCTTATTGCATTCAATACGCTCAGAAACGTATTGCAAATAATGTAATATAATATTTAGAGGCTGAGTAAATTTGCTTGAAAAATATGGATTCAAATATTTTGCAGAATTATAATACAAATAGGTCTATAATTTTTAATATTCGTTGGGTTTCCTTTTTGACAAAGTTGATGTTATAAAAGAATCTTTACAGATTACAGAAAATGTAGAAGTTTCAATTATAAGGTTAAACACTCTATGAAGATATAGGCACAATCCTTAATTACTAGAAAACTAGGTCATAGTTGTAATTTTTTTAAAGCTTTCAGAGATACAAGAATAACTAATAGGTAGGTATTGTTCATTAACACTTGTTGGCAAAGAAGACGCGTTTACTATATCTACTGTATTAGTGAGATCGTCATTTTTGAATTTCATAATACCTGGTATTCGTGATCTACGTCAATTGTCTTGACTCTTGAGCCAAATACCCAGATTTTTTTGAGGTCAAAAATGCTTGAATCTTATACACAATTTAGGTTAGCTTTAAAAATAAAAGTGTGATAGTACTTAAATTTATTGCAGAAATAAGGTTTTCTAATTTTTTGTGAAATAAGAAGTTTTATTTTAAACACTCAATGACATTTTTGTTAGGTCAGACTAAGTAAGAATTTTGTTAGTACATTTGTACTTAAGTACATACAGTTGAAATAGTTCTCAGATTCTTTGGCTGTGTTCACATCTAAAATAGTGTTTAGGAGACTCCAGTCAACCTATTAAATTCTCCTCTACGAGTATAGTTCTGGAAATTTCATTTTTTTCTAAAGTTAGAGTCAGCATTCGTAATAAAATTGGAGTAAGGAACACGTATAGATTCACAATAGATTTCTAACAGTAGATCATGATTAAGAATGTAGTTATAAATTATCCTTATGGCTTGTTATATATTATGGGTAATTACAATTTGCATTAGCGTTAACTAGCTGTGATATCTTTATTGGTGACTTCACTGACATTAATAACGCCGATTTTAAGAGTATCAATGCATTAGTATCAAATTTTATTGATATTTTTGACATTAATGATGGTGTTCAAATGTTTCACAGCTATATGTGTATTGTCTGTGAACTGTACGTACCTGTAAAAAATTAGTGTAAAAAACGCTTTCCTTCTTGGTTTTCTTCTAAGCTTCGTAAATAATTTTGGCAAGACAGATGTTATATAGGTAACGTTTTAAGATTTATGGGAATATGTCTGATTACGACAATTTTTCTGAAGTAACAAGCGATGTAAATCTGCTGTTTATGATTCGAATGTTAATTAAATACATTCAGTTAACTGAAAATTCGATATGTTCGTGTCCCAAAAAATTTTGGAAATTTGTACACGAAAAAAAATAAAGCTAATGAAATACTTTAAGTACGAGTATGATATTAAATGATGTTCCAAGACATGAAACCGAAAATATAGATAAAAACTTTACAATTACTTTCAGTAGTTCCTTTCATTGTGTTTATGATACCAATAGTTTTTTTTTCAACTCAGTTGTAGATCTGAATAAAGTAACCTTCAGCGAAAGTAATGTTTTCAGTGCAATTAACAAATTGGACTGAAAAGAGGAGCTCGGGCAGACAATATGCTGTCTAGTTTTTACAGGTTCTGTAGTACTTCTCGTGCTGAATCTTTGTTTAAATTATTTCAAAAATCAGTTCGTGATGATGTTTTTCAAGGTAAGTGAAAAATTGGTATATTATTCCTGTTTTTTTATCTTGTGTTCCCTCAAAAAATTTTAAAAGTGGCATCCGAGATTAGAACAAGATTTAAAACGTTATGTATCCAGCCTATTTATGTTAGGCTTTTCAAAAAGCCTTTCATACAGTTAATCAAAAAACATATAAATAGTATCTGAGATACTTTATATTCATGGTTATGTAGTTATATAGACAATTGCACTCGAAGAATTTTTATAAAAATCATTCAGTCATCCGTTTACTCTGTAACCTCTGGGGTACCACGGGGTTCTATTATGGGTCCTATTTTATTTAATATTTTTGTAAGTGATGTTTTCTTTGATATATCATTAGCTTATTTGATATATGTCAACGATCTAAAATTGTACAAATAAATTTGGTCTTCCACTGAAGAGAACAATTAACTGCAAACTTACCAATTAAAAAAACTGAGAAGACTTATAAGCAAAAATTAATTTGTTTTAATTCACCCCCAAATGTATAATTTTATAGACTATTTCTGGGTAGAGAAATATTTCGAGGTACCATGTAAACAGCTAGGTCAATGGTTTCCCCATTACACTATACCAACAAAAAAATGTAATCCATGCTGGAACATCGTAATTTATGCTACAAATTTACACATTGCATTCGTTATGTTTTACAAATGGGCTAGCCTGCAGGTTCATTCCACCCTGCGTGGTAATTATGGGAACAGTGATAGTGCACACAGCCAGAGTTGTTGTACGTTATGGCGGATGATTGTAACCGTCATCGTCATCGAGCCGGAACTGCCACTCGCCTGTACTTTACCGGTAATTCACATCCTGTCGCACTATTAGACAGGGCAGAAACGACAATGTCCTTTGTGGCACTCCATTTATTTGGGAAACTGATACGATTTGAAAAAAAAACCTTCTATGCGGGCTCAATTTCAAAAGAACCACAGTGGGTAAGTAAGTATAACAAACCGAGACAACACTAATAATAAAACATTTGTATTCAGTGATCGGAAGTAATGAATTACTGTAAATTTAATTACTTTTCTTACTAACGCGTAATTGTAATGAATTACTTTTATAAAGTAATTGTAATGAAACTTCAATTACAATTACTTTTTATCTTGCTGCCTGTGATCTGTATTAGGGTATGTACATGTCATAAATATAAAAATCTCAAAGCTTAACACAGTGGGTGTTAAATACTTATGGGTTTGGAATAACCACCAACTTGTAGCATAATAATTGGGTATTTGCCATGTATTTATATTTTATTAAATTGCATATTAATAGGTAGCATCTAATCCACAAAACAGCTGTGACAGCTTATAAATTCGAAAAAATGGATCGTAAGGTGTATTTTTAATATTAAAAATGTGAATATTTAAAGGGACCGCCAAAACGCGAATATATAGGCCGTGACGTCAGGTGTCTTGTAAATGGCCGCGTGTTTACATCTGGCGTCAGCGCATCACGCATCAGCCTCAGCCCGTCAATTTATCAGTTTGTTGTTTCCGTTCATTTTGTGACAAGCGAATTAAAATATGCCAAGAAAAAGTGAAATATGAAAAATGTTCATTATTATGGAATTTGTGTACAGCGACGAGCGATTCAACGCGGCGGAGATGAGGAACGTAAAAGCAACACCATAAGTGAACTTTGTATTAAATTAACGTAGCATTGATAATTTGATCACAGTGGATTGTTGGACACATACTATTTGTAAACATAAAAATGTAAGAATCAAAAGTGTACCCTAAACTTGACATTTATTTTAGAGGTCAGAATAAATATAAATTGCCATTTATTTTCGGGGCTCTTGCGGCTCGTTTCCGGTCTGGCTAACAGTCGAATATATGGGAAACAAACGTCTTTCTTTATTATAACATTTCCCTCTATCAACTTAAAACGCATATAATTTTCCGTATCCTCTTTAAGCTATAACAAAATGGAAACTGAATGGTAAACACCTATAACCCCAAAAAGAATAATAAAACTTACATTAAGAATTAAGATGATCTTCAAAACAGAAAAACAAACTTTGCGATTTCGGCATATCACGTCTAGGGGCCTTAAACAACTTTTTCATACGTTAATAATCTCAAGGACCGGTTACAAAAATATTTTGTTAGCTGTACTGACTGAAGTACTTTTATAACCATGCACAAAACAACACTTGTTTTGTTTTCCATACATAATTGATACTTGTAAAACAACACAAATCACTTTTTGGTGCGACCTCTTACACCGTCCTTTTAATAAACACCACACAAAAGCTTTTCCAATACAAGACTGATACTACACCATTAAACAGCACGCTCCTCGGTAATGTTTACATGACACTTGACGTCACGAGTTGAATAACCTTGGATAGCAGCTTTTTGATGGTGACTCCTAAGATTCGAATTTCAGACCTGAAATTCACTACCTACAAATATTTTTTTTGTTTTTTTAACATGCCGTACGATATATATGCACTTCAAGATTCATTTTACGTAATTTAAAAAAAAAAGTGATAACATCCAATTAAAAGCTGTTTTCTATAGTTAAATTGACAAATTGTGACTACTGAAATTATTTTTTATTTATTATTATTATCATCAGTTATACTATACTAGATATTCCCAAACATTAATTTATGATAACTTGCTACTAATAACTAGCTATAAAATAACAAACAAAAAACACAACAACGAATACAGTAAAATACAATAATACAAATCAAATAATTAAATTAGTTCAATTACTAAAGTTTAATTTATCTATACTACTCGGCAATCTGTGCCTTCACAGTAACACTGGTTTATTTATTATATTATGTAGGCAATTAAGATAATAATTTTGTCGGAAAGATGTGACAAAAAGAAACTTTTTGAAACGACTATATTTCTAAATTAACGCTGAAAAATGCAATCCTGAATGGAACTCGCGCAAATCTGAAGATACAAATTTCCCCAATGACTTTATTACTCCGACAATACCACTCCAAACATTACCTCATCAAAAGGCCCAATTATCAGAAATTACAACCGTTTATTCAAATCATGTCCCCCCGACCACTTCAAGTCATCCCTAATCACATCCAGACGAGGCGTCTGATTGGTCGAAAACCAAGGTGTTCCGCGGTAGTGGGGACTCATTCAAGAAATCCACGGTCCTTTATTACACGTCAAACCGTCCTGAGAGGTAGACGTCATCGGTTACGCGCAGTGCTAGAATGTGTTCGTCAAAAGTTTGTGTCGCGCCCAACCCCAAGCAACCGAAGGGCAACACGAGGGTGAGAAGCACAAAGAGATGTTTGTTTGGAAGGTCTCAGCCATCAGAAACCGATAAAATGTTGGAGGAGCAAAGGGAAATCGACCAAAACAGATTTCAAGAAAGATTCGGAGTCGATTTGGAAAACATCGAAAATATTGATCCAAATGGGCATGATGAAGACGAAAATAAGAAGAGGAGTGGCAAGAAGCAGAGCACAATGGAGAGGGTTGCCTTCAAGCCTTACAACAGACAGTTTAGATTAAGAGGTAGGTCGATTTGTAATACAAACTTGTACGACATCAAAGTTTGGCGGTTTCCTCTTGGAAGACCAGATGATAACCTGATTGCAAAAATTCGTGGATGAAATCTACTTTTATCATAGCATCTAGCATAAAGAAAATTAAAAATAAGACTATCAACATTCGAAATATCCATTTTTTTAAAGCTAGTTTATATAGATTATACTAGAGTTGCCTAGATATTAGTTCTGTATGAACATTATTCTACTGGAATTGTAGGCAACTCTTTTTTTTCAATTATGTGTTAGCAATATGAATTAGATTTTTTTTAAATTAAAATAAAGCTTACAATAACTCATTTATTTGATGCTCAACCAATCATTTGGTGACATTTCGTTTTTAAACCCCCTGACGGCAGTATGTGTACTTAGCTTACGTGATAGGTAGTTGTACCTGGAGATTTGAAATTTGGGAGAGTTACTTAGTTTAATGACCTAAACAACGAACTAAATTTGCGCTGATTGCCCCCCATTAGACGTTTGAAAAATTATTAATACTGGTACTACCATTAATAAATAAATTAAACGATAGAAAAACCTAAATGGACCCTAATGACACCCCAGATTAAAAACTTTTATATGCAACATGATATAATGTAGATGATTTTCCAAATCAGTTTATGAAAACATACTGACAACATTTCTATTATTACTTTCTGACTTTATAGAATTCTTTTTCGTGTAATGGGTAATTTTGTTCTTTGAAAAGCTACAAAGTAGGTTAAATAGAGGCAAAGGGCTACATCTCTTGCTTAGCAAAAAACGTTTTTAAATTTAAGTGATCTGCAACGAACAGATATTATGAAAATTTAAAAATGACGAATTTTTAATGCGTTGGATAGCTTGAAAACTTTTAGTTCCATTTTTCTTAGAATTGTGAGAGCATCTTAGGGCACTTTTTAAATTAGCTTTTAATTCATATACATCTTTTACTTGCAATCACCATCAAGTTTTATTTCACTTTTGACACTTTAAAAAAATATTTTTTTCTGTGCCCAGCGATATGTAATACTTTGTATTTTACTAACTACAATTAAGTAAAAAAAATTTTTATTTACAGTGGTTATGGTTAAACAAACGGTTTTCTGTTTATTGTTGTTTCAGTACTGTATTACAATTTGCATTTGAAAATAAGTTGCAAATAAACATTTAATTCGAAAAAAATAAAGAACATATTTTCTAACGTTACATAGTAAATAGTACTAAGCCGTTTTCTTATAGACACCTGCAGGCATCTATGGTATTCTGCCTTAATTCGACAATGTTTTTTAGCCTAGTTTTATAAACTTTAGCTTGTAAAACTTCCCAAAGAAAATAAAGGGGACACTCAAATCTAGTGATCGAACTGGCTATGCTACAGGTTCTTTAGTCACAAATGCAATGTTGTCAGCTCCAGGTTTCTCCACTAAAGTTTACAGTAAAAAGCACTAAAAGCAAACCAATTTCAAAAATATCGACATTTTGATTTTTCTTAATAACTCAGAAACTGTTGCGGATATTTTAAATTGACAACATATTATTATCGGACGGGCCAGCAGCTATAAGTACAAATTTCCAATTGCAGGAACCTACGAGTCTTCAAAGGAAGAAAGTTTACACTATATGTATGTTTACGTACTTAAATTTATAAGGGCGAATAATACTCGCAGTTATACTACTAACACATACTAAAACGAAAAAAAAATAAAAATTTCCAAAAAGGATATTTACTCCCCCCCAACTTCGCCCCTTTCCTGATACCCTACTTACCCCAAAAACAATAGATCGCTTTGGGTAGTTGAGATCTATACGTTTGCCAAATTATATGTATATTAAGTCTTTCGAAAGTTATCGTGTCCACAAACATACCGACACACAGACAAGAAATTTTTTTTGCTCAATTTTTTTTTTTACCTTTTCGACCATTTAAAGCGAATGAGCAAATAAAAATTTTTGAATTTTTTTCTCGCGATACAATACTTCCCAACCGGTGGATGTGGAAGTAAAATTAACAAACCATAAAAACATATCGTTTTCCATAATTGAGCTATAAATAACATATCAAAGCAGAGAATGGACACCAGAACTATGACTAAACCATACTCCACAAAAACGCGATAAACTTCTCAGCAACATGGAATTAATGGTTGCAATTCCGCGCAAATTGCGTCCATTTCACGCAAACCTAGACGACGTAAGTGTTCGTCTGTCCGTCATTAGGGATCTCTGTGACAAGACAATGTAATTACCTCCGTCGCGTCACCGTCTGGACCACATCGATTATACAAATTGCAGCGCATTTCAGAATCCATTAGCGCGACTAGTCCACCGTGTGGTTTTCTGATTCGCACTCAAACAAACAAAACGTTGGGCCTTTCGGCGCGAATGCTCTTCAAACGAGGTGCTAACTAGAGCAATTAGTGGTGTAACGAGCATTTTAAAATAGATGCAGCTAGGGTTGCCACGTTGCAGTAAAACAGGAAAAAAACTATTTTTTTAATAAGAAACGTAATTTCTTTTTCATTAACTGTCTCGAAAGATTGCCTAATAAATCCTACATCCTCTTGGAACGGATCTTCTTTAACCGTAACTGCAGGAGGAAGCAATGATTTTGTCATGTGTGGCAATGATCTTCTGTATTCTATGAAATAAAGGTTTGAAATTTGCCTTTTAGACTGATAGCTGATAGTGAAAGCACCATCTGAAATTTTGAAGATTCCGACAAAGATTTTATTAGAAACTCATGCAAAATTCAAATAGAGTAATAACAGAAAACTTTGGAATAAAGAATATCATCCAATCATTAATACCGTTATTATTACCCGAATATTCAAACTAAAACCGTTTAGTTCAGTCCCAAATTAAGCATTAGCGCGCCAAAAACAGCTTAAATTAACCTGACATTGAAGCTAATATGAGGCCTGAATACGCAAAAAGTGGGTCTCGTTAACTGGAGAAGTAGATTTCAGTGTAGGCGTCAACTAGAAGTGGTAAATTAACCGAGTTCTTAGAAGCAATCAGCAAGGAGGGCGCAGATATGCAGGTGCCAGCATTTCAGCAAAAGCAATGCAGAAAAAACGTAAAAAAACATACGATTTTTGGAAACTAAATTGTGTACACTAGGTACTCGGGTATTTTCAGGGGTACTTCAAGGATTACATTGTGACCCCTTGATATTCTTATCGTTTGAGTCAAAATACTTCATGTCCTTGATTGGGGGTCCAATTACATCAGGTTGCTTTAAACCACATTTATTTTATAGCAAACAAAAAACCCCACCAATCTTACGTCTGCTAGAAAAGTTGTCAATCATATTTTTCTCCTATGAATCACCATTCCAGAGATATTCCAAAAGTTAAAGAAGTATTCAATTTATCAGTCTAGCATTAAGGTACTAAACTTTATTAAGACAGAAAAAGATATCATAAAATAGATCGGTCCAAACAGTCATCACGTTGATTGCACCATCAATTCGATTCGTTTAATCATCAGAATGTGGGTATCGAAAAATTGTCCTGTGAATAACTTGTCAACCACAAACCTACAAATAAACCAAGTATGATATTAACATTATTCTAATAAAACGAATTATTGATATAATTATTCCACTCTTGGCTAGACTGATAAACTTAACACCGGGGGAATGTTTCCAACAATCCTTAAAGTTGCTAAAGTAATATCATTATATAAAGAAGGACCTACAAATGAATTAAACAATTATCGATTCTAGCCACATTTTCAAAAATTGTAAAAACTYTTTTAAAAGAACAAATTAACAATTATCTTTTAAATAATGACTTAATTAACGAAAATCAGTATGGATTTCAGAGCGGAAAAGCAATCGTTCACGCCATTCTTCATTGCTAGTGGATTTGAGAATAAGCAATATATTGGATACATATTTTGGTATCTGCAGAAGGCTTTTGATTGTGTCTGCCAGCAGAAACTAATTTATAAATTATGGCTTTTTACTCATTTAATAACAGTTTGCAATTAATAAATAACTTCCTAATGGATCTACATCAAATGCTTAAAATAAAGGATGTGGCATCTGAAAAGGCAAAATTACCACGGGGTGTACCCCAAGGTTCCGTATTAAGACCGGTGCTTATTCTTTTGCACATTAATGATGTTAAATTTCAATCTATCGACATAACGCTATTTGCGGATGACACTAGCTTAACTAGTTTCCAATAACATGGATATTTTCAAACAGGAGTTACGCCACACACAGTTTGATATTTTCGCTTCGTGATATTAATTTTGAAAATCCACAGGTGATGAAGTTTTTGCGCGTATTGTTAGATCACAATCTTAACTGGGTGTCTCATATTAACGAAATATCAAATAAAATTTCCAAAAATATATTTTTGCTGCGCTCTGTCTTCAAAAAGCAATTCTAGATATAGTACTAAAAAGTGCATTTCATGCATTAATAATGTCTTATGCAATCTTGTGTTGGGAACATGCTCCTCCTGCTGCAAGTCAAATTTTTCATGTACAAAGAAAGGCTTTGCGAGTCGTCAGTATAGTATTCTACAGAGATGACGTAAGATATAAATTTAAAGAATTAAATATTTTGACATGTAACGTAGTACATGTGTTTAATGTTTTTTTTTATATATGACGAATGTATACCTATGTATGTCTTAAAAGTAATGGAAATATTTTATAACCCAATGTTCAATGGTAGTTTTATTTTTATTATCCTCCAAGCTATGACAAAAATAGGTAGAGAACAAAGAAAATTCCAATGTATTTCTAGTATAAAAGTCATAGGGGAACAGGTCGAGACTGTAAGATAGACGCATTTATTCCCTACTGCTCGAACAATTCATGCCTTATGCACCTAGAAGTTATCATGCAAAAGCATCGCTTTCTGAGCATAACTGTTGGGGTCTTTTTGCGTAAAGTTTATAACTGTATATTTGTAGACATCACAAGTAATTGTAGAAAACTGATCATCACTTTTCACCAAAAAATTGCGTCTCTGCCTTCTAGTGGAAACCACTTCTTATGGATCGATTTCTTGGACTCTTCCTTCATGGGTCTTTTCCCAATTGCAGTTATATAAAAGAAGCCTTTATCTTGAGACGAAATGGTCAAATTCTACTCGCAAAAACGTCGTTAATACAGTTTTTGTTCGAGACGAAGAAGTTTGCTAAATCTTGACGTATAGGATTCTAAAAACACTTGTTTCTAATATTCCTGCTTATCTAGGAATAACACAAACTTTTAATCGGCTACTAGTCAGTACCAAATGTTCAACTTCCACATAAATTTGTGTTCAAGTTTCGTGCCATTCATTTCCGTTTTTTCGATATGTTTAGCGATCTGATCCAAKATTGGAAATGACTAGGCCCGAAGCCACGTATACAAATGCAAAAAAATTGACATTAATAAACGCTTAACAAWTACGTTACATCATAATTCACGGTTTTCGCCAAGTCACCTAAAATTCGTCCGTTGGTGCGATTTTTCCCTGCCGGTCTCCTACAAGGACGCGTCCCGCAAATTGGCGGTTTATTTATTTTTACCAAATTACATCACACGCTGTGCAAACACAAATTATAGCTGTCAATTTTTTGTCGTCCGGATCCGACCTTCTCCTTCGATTTTCCTTGAGTTTTCCCGCCAAACGTGAGCAGGTTTGTAACGGTCGGGCGGACCATTGAAAAAAAGAAATGTGTAACTGTGTCGGTGTACGAACGCAACCTTTTAAGGTGGAATCTGTGACTCATGCGGCCGGTTTCGGACAATACCTGGAGGAAAGGCGCTAAATATTTGCTGGCGCGGAATGAATGCCGGTGTTTGAGGGTATTGTTGCGAAATAGAAAGTACAGCTAATCCGATAAGTGTAGCTGAGAACGTTTAAAAGTATGGAATATTCGCATTTTGAAAACAAATAATGTACTTATGCACAGTTTTTAAAATAAATAATAGCTACGACAGATTCATCCATAAAACCGTTTTGACTTATAAAAATTGGACATTACTTGTGTCAAATGGTGCAATACAAAACAGTTAATGTTACAAGTTTCAATTTCAACTTTTAAGTCAAAATTTCAAGTTTAACGTCTGCCTATCAACCACATAATCATCGAAAAGATAAAAGATGTGGCGCAAATTATTGCATGTTTTCAAAAGTCAAAAGATTTTAGAAAATCTTTAATCCAAAAAAGCACAGTTAAGCTTTCTTTGTGGAATGCTATATCTACGACGTTTGGATGAAGATTAGAACTTTTCTATAAAAGCTAAATGTTACAGGTCACAGAAAAACTCATACTTCACATAACTGAAATATGGCTATTGCACTTTCAAATATAATAATGTGAGCTTAAGATGTATTAATAAAAAGTAAAAAGAAACTCGGAAGAAAAGGATATAGAAGTGAAACAAGAGTTTAATCAGGCTAATAAAAACGTTTCATTTTTATTTTTGCCTGTAACTTTGGAAATGGATGATTATTGAGGATAATAAAAACGTTTTTATATTTGGAAGAAATTCACTATCTGCCAAAAAGTACAGGAATCTTGCACAGTAATGGAATAAACCTGGACCAACTAAGAAGACTGAAGCAGAAAATATTGAATTCTGTTTTTTTGGAGACCAATAGACAAAATAAAAAAAGAACCCTGTAAAACTAACAAACGTACAATACGTGTAAGGGTGCCAAATCAGTTGTTGGTAGTATAATTCTGGTTGTACGTACTTCTTATGTGAATTGCATACCATTACATCAAAATATGGAATATTAAACTTTATATTCAAACTATTAATAAATTTTTTGACTCTAAACACATTATCAGTTAATAAACATCCAGTTTCAAGTCATGATTTTAACATCTTAATGAATGCATTTCTTCCAAACAATTTGTTGTAGGAAACTGTATTTATTTATATACGTTGCTAAATAAAAATCTGACTCAGTCACATTACTGTGACTTACACTGAAACAAGGTTTAATTACGAATTTGGAGTTTGGATGAAAAATTTTGTAGCATCAGCCGTACCTATAACATTAGGTATTTTGTTGGAAAATCTTTTGGTGCATTTTGAAATATGACATGTCTTGTCTATGTAGCCTAAACGTATATGAAGGAAATTTATTCATGACATGAAAGTGTTGTAGACAGCAGTTATCCGTTAAGATAACTGAAATGCTCAATACCACAGGCTTGATGTAATTTCACTAAAATTAGTAGTTATTGATTTTTACTGCAATTCATTTTGACTGGTTTTCCTTTGTAATTTTCTCCTCAAACAAACTTTTGTGAACAACACAAAATTGAAGACAACTGAAATGAACTTTTTGCCTTTCGAAAATACCGTTGTTGCGCATTATAATGACCTAGTGTAGAAATTTGTAATTTCAAGTTTTGTTCTTGGATTTTCATTTTTTTTATTTATCGCAGAGTGTTTCAGCATCGTAGTGGAACTTTTGTATAAAACCTTTTTAACTAAAACGACATACAGCTTGTATGCACTTGTAACAGGTAACCAACTTCTTGAAATTCAATTACAGACGAAAAATAAATAAAATCTTTATATGTTCACTGACTTGTCTTATAATCCCTTTCTTGTAAATATTTATGACACATCCCTCCCCATCGTTAGCATATTTTTACGGTCGTCTGCTTACATTTAATGGTCTGCTTGGTTTTGGTAACCGAAAAAGATATGAATGTATATCAATGTTGAACTGCATGTACCTTGGTTTTCACAACTGCAGAACTACACTCTATGCGTACTTGACATTTTCAATTAACCACTGTTTGTCTTTGTTGCAGAATTATATCGCCAGAGGCAAGAGGCTACCCAGATTAAGGTCGCAAGTGATAACAAGACCGAATCGGCGTGAAGTGGGGTCCAGATACTGCTGTGATAAATGCCTACTACCTATCTTAATGTTTGTAAATACGACTGATGCTTTTATTTTGTATTTAACCTAGCTAAATTCATGCAGCGTCTTACCAAAAAATTTTCGTAGGTGTGCATAGATGCCTAGAAGTATTTTAGTGGTCCTCCTTGGACCTTTCTAGTCCGTTGTTTGTGTAATAACTTATTAATAAATTAATTTTTACAAAGCGTAGTATTTTATTGATAATGTAGTACAGAAATATAAGAACCCCCCGGTCCAATAGTTGTCATAATTTCTTAACAAAAAACACTTACTGGTCTAGTGTACCATGTTTCATTTTACATGTAATGAATGTTGCATTGTTTTTAGTCAACAACCTATAAACCTTATTAACCAAAAACGAAGCAATTTTAGAAGTTATTATAAATAGTAATATTAATTAATATTTCCAATAACTGTCATATAGATATCAATATTTGATGTTTTAAAGTCCATACAGCAGATGTTAACATCAGTTTTGAAAATTTGTTTATTGTGAGTCTGACTTCAAAATAAACGAATGGGAGCCAGCATACGTGTAGAGATAAATGAATATAAAAAGCACACTTGATAGCAGAAGTAGAAGTTAACCACAACACAACATGTAAACTGGGGATTATAAATAATCAATCGATAATAATAACAGCTAAAAGAACATGCCTATAATTGAGACGTGTTTGTAGTATAATTTGTTTATTATTGCTGTCTAATAGCAACTGATTGTAAGGTGGAAAAATACTTCGATTGTATTAATAAAACTGCATAAATGTCAGTTAAACAAACTAATAGCTGTTAAAGTAACCATGAAAAATGTAATTACATGAATAAAATAAAGTTGCCAGTTTGAAAATTTCATAATATTTTATAAGCGAAATCTCTGTGGCCATATTTGATAAAGAAAATTACTTATAAAGATTCTAGTACTTTTATTTTTCGAGATACAGTCGTTGTCTAGCCTTAACTGATCACCCTGTATACACGTTTCATTACTCAACTCACATGAGTGTTCTTATAACATAAATATGGATAAATCATCTAGCTGGAAAAGAAGTTAATGGAATAGCAGTGCTAGTGACGATTTTTGAAGGTGTTGATTTTCTAATAAAAGAAACACAGCTGCAATCAAAGGGTCACCCAGTGACATGCATTCCAGCGTCATTTGTTGACGAAGTCCTAGCGTGAGATACTTGCAAAACCACAACAAAGACCGAGATAGATAAGAAATAATCTATGAGTAACGCATCTAACAAAAGACGATTACGTCATGACGACGGTTCTTGAGAAACGGCTTGTGGCAGGTCTATATCAGAGATTAGACTTCAAAAACATGCTCCGGAAGCACGAAAATTCTATTGAATCAGCAAACATGGCCACACACCGAGCAAAGAATTTTTATGATGGAGAACATATAAAAAAGATTGGACTATAGACCCTTAAAAAATCTAGCACAAATTGAGAGGAATTCTGGCAAAACTATGAAATGCATTGTTTATTACGGTTTGTTTATATGTTTGTCTGATGAGTATTCACCTAATTTTTGAACTTCAATGGGTATACGAAAAAAAAATCGCTGAAGCAGGCAGTGGCGGTTTCTCTTAAGGGCGCAAGGGCGCGCGCCCTCCCTGACAACCATAAAATATTTAAAATATAACTATTAATATGTCTATCAAATTTTGTCGTATCATTTACCGCCATATCCTTAGCGAAAGCACGCACAATAACTAATAACACAATATTAAAATGACTCGCCACGCCAGGTTGCACGTACGTACACTCGCCGCACCAGTATGCACGTACGGTAGATACTTTACCGGGGCCCCGCGTCTTAAATGCGCCCAGTACTAATACATTTCTTACGGGACGTTGCCATGACAACCATGACAACAAAATTTTTCGTACGTAATAATAATACCCACAAGATTTGTCCCGCGCTGGGCGCCAGCATTTTGCGCCGCGAACTCGATTCGGAATAGGCATGGAGCAGTTCGTTAATCGTCGTAAATGTCTTCGTGCTCGTGTTGTGACGGTGATTTGTAAAGTTGTCGTTGCTTCGTGCAAGGGAAAACGTTGTTTGTGCTTTGTGGCCAAAAATGAATTTAATTAGCGAACTTATTAAAAGTAATTTTCATACGTTGACTTTAGAAGATAAAATTAAAATCAAGAAATTAGGCAGGCCGTTACCTGACTTGGTTATAGCTCAAGTAAACAAACGCAATGCAGAAAATAGAACCATGAAGGACAGAAGGATGGACTGTAATTTAAAAAAAAACCGTAGGTAATATATTTTTTTAAATTTAACAATTTGGTGCATTTTTTTTCAAGAAATAAAAAAGTTTTGTTTGATGTTGCCATTATTAAGTAGGTTTAAAAAAGACGTTATTTTTTGTTGCTTATGCCGAATTTTTGTAAGAAATAATAAAGTTTTGTTTAATATTGACATTATTTAGTATTGTTATTTTATGTTTAAAAAGAAGAGATTTTATTACTATTGTTATTGCTACTGTTACTTATGCGCCCCCCTCTTGAAAATTCAGGAGCCGCCACTGGAAGCAGGTGACTTAAAATTTAGAAAGAACATCTTTTTAAAACCATTAAAACAGTCTGTTACTACAAGGAAAAAGTTTTTCTAATTTTTTTATCATTTTAACCGTTATTATCAGAGGAATTCAACCAGTATGTCAATCATAGATGGGCACGATTGGAAAAATAGTTATTTAACACGTGCTTAAAATGATGTTACAAAAACTACAGAAGTAGGTAAGCAAATGCTGAAATTGCGATCTGTCAATTTACAATTTGACGTACATAATCGACCCATATGATACCTCAAAAAATTGTTTCGGGGAGTATTGCGGGTTAAACATGTTGGTACATAACTTGAATTAAGGAAGACAATTTCAATAACAACAATAATGTCGACCAAGATCAATAAACAAAAAGTTATCATCTGTGGATAGAAGTAAACTGAAAGAATTCGGAATCTAACATTTTTCCTATTCAGATCAATCGCATTTTTGCTATTTTTTGAAAAGCTGATGCTTTGTAGCAAATACAACATTGAAGTCAACAGCTGATTTTGTAAAAATACAATAAATATCCTATATTTTCTTTATAAACAGTAAATTAAAGTACACATACTAACAATATTCGTAGGTGTAGTTCAGCATACATGCTGTTTTTCAACTGAACCTACAGAATAATAATAAAAAAGCACAGATACAATTCATATCACAAAGTAAGTAGCAAAGAAAATAAATTAAAGAGAAATTAGAGCTACGTAATTCATATGGACTACATGAAGCGCGACAGCATTGCCAATGTAAGGCCTCAGTCAAAAGGTTAAACTTTAGTGGCTTCTTAAAATTTACCAACGACAGCTCTTTCAAATCAATTGGCAGATTGTTATACTGTGTGCACGCACTATAAATTTTGAATCCTCCGTAAACCGTACTCTGATACCTGATTCCGGAGGGTAGCTTCAAAAGTTTTAAAGATCTGTGGTAAAGTACTTATTGGTCTCAGTTGTTCGAGAACAAAGGGGTTCTAAATTTTGGGCAAAGGAATCACTTTCGCTTGTGTAAGGTTCTTGTATTAAAATACAGGTTAAATGATTTGATTACACATTTACAGTGACAATTCGAATACAAGTACCTAAAATTTATGCGATTTGCACAATTAATAAATATGGCGTGTCTAACCAATCCAAATTTTAATGATGGTAAGTTAATGTGATACATTCAAAAATTATCAAGAAGTTTGCCAAATATTAACATGGAACGCCAAAACATACCTTTTGCTTTTTTTCTGTTGATTCTCAACAACTCAAAATAAATCTCCTTTTAAATCTTAAGTTACCCCTMTCACCTCTTTTCTTTTCAGAATTTTTCCAAACAACCCTTATRTTCAATTATACAGGGTGATTTTTTGAAAACTMCACACCTTAAATAACTTTAAATATAGCAAAATTTAAAAATTTGCAAAAACAGGTAAACTTTTGTTTGCAGGGGGACAACTTTTGAGATAAGTTTTTAATGGATAGCGCTTACTCTCTGAGCAGGGTAGACACCCCTTTAAAAATTTTAAATGGAACTATCCATCTTGTGATGCATCATTTGCAAGCTTATTTCACAAAGAGTCTGGCCATGTAATTAGTTTTACCACGTTTAACTTATTGACGGGGTAATAGATTAATAGTGCCTACGAAACAGGTTGCTTATTAAATTGAATATTTTGGACTCTTTTCAACAAAATGTATTTTATTTTAGTGCGGAAATAAAATTTGTCCTTACGAGAACCCAAAATTTAAACAAACAACTTGTAAAAAATAAGACACTTAAAAAAAAACTCCCAGAATACTGAAAATTTCCTTTTAACATTATTATTAACATTAAAGTATTTATCATGTAATTTTTTAGAAAGTCCATGTCCACGAAAAAGAAAAATTATTTATTTGTAACTCCAAAAACAGTGTGAACAAAACCATAGAAATTCAAACCTTACAATAGATTCTCAAAATGTGCACCACCTCTTTCCATACAATAATACAGACGGTTCTCGAACTCCTGCTGCACTTTTCGGAAAGTTTCAGGTGGAATCCTCCTGCACTCGTTAATAATTCTTTCTTGCAGATCGTCCAGGCTAGCAGGTTGTGTTTTGTAAACCACAGATTTTAAATGACCCCATAGAAAGAAATCTAAAGCAGTCAAATCGGGTGATCGTGGCGGGCATTCGATCGTTCCACGCCTACCAATCCAGCGAAGAGGAAATCTATGATTTAACCAATTTCGCACATTAATGGAGTAATGCGGTGGGGCTCCATCATGTTGGTAAAACAATTCGTATTCATCCAACATTGAATTTCCTTCAGGGTCACGTTGGTTTTCTAATTGCTCTGTGATTAAAGGATCAATAACGTTATCAAGTAATTCTAAATACATTCCCCCATTTAGCGTCCCATCAATGAAAATTGGACCTACAATTGCGTTGCCAAGTATTCCAGCCCAGACGTTCAGCTTCTGAGGAACTTGTGTATGACCTTCTCGAAAAATATAAGGATTTTCGTCACTCCAGTACCTGACGTTATGTTTATTTACAGAGCCGTTCAAAAAAAATGTGCATTCATCACTGAAGCAGATATTTTTTATTAGATTTGGATTTACTATAATCTTTTCTGTCATAATTTCGCGAAATTGCAGTCTTCTATCGAAGTCATCTTCGCCGAGTTCCTGGAGAGATTTAATCTTATAGGGATGAAATTTGTACAGTTTTGTAACTTTCCTTACAGATGAATAAGAAAGTCCAGTGGCTGTAGAAATGTTACGCAAAGAGCTAGCTGGATCCATTGCAAAATGACCAAGTACTTCAAGTTGGGCCATTTCATCAACGACTCTATTCCCTGCCCTTTTTTTGTTTACTACAGATCCAGTGTCTTGAAATTTCTGCACGAGATCGAGAATGTACCTAGCGTCAACATTTTTATCGGGGTGCCGTTCTTTAAACACCCTTGCTGATGCTCAGCACCGTAAATAAAAATTATTTCTACCCTTTCGGCAGTTGAATAAACCATTATTACTTGGACTCTCACTTTAAAATTTCACGCGATTTATAAAAAGGAATGTGAACAAAAAGATGGTCGTGCCAAAGAAGTAGCCAAAAAGTTGAAACAAAAAAATTGGAAACACAAAGTAGATAATTATTTAGCCAATTCAGTATAAACTGTCGAGTTGCAATATCAAGTAATGTCGAAAGAAAATTTTTAGTATTTTTTGCATTTTGCTTAGGTGTAACAATTATTTTTTAATAAATTTTTTTAGGCTTAAGTAAGGACAATTTTTATCGTAACTGCAAGACAATAAATTTTGTTAAAAAAAGTCCAAAATATTCCATTTTATAAGCCACTTGCTACAATGCACTTTTTGACCCACTACCCCGTCAATGGGTAAAAAATAGTAAAACTAATTACATGGCAAGACTCCTTGTGTAATAAGCTTTTAAATGATGTATCGTAAGATAAGTAGTTTCATTTAAAATTTTTGAAGGGGTATCTACCCCGCTAAGAGGGTAAGCGCTATCGATTAAAAACTTATCTCAAAAGTTGTCCCCCTGCAAACAAAAGTTTACCTGTTTTTGCAAATTTTTCCTCTATTTAAAGTTATTTAAGGTGTGAAGTTTTCAAAAAATCACCCTGTATATGTTACTTCTAGGACATATGCCAGATAACTGTACCAATCTTTCCGGCAATTACAGTTCTTACCAGAGCACCCTCCAGTTCATTTCTATTGCCCCAAATAAAAAAATAATCAACCGGATCACGACCAACCCTCCCGTTTTTTGCGCGTGCCTCCAATCTTACATGCGGGTTAGTACGTTAAAAAACACCCTGCTGTGCGTGAGTTTGTACCAAGTTCACGTACTCGTTACCATCTGTCAATGTTCATCTTTAGCAGTGGCCACTGAGCGACCCCACTGGTGTCTGAGAGCGCACCCCTTTAAAATTTAACATGCGGGCGCACCTGTTAAAAGGGATCAAATTTGTGCGGGGCAGATAATATTCTTGTAATTAATGAAATTTCGGCATAAATATATTATTGGTAGAAACAAAAAAAACAGGAAATTTATAGATATATCAGGATGTGCATATTCAGTTACTACATCTTACTATACTTACATATCGTTATACGATTTCAATGCATAGATATATCATGCTGGGCTCATTTCATTTGAAATATTTTCAAGTTCGCCCACTTTTTATACCGGAAGATGATAGCAACTTTGTTAATTTCAATGAAATATTATGACATTATTAGAATCTTTGTTCAATTTCATTATCACTTTGTCAACATGACATGTGGTCTCAGGATTACTGTTTGTGATTATTTAAAGTTTATTGAATACATGCAGTACATTTTTACGGCGAAAATACGTTTTTATTTTAAGAACCGTTAGAAATGCGAGGGTCTAAATGCAGTTGTTGGAGAAGCCGTGGAAGAAATGTTTTGGTGATTGTTGGATTGCACACGGTGGTCCTTATAAATATCCACCACGATCTCCTAYTTTAACACACCTTGATTATCTCATTAAGCCAAAAAAGATTGAAAACTGTGTAACTCAAAATGGTGATGTGTTTGAACATTTAATTTTAMTTAGTCTATGTTTTGTTTTACCTAATCACCATAAAATTGTCTTCATTGTTGCTACACTTGCTTTATTTTTGTATTGCTGTTATTACTACGGTTTTATTCTCATTTTAATGGTTTGACACATAAAATACGTCCCCCGTTTTTGATTATTATTTTACGCTATTTATTTGTCATGAAATTAGTAAAAATGCTGCAAAATACAAAAATTTGCATTTGCAGCACTACCGTAAAATCAGCCAACAACAGCAAAAGTATCTTAACCACAAGAATAACATAAAATCGCAAATATTTCCTAAACTTTAAAGAACAGACCTCAACATACCTTAATAAAAATGGAAGATCGCAAAATTTAGCTTCTGATAGGGTAAAAATATATATGCTGTTCTATTTAATAAAATCAAGTTTTCCCGGATAGAAATTCTCTAAATTGAGTTCTCGATAATTAGTAAAATTCTGCAAAAACGTAATGTGTTTAGGTTAGTAATGTAGACAATTTCATGGGAGTTGAATCTTTCAAACCGTATCTCTCTAGGTTGTTTTGTTTTATTATTTTTTTCAAGCACGCTGCAAATGTCAAAATTTTCAAATAATCACAAAACAGTAAGCCTGAGACTACATGTCATATGTCCGT
Organism: Rhyzopertha dominica; assembly: GCA_025024175.1. Lineage (NCBI taxonomy): Eukaryota > Metazoa > Arthropoda > Insecta > Coleoptera > Bostrichidae > Rhyzopertha > Rhyzopertha dominica. The sequence goes on from QCXZ01000041.1 coordinate 49,874,149, forward strand.
TGTCATTAAGTTCCTTCAGCAAACTTGTCTCAAAAATTGACATATGTGTGGAAAAAAGGTTGGAGTAGAGGATACATCAAGTGAGAATCTTAAAACATAGGTGATCTCATGGCAGAAAAGCAATCAAACTGTTTAGTTTTACATTCAAGCCTCATATATTGTGACTATACAGTATGTCACTGAGTTTAAGAAAGGAAAATATTAGATAATATATTCTAGGAAAGATCGCTGCCTCTTGAAAACACTGACAAAAAATTATAAGTCTGACGTTTCCATTACACCTGTAATCTTTGTCAAAGACGAAGAACCTCATAATTTGCCTGACACAAGTTCAAACAAAATTTTGAAAGTAAATAAACAAATCACCAAGGAAGCGAGACGTCATAGAAACAACGTGTCAACGTGATAAAAAAGAACCTAACGACGAAAAACCTACTAGATATACACGAACTACTTGATAAAAGATAACATAAAATAGCCCTCCAAATGTCACCTAACTCATAATTTCCACAATCTTTATTAAAATTATTAGTATTTGTACAAATTTATATAGCTTCTTTTATTAGACGTTTGTGATAGTATTTTTCTCTATGTAAAATTTTTGTTTTATCAAAGTCAATCATGTGTTTAGTCAAATAAGAGTGTTCAGCTACGGAAGATTTATCTATCTGTTGCAGCCTAGTAGCACGTATGTTCTTTCAAACGCGTACCTACTTTTCTTTTAGTTTGACCTATGTAATAGTTGCCGCAAGAACAAGTTATTTTCTAGACCCCTTTACTCTCTAAATGTACTTTGTCTTTAGTAGAATTTAAAATTTTATCTAAATTATTACATGTACTATCAACAATTACCATATTGTGTTTTCTAAGCATCCTCTTTAATTTTTTCGAAAGGCCTTGCACATAAGGCATACTCAACTTCAATTTACTTTGTCCTGGCTGAGAATTTACTTGATTTTGATGAGCACTTTTATTAAAAACTGACCAAATATTCTTATTGCTATAACCATTTCTCACTAGCGCTGATTTAAGATGATATATTTCTTTTTGTAAAGAACTCTCGTCTGATATCCTTTGTGCTCTAACAAATAACGTTCTTATAAGAATATTCTTTTGAGAGGGAGAGTGGTGGGATATGGCATGTAAATATCTGTCTGTGTGTGTTGGTTTTCTGTAAACTTTTTTGTCCTAACTTCCCAGTGTTTGTTCTGTAAATTTGGACATCCAAGAAAGGTAAACTACCATTGCTTTCTAATTCCATAGTAAATTTTATGTCGGGATTTTGACTGCTCAAATGATTTAGAAACCTACCCAACTCTTCTATACCGTGGGGCCAAATAACAAAAGTATCAGCTACGTACCTATACCAACATTTTAGTTTAAACTGAAAACTGTTTATCGCTACCTGTTCAAAATTTTTCATAAACAAATTGGCTACTACAGGACTTAGAGGTAAATCCATTGCACAACATGATTTTTGTTCATAAAAATTATCGTTCTATAAGAAATAAGTAGATTTTAATTAATGTTCAGATAATCTGGCTATCGTGTCACCTAGGGGATCGCTATTAAGCTTGAATTTGATGATATCTATCGTTTCAGAGATGGGTACTTTCGTAAATAAAGAAACCATGTGTTTTCAAGAGACAGCGATCTTTCCGAGAATATATTATCTTATATTATGGACGCTGAAAGCAAAGGAAAATATTATTTAAGGAAAAGAATTTTTTGTTTATTTTAAAACCACTAAACCTGTAGTTACTGTAGCTTCATTAAATGGTTCAGTGGAAATAATAGTTCATATATCTCTTGATTTTGGACTTAGTATTGATTAATTTTAACTTATGATGCAGCTGCAAGGTGGCCGCACCTAATAGAAAACATTTTTATTACCAACCAGGAATTTGAGTAAACCGGGGTTACTCTGCCTGCAGTTATTAAAAAAAAATAACAAACAATTTCAAATGGTAAAAATTTGTACTTTTATATAAAGCTTCTTAAGTATCCCTCTCTATAACCGTTATTAGTAATATTCAATAAATGAAAGCACAGAAGCCTCCAGAACGCTTTCATGCATAAACACAATCGACTGCTTTCGAATTAGTCACATCTCGAATGGCACTCGATGACATCTACATCGCGCAATGAGCGCAACAGTTGCCAATATCTTTGACAGCTGCGGACGCCGACCCAGCGTGAATTCTAGTATGAATTCTGATCTGATAAATTTCGACGCGTGCTTTTGTCCAAGTCCAGGTACCCGCACGGTTCGGCACTCGAAACAAAGGGTGGTGATAGCGTCGAAAACACGTGCTGCCTGTACAAAAGGGCATAACGGAATCTAATGAGCGATAAATGGAAGTTGATGTCGCCGTATAACGGAAAATGTGCGACATCTGGAATTAATCGAGAATTAATAAAAAAACAACGACAAACAAAAACCGCTGCAAATTGAATCGATACTTCCACATCCCATTGTCAAAATTTACGCTTTTATTTTTTGTACTATACGATCAGTAATCAGGCTTTGAACATTTATTTACTCTATACATTTTTTTCTAAGACAAACGGTTCTCGTGATATTAGCAAAAGTACATAAATTATTAAAATAGGTTTTTTCCAAATAACTCGAAAATTATTATGTTAACAAAAAATTGCAAGAGTGATTTCCAATCAGAAATTTCTGCATAATACTAAAAATCGTATACACAGAAATTGTTCAAAAATGAGAACTTTCTGTAAGAAATTTTATTTCCTATCTGATGGTATCATTTTTTAATATATTAATCATTTTCGGAGATATTTAGGAAAAACCGTTTTACTAAAGTGACGCTCTTTTGCTAATATCTTCTAAACCGTTTGTTGCACCCAAAATTTATAGGGACGAATAATACTCGCAATTATACTACTAATTACATACTGAAACGAAAAAAGGGTAGTTACTCCTCAATTTCACCCCCTTCCCGATAATCTACTTACCCCAAAAGCAATAGGTCGTTTTGGGTAGTTGGGACTTATATGTGTGCCAAATTTCAAGTTCATATGTTAAGTCTTTCGAAAGTTATCACGTCCACCCACAAAACCACAGACACATAGACAAGAAATTGTTTGCTCAAATTTTGTTTTTTTTACTTTTCGACCATTTTTAAGCGATTGGATGTGAAAGTAAAATTGCGATATTATGGATAAAAAATTCAGATTTTGTTCCCGCCAGGCCAGTGGTATATCCATAGTAATTTTTAGATGTAGTTCATTTCTATGATGTGGCAGATTCTGTACAAGGAGTTACCACAGGCAACACAAATAGCAATTTCACGTTCATGAATGAACTTAAGAATTTTATTAATACTATAGATCCCGAAAACTGTCATTTTGTGTGTTTTGTACGTATAATATATTTGGGGGCGAGAGATTTCATGAAGGTTTTTCATTCTGAATTTGATTGTTCTGAAAATATTTTGATTGACGAAAGCGATGATGAAAATATAATTAAAGTAACTAATTCGCCAGTAAAAAAATTCATGGTATTGCAACACTATGAATGAAAAAATGAMGATGCTAGAAATTGATGTCATAACACAGTGGAACACAACTTCTGAAATGCTTGGGCGGAGCCTAAAACTGAAAAGCACACTGAATATATTCCGTGATAATACACATAATATGAAAATTTTAAAGTTATTGGACACAGAATGGTCCCTGCTAGTGTAGTGTGTGTTGTAGCTAACGACCAACTGAGACTATTCCGAAATTCAGGAGGTCCAAATCCGTAAGTATACTTGTATTCAGCTGAATCGGAGACGAAAAAATTATAAGGTCAAAAACAAACAAAGGGGTTTGGATGTTTTGTGATTTTCGACAAAAAATAGATTTAGCTCAAAATCGACGTACAGATGTATTTTGAACTGCAGATTTCAAAAATGTGCTCTAAAATGAGCTAGGACCGCGGGCCGCCTAAATAAGGACACTTTCCGAGCGAACCGTTGTAGCTAGCGACCAACTGAGGCCATTCCGAAATTCAGGAGGTCCAAATCCGTAAGTATACTTGTATTCAGCTGAATCGGAGACGAAAAAATTATAAGGTCAAAAACAAACAAAGGGGTTAGCCTTGGATGTTTTGTGATTTTCGACAAAAAATAGATTTAGCTCAAAATCGACGTACAGATGTATTTTGAACTGCAGATTTCAAAAATGTGCTCTAAAATGAGCTAGGACTGCGGGCGGTCTAAATAAGGACACTTTCCAAGTGAACCGTTGTAGCTAGCGACCAACTGAGGCCATTCCGAAATTCAGGAGGTCCAAATCAGTAAGAATACTTGTATTCAGCTGAATCGAAGACGAAAAAATTTTAAGGTCAAAAAGAACAAAGGGTTAGCCTCGGACGTTTTGTGATTTTCGACAAAAAATAGGTTTAGCTCAAAATCGACGTAGAGATGTATTTTGAACTGCAGAATTCAAAAATGTGCTCTAAAATGAGCTAGGACCGCGGGCCGCCTAAATAAGGACACTTTCCGAGCGAACCGTTGTAGCTAGCGACCAACTGAGGTCATTCCGAAATTCAGGAGGTCCAAATCAGTAAGAATACTTGTATTCAGCTGAATCGGAGACGAAAAAAATTTTAAGTCAAAAAAGAGCAAAGGGGTTAGCCTAGGATGTTTAGTGATTTTTGACAAAAAATAGATTTAGCTCAAAATCGACGTACAGATGTATTTTGAACTGCAGATTTCAAAAATGTGCTCTAAAATGAGCTAGGACCGCGGGCCGCCTAAATAAAGACACTTTCCGAGCGAACCGTTGTAGCTAGCGACAAACTGAGGCCATTCCGAAATTCAGGAGGTCCAAATCAGTAAGAATACTTGTATTCAGCTGAATCGGAGACGAAAAAAATTTTAAGTCAAAAAAGAGCAAAGGGGTTAGCCTAGGATGTTTAGTGATTTTTGACAAAAAATAGATTTAGCTCAAAATCGACGTACAGATGTATTTTGAACTGCAGATTTCAAAAATGTGCTCTAAAATGAGCTAGGACCGCGGGCCGCCTAAATAAGGACACTTTCCGAGCGAACCGTTGTAGCTAGCGACCAACTGAGGCCATTCCGAAATTCAGGAGGTCCAAATCAGTAAGTATACTTGTATTCAGCTGAATCGGAGACGAAAAAAATTTTAAGTCAAAAAAGAGCAAAGGGGTTAGCCTAGGATGTTTAGTGATTTTTGACAAAAAATAGATTTAGCTCAAAATCGACGTATAGATGTATTTTGAACTTTTGAATTCAAAAATGTGCTCTAAAATGAGCTAGGACTGCGGGCGGCCTAAATAAGGACACTTTCCGAGCGAACCACTGTATCTTAAGAGTTTCAAAACTATTCCTACTACTTTAGAGAGCGATTAATTATAAAAGACACCATCCGCTTCGTTAGCAAAGGATGATCTAACTCAACTGGACTCGCTGCGGAAACCATTTGACGTTAACGAACAGCTCAACCTGGGAATACGAGACAAGCAAACCGTTTACCATATGCCACGTGGAATATTCGATATTCCCGACGATAGAACTGATGATCAAGAAAAACGACACCTCGGGTTAGCATCATCGGCCATCTGTCCAGCGCTCATCGACCGTGAAATTGGGTAAAACGAGTAGCTGAATTAATTTTAACTATCCCACGGACCGTTTTTGGTGGCATCGCGAATTTTCGGACGATTTTATGCATGCACATTGTGAGCGGGGCCCAATTAGACGACGCACGGGGCAGCAAATTGCGATGTTTTAGGCTAACAAGGCAATTTTCGAGGATTTTTGTTGACTTTAATGGCGGGGTTATTTTATATTTAACTCCTGAAAGGGTAACTCAGTGGAGTGATGCAATAAATCAAGGCGCAAAACGCAAGGATCGTAATAATGCGCTAGGCAGTTATGTCGCGGCAATGCTACGAATATAAACCTGTGATAATTTCAACTAAACGTTACGACAGATGCAAATGAAAATTTTTTTTCAAGTATTAGTAGAAAATAACACACTTGGTATGACATGCTGTTTATCGGGCTGCTTCCTACGTTGCTTATTTGACCTTAACATTTCGACACTCATGTCGGTGTCTTCCTCTGAAGTAGCCCTGTTTCAGTTTCAGTGCATTGTATAATAACACCGTTTAATGTTATATATACTTACATTCCAACACTATCCAAACTGTTGACTATATCTCTATATTAAAATGCATGTCTATGCTGTGCTGTCCACACCTCAACCAACTGCAGATAGTACTATTTCGCTGTCATTACAGCTCATCAGTGCAGTTTAGGTCTAGTGTAGACAACACGGCATAGAACTGGCTTTGCTTATATACCAAAGCAATGGTATGATGAAAGTAAGAATTTAGGATGGCAATGCCATCTGTCAGCATTACACTGACATGATGACAAAGCCATCTAGCTGCCTTAACGGGTACTACTTACTTCCTTTAGATAGTAGTACCCGTTAAGGCAGCTAGGTGGCTTTGTCATCATGTCAGTGTAATGCTGACAGATGGCATTGCCATCCTAAATTCTTACTTATATCTCTATATCTTCGATGCTGTTGAATTGTTAAACAACTCTAACATGCTTATTATGAGTCAAAGTCCAGAAAGCGAAGAAGTCATTCTAGTTCACGATAGGGCTTGATTTCCAATACATTATACTTGCAAGCAACGATCTACGAGACTCATTGTACGAACAGCTGATTACCGCTCACAATGGTTTACAACTATTACCTGTAGCTGTCGTAAATAACAGACGGGTTCTGCACGTTCCGCTGTTTTGCAGCGGAGTGGACCTTATCCAGAAATTGTATTTAGGCAGGAGGTGAAAATGGTTTCGTTCCTGGAGCCCTGTATCTTGGATGTAAAAACTTAAAAGAAGCAAGCGCCGATTATCATTCTGATATGAATGCGGAAGCGTTTCAAAAACATTTTACTGCCCAAATTGCCACCAAACAGCGCCGTAGTAATGGACAACGCTAGTTACCATTCGGAGCAACTGGATAAAATTCCAAATAAAACAAGTAATAAGGAAACCATTCAAGAGTTTTTAAGAAAAGAAGATTTATATTTCGAAGATGTCTACTCAAAAAAAACAATTGTTGGAAGTGCTTGGCATTAAAAATTTTCGAAGAAATTTAAAATTGACATAGATGTTGATGTTTATTTTGTGGAGTCTTTTTCTTATTGTATTTATTTGTAGGTTCTTAAATTAAAAAAAAAATAAAGACACCTTTTTCTAATAATATAACGTTTCGACCTATAATTTAGGTCTTTGTCGAATATTTTTATTTTGTAGATTGACAAATTATTATGAAAATCAATATGACATTTACAATTTTGATATTAATAATAACAACTACACAGCTTTAAAAAAAACATCAAAAACAAACTGACCACACTTTTGACTTTGATAATACCAAAATTATTACTACGGAACAACATAAACAAAAAAGACAATTTTTAGAAATTATACATATTCAAAAAAAACCTAAACACGTGTGTAAACGACAGGACTGACATACAAGGACTAAGTAATACCTACTACACCGTCATTTAAACACACCCTCTCACCGTCACATTTACCATCCACAATGATAGCAAAGGAACAAACTTGAAGGTACATTTTATATTAATATCAAAATTGTAAATGTCATATTGATTTTCATAGTAATTTGTCAATCTACAAAATAAAAATATTCTACAAAGACCTAAATTATAGGTCGAAACGTTATATTATTAGAAAAAAGTGTCTTTAATTTATAAAAATAAGGAGCCAGAACCTACAAATAAATACAATAAGAAAAATTTAAAATTGACATTCTCGCTTCTGAATGTGGACACAACATTCTACGATTACCCCCATATCATTGCATTTTCAACCCCATTAAAATGATATGGCGGAGGTTGCAACAAGCAATTCGACGAGGGAACACCGGTGGAATATTCAGCAATGAAATGCTGCTAAAAATTAGACACGAAGCTGAATTAACAAGTGTCGATGCATGGAGAAATTCAGTGCGGCATGTACTGGACATTGAAAATCGGTACAGAGCGAATCATGTACAAGAATTAATAATAGATGTTAATCGTGATTTTAACAGTGAAAGTGATAGTGAGTATCTATTTTAGTTTGTGACTTGATTGTAATTAACAAGCTGTAATGAACATAATCGATACCGTGTATAGAATTTAATTGTGCACTATGGTAAATTTTTTCTAACAAATGTAAATAATTTTCTACTCACTAATTTGTATGTTTTTATATTAAATTTGTATAAATTCGTTATGATATGCAAAGGTTTTTATTTTATACATCGGAAAATTTAAACCCAATAAAGTATCACATAAAAATAGGTAGCGGGTCGCGCCAGTTAGCATCAGGTCTGCATTAAATAAAATTTGTTATAAAATCTTCTATGTTTTATTGATTGCTAAATTATCACATCTAACAAATTTCAAAAATTTATAGTGGAAAGTTAAAATTTTAGCCAATAAGATTTTTTGGAATGCGGCCCATCATGGCCGACCATCAAGCTGTAAAACCCTCTGCATAAGTCAGTCTCATAGATCGTTGCTTGCAAGTATAATTCGATAAACCATCAAGGAATTGGGCCGGAAAGTTAGTTCATCGAGAAACAAATGGATATCACTCCCAAGTGGTAAGGAAAATTAATTGAAATTTTCAATATAACGTAACTAAAACTGAAATTGGAATCTGTTTTCAGCCAAAATATAGGTGATGGTAAAAATCTACGCCGTTTTTCAAAACGAAACCTAGCATATTTACAATTAAGCAGATAAAAATACGTCGTCGTAGGTACCTTAATTATTATTTACAAACGTCCTGATCTAACATCCAAGGCTATCGCTTTGGCGAACCACAAAATAAATAATAATAGAGAAGGCGTTGTATACTGGGAGGAGTCTACAAGTGGGTGTGTGAGGCAGGTAAACACTCGTCCGAGCTTGCTTTGATCAGCAAAAATTCCAAGGCAATGAGACAAGTTGCATTAAAAACCGCCAGTGCACAGACGTGTCGATACTTGTTCACTTAAACAGGTAAATCGGTTCACAAAAGAAGCGGATTGGCATTGAAAACGGTTCAAATCGCAAACAAAGCACCACAACTTCAGTTTGCTTCTTGGGGATAACAAAGACCACTTTTATGTTAATCTCGTATTCAAATCCTTTCTTGATTGCTCAAAACACCTAGACCATGAAATACAAACAGACGACCCAAAGAGTATGTTAATAAATTGCCTCCAACAATGGGGTGAGGACAGTGCAAGTCATGAATATTTAGAGGAAAACAAGGGTTATAGAGGAAGTCGTTCTAAACGACGAGACCGCAATGATTTAGAAGTATCTGGACCGAAACCGTCACGGTTTGGTTCTAGTAGAAGTATCTTACAAAGAGCAAGCTTGCAGCAGAGAAAAAATCAATTAATTGAATACTCAAGCGTATAATCAAAATATATTAGTAAATAGGTGCTATTTTGTGCTCTCGGTGTTCATAATTATACGATATTTGCTGAAACAGAAACAAAACTACACAAAAACCTAAGAATATATTAAGAACTGAGCAAAATTAACATAAAAATAAAGATCGAGAAAAGTAAACCTTTGGTACACTGGATCATGTGTTGCTTTGTGAGAAATTGACTTACTACGGTTTTGATGAGGTTTCTGTTAATTTCTTCCTATCTTATTTGCTCAATAGGTGCCAGCGAGTCTTGCTGGGTGGCGAAATGTCTGCTGATGTCGGCAGAGTGACGTCGGGAGTCCCTAAAGGATCTATCCTGGGACCAATTTTGTTTTTAATTTACACCGCTGATTTACTCTCCATACGCTGACGATACCTTTTACACCATTTCGACCCACAGAGCATAGGGAGGGCATGCTTAGAAATGAATGTGGACCTAGGCAACATTATAGTGAATGTTCTAGTAACATTAACTTGAAGTTGAACAGCAATAAGTGTTCTGTAGTATACTTCGCGTCGAAATCGTCACAAAAATGTTTTGTGAAGGATGATATTAAAGTACATGTGGACCATAATCAACTCCCTGTATATGAAAGGATCAAAAGTCTTGGTTTAAGTATAGATAATGACCTTCGTTTTAAAAATCACGTGTCTTCTGTTATTAAGAAATGTTATTTTGCGTTAAAGCTCGTGTACTCTAATCATCTTATTCTCAACTTTAAACTTAGAAAAAAAATAAGCGAATCTCTGGTAATCCCTCACTTACTTTATTGTTTTATGGTATACTTTCCTTGTCTTGATGCCGTTAATAAATACAGGCTTCAGAAGGCTGCAGAATCATATTTGGACTAAAAAAGTATGCTCATATCAGTAAGTGCATACAGCAGCTTAAATGGTTAAAAATTGATCAACTTTTTTCATTACCACCTGCAACTTTCTTGTTTCGTGTCTTTCGATCCTCTTCGCCAAAATATTTGCGTGATAAGTTTCATAGTCGTCGCAGCTTGCTGATTTATCTCTTAGATATGTCCACCATTTATCAATGCCTAGCTTCCAAATCTTCCTATACACGCGGTCTTTTACTTATAATGCTATAAAATGTTATAATGAACACTATGATTTGTTTACTAAAATATGCTGTGTAGAAAGTTTCAAAAAAACAAATGATGTATAGGTTAAGTCATTAGCTTGTAATTATAGTCATAGCATGGTACTATAGTTGTCTATATTAAAGGTTTGTTTCTCATATTAAACTAAGTTTAAGTTAAACAACATTTCAGTCTAACTCTGAGTGCGAAAACTACGTTTCTACAATAAGTAGTTATTATATTTTATTTTCTATTCTTAGTTGTATAGTACATGACTTTTTCATTGAATGGCATGTAAAGTATCATATAATTCTACTTATCTAAATGTTTTGAAAAAATCGATATTAGGTAGAACGCCTTCTTCATTGCAGTTTTTAGAGTGATAAAAAATTCTCGTCTAAACCCAAAATATCTGCCAAATTCTATTTCAATATTCACCCATTTATATTTTACACAAAAAAAAAACATTTGTACCAAGATGGTAGAGTAAATTTCAAGAATCTTGAAATTTCATAGTTATATTTTATATACTGGATCGTCCGAATTAAGATTTATTTACTTAAAACTGCAGTTTAACTGGACCTGAACCCATAACAACCCTTGAGCACCTCAACAAGCCAAAACCGACAAATAACATTTTTTACACCTCAACGACTCTTCGCCCAATAAACAACTCAAATTTGTTCAGGTTTACGACTACAGGGCGTGTGCTACACATCAAAGGGAAACTTATACAATAAATCCAGTCTTTCAGGATGCATTATCTCCATTCTAAACAGCTCGAGTTCCGTATAAATATTGGCGGAGGAAGACGCTGATAAGTTCTTCGGAACAGGTGTGCCCAATTGCAGGAACTCAGGTGGAATCATCCAAAGCCATACGGCAAACGGCACGGAAAATTTGGTACGGCTCGGATTTCGAGGCTTATGTTCAAATTGTGAAATGACTGGATGTGAGGTCAACCAGAAGTTCAGTTAATTAGGTACAATAGTATGCAGTATAAATGTTGTACGTTGCATAGGTGGTACGCAGTCTGGCATCTACAACTAAATAACAGCAAAAGAAACAGAACCAAAGTCCATAACTATTAAATTAAAATATAGATTCAAAAAACTACAAATTTTGTTTTAAAATTGCCAGGAGTTAATTGTAGAAATTGATAGCGAATTTGTAACTTATTCTATTTTCTTTCTTTACTTTTGGTAGATGTACACTTTTGTGTCTCGTTTTTTGATAAACTATATACTCGTAATTACCCACGAGGTTTTTATAATAGTATGTAACTGCTTCCAAAATATATTTTATGAGCAGTATTATGATTCTTCTGTATATATCCAACAGTTTGATAATGATTTTATTGCAGGAGTTCTATGCTATAATATCATAGATTGCCACATAATGGTAAAATCATACACAATAACTCTTACAGTTTTTGGACTTAGAATTCTACTCAGCCTGGAAACTACACATATTAAATATTTTGTTTTATTTACTTTACTTGTTACCTCTTTCTCCCATTTTAAGTGTAGTCAACAGTTATTTGGTTAAGGCTTTTTATTTTGTCTTGTTTATATTAAGCGATAAATTATTCCAACTAAGCCACTGTTTTACCTCTGCAATCTGAGTTTGAAGTTTCATCAGAATATAGTACCTAATTTTTTTGGCTCATCGGGTAGCTTACATCCGATAATGTGACCTAACTCTTTTAAAGAACAATTCAAAATAAAAAAGAATTATACTCTTTCCTCATATGTCTAAAGTGCACCGCTTCGTCAAAAAATAAGAACAAAGATTTATACTACAATGAAAGAAGCATAAATAAAGCTCAAGATAATTTTTCTCGGAAAGATCGCTGTCTCTTGAAAACACTGACAAAAAGTTATTACTCTGTCATTTCGATTACACCTGTAATCTGTGTCAAAGACGAAGAACCTCAAACACATGTTCAAACAAAATTTTAAAACTAGAAAAATAAATCACCAAGGAAGCGAGTCGTCATAGAAACAACGTGCTAACCTGATAAAAAAAGAACCTAACGGCGAAAAAGGAACTACCTACCTACTAGATATACACGAACTACTTTATAAAAGATAACTACAAAGTAGCCTTCCAAATGTCACCTAACTCATAATTTCCACAATGTCTACTAAAATTATTAGTATTCCTACAAATTTCTATAGCTTCTCTTATTAGACGTTTGTGATAATATTTTTCTCTATGTAAATTTTTTTATTTTATCAAAGCCAATCATGTGTTTAGTCAAATATGAGTGTTCAGATACGGAAGATGTATCTATCTGTTGCAGCCTAGTAGCACGTATGTGTTCTTTCAAACGCGTACCTACTTTTCTTTTAGTTTGACCTATGTAACACTTGCCGCAAGAACAAGTAATTTTGTAAACACCTTCACTCTCTAAATGTACTTTATCTTTAGTAGAATTTTAACTAAATTATTATATGTACTATCAACAACTAAAATATCGTGTTTTCTAAGTATCCACTCTAATTTTTCCGAAAGGCCTTGTACATAAGGCATTTACTTGGACCTGGCTGAGAATTTACTTGATTTGAATGAGCAATTTTATTAAAAAAAAACTGACCAAATATTCTTACTGCTATAACCATTTCTCAATAGCGCTGATTTAAGATGATATATTTCTTTTTGTAAAGAACTTTCGTCTGAGATCCTTTGTGCTCTAACAAATAACGTCCTTATAAAACTATTCTTTTGAGATGGAGGGTGGTGAGATGTGGCATGCAAATAGCTGTCTGTGTGTGTTTGTTTTCTGTAAACCTTGTGTTCTAACTGTCCAGTGTCTATTCTGTAAATTTGGACATACAAGAAAGGTAAACTACCATTGCTTTCTAATTCCATAGTAAATTTTGTCAGGATGTTGACTGTTCAAATGATTTAGAAACCAACCCAGCTCTTCTATACCGTGGGGCCAAATAACAAAAGTGTCATCTGCATTTAAACTTGTGTCAGGCACATTTTGGGGTTCTTCGTCTTTGACAAAGATTAGAGGTGCAATCGAAACGTTTGACAAATAACTTTTTGTCAGTGTTCTCAAGAGATAGCGATCTTTCCGGGAAAATATTATCTTATATTATGGACGTTGAAAGCATTCACCCTCGTATAAAGCTTGTTTAGTTTGTTATCTATCGCTTAAAAAACAAATTTCTTTGGCGATTTGTTTATTCTTTGAAGTATTTCTGTATCGTGATAGTGACTATTACATACTTTGGAAACTTTATTTTTAATTTTGAAAATAATAGGTACAGCGAGCTAGCTGACAGACTTCATTTATGTATTGTGTAATGGAAAAGCGTTAACTACTCAAAGGAAATATCAACGCAGATATCCAAAGAGAACTAACCAGGAAGACGAAATACTTCAAAGAATAAACAAATCGTTTTCTAAGTGACAGATAACAAAGTAAGCAAGTTTTGTTTCATGGTGCCCTATTACTATGCTTACTTGATGGTACACTTTAGACATATAAGAAGGGAGTACCGTTTTTTTTTTAATAATTCCTTAAGACAGTTAGGTAGGTCAGTCATAGCAAAAACCAAAAAGTGTTTAGGTCAACTGATAGGATATCTAAGCTACAATCTTTAAATTGAAGTCACTTATGTGCCGTACAAACATATCATTACATTTTTTTAAATAGTTTTTCCAACAAACAGAAAAAAATGTTGGCTTTATGACCCACTGACACCCTGCATCTAGAAAACCAAGCATTTACGGGGCTACGTTTATATGAAAATATCTTATTTTTAGTCATAAAATCCGTCGTTAATTGTTGCAGAAGAAAAATAAAGGATGCATTGTCTTTTTAGAGAGTTTTTGTTAATTATTCCCTGACAACACGTGACATCGCTCTAGACAAAGAGAGACAATCCCAGCCTGCACACCTCACAGGAAACCACGAGGTGACTTCCGCTCCCGAAGCACTGCAAGTGCAAAATATCCTGCCCTCACAAAAAGGAGGAGGGCCACGGCTGTCTAGATTACACACCGCGGTATTTCCGTTCCGGACCCACATGTACGGACGCTCCGGTGACGCTGGTGCAAGTCATGTTCTTCCTGTCGAATCTGGGTTGCCAGGCAACGAAAATGTCGGTACAGCTAATACCGAAATCAAACATGAGGATTTGGAGCACGATAGGCATAAGCAGCGAGCAAAAAAAGCAAATAAAGGCAGTTATATCAAACAAATGACTTAATCAAAAACACTTTAGGTCCAGTCCAGAGGATAATCCAATGAAGAGTTATGTAGGTAGAATTTATCTGTGGTACTTTGAAATATTCACCAGGAAACAATTCCAGGCGGATGTTTTACAAACTTCATAATTGTCAGGTGGTCCAAGAGTGTACAAGAGTTCGTGCTAACTTTGTTCTTCCAGTAGAATGTTTATTTATTTATTTATTACATTGACTTTCCAACAGATTCAGAGAATCCAAAAACAGGAAAGCACTAGGTAGCGTACTTAAATGAAGTAATTAGGGGTGAGAGGAGTTGTGATTGAATAAGTTACATCTGAAATGTTATTTTTAACAGTTTAGCAATTATAGTTGTGGTTCTTTTAAGATCTTTTTAAGAGATGTTAATGATAGTGAAAAAATATCGAGATGAATATAAGCCGAGTTATAAGTGTAAATTACACGATATAACGGTGAATTTTGGCAGTGACTTATGTTGCAAGTGTAAACATGAAATGTATTCTTAGTCCTAAGAGGGTATAGAAGAGTATTAATATTTACGTGACTAATTAAAGACATTGACAACAATGAGTTAAATACCTTGTACAGAAAGATAATATCAAAATTCTCGCATCGTTTGCTTAAGCTTGTCATATTGTAGTTTTTTAAGTTATATTCGTTAGTCAAGGTGTGGAGATCTCAGTTAAACTTATAATTAAGCTTACCAATGAATTTTTTTTGCACGCGTTCAATTCTGTTAATGTATTTGTAATGCAGCGGATTCCAGACGACACTCGCATACTCTAGATGGCTGCGCACCAAGGTATCATAGAGAATTTTAAATGATTTTATATTGGCAAATTTAGTTGTGGTTCTAAAAATAAAACCTAAGTTTCTGAGCGAGCGCTGTATTATTTCTTCAAGGTGCAATTCAAACCTTAGTTTGCTGTCCACAATGACGCCCAGATCCTTTATTTTATTAATAGAGTTAAGGGTGTGGTTGTTTATTGCATATTTAGTGGGGACCGACAGCCTATTTCTCGTGAAAGTGATGTGATAGCACTTGTCTAGGTTTAGATATAAATAATTTCTGGTACAGAAGAAGTATAAATTATTTAAATCAATTTGCAAAAGCAGTGCATCGTGTAAGTTAGTTATTTCTCTGTAAATTTTCATATCGTTTGTGTACAGTAGATAATTTGAGTGTTGAATAAAATTACCAATATCATTAATAAAAATAAGAAATAGCAGAGGACGTAGATGAGAGCCCTGCGGTACATCGGATGTTACAGGTACTGAAGACGATACTGAGTTTTTTATTGCTACAACTTGGCCCCTATTACATAAGTACGATTTTAGCCACCTTAGCAGATTACCATGCACACCGAAATTCTCCAATTTAATAAGAAGGGAGGCATGGTGAACTTTATCGAACGCTTTGGAAAAGTCGGTATACATGCCATCCACTTGAGCTCTTTTATCCATGCTTTCTGACAGATGTTGAACAAAAGTAACGATATTAGTTACTGTCGATCTTCCACGGAAAAAACCATGCTGACGTTCATCTATGTATTGTTTAATATTAAAAAAAAATAATTCATCAGTAACACAGCTTTCAACAATTTTACCAAAAATTGACAAGAGCGATATGGGACGATAGTTGGTTACTTTAGTCTGATCTCCTGATTTATAGACAATGTTTGCTTCTTTCCATTTGCTTGGGAACACCCCTTCTTTCAAAGACTTATTGAATATAATACTAAGTGGTTCAGCAAAGATCTCATCGCACGTTTTGATAAATATGCCAGGAATGCCGTCCGATCCGGTTCCCTTACGTATATCTAGTTTGATAATTTTTTCTACTACTGATTCTTTTGAGATGTATTTTATTTCGATGCAATTGGAACTTCGGGTGCGTTGAATATTAGGAGGTAACGAGTCAGTAATAAATACTGAGGAAAAGAAATCAGAGAATAGATTAAATGCAGCTACCTTATCACTGGCAACACAATTATTGTAAGACACCAAAGATGGAGGGTTATTTACTTTGCAAGACTTTTGTTGTCTTATATGAAACCAGAAACTTTTAACGTTTGAGTGAATATTTTTCTCAATGTTGGCAACATATCTTTTATAGTCACTTTGTATACTCTGTTTAACTCGCTTGCGTAATTCCGAAAACTCTTGATAATCCGATTTCCGTTTTATTTTTTTTTTCATTTCATATGTTTCTTGTGTTTACTACTGATAAGATTTATAGTTGAACGTGAGAACCAGGCTGGGAACTGTCTTTTGGATTCCCTAGAAAGTGGAACATACATAGAAATTACGTTATTTAATACGTTCTACAGCATCATTAGTGTTAATCTTTAACAAGTCCGACCACTCATAATTCACAAGATAATTTTTAATCGCAACATAATCCGCCCTGTAAAAGTTCCTTGTTCGGCACCGATGTTGATCATTAGATTTATTAGAATATACGCAAGGTTGGATATAATATGTGTATTTWTTAAAACCTTTTAAAGCAGGTTATAACGATGAATTTAAATCCCAAGCAGTCTATACCAAAATATAATGTGTGATAAAACATGTAAAACACATTAATACCGCTGCATATGGAAAAGACAGGAAGTTACCAAATTACATTTTGCAGTGAAGAATTATTACAACAGCTTGTGTTGAAATTATATAGGCTGTAGAACAGGACTTAGTGTCCATTATTGTATTTTCATAATATCTACAGCAAGATATCCAGATACAAATTACTTTCTGTTTGCTAATCGAACACATTATGATATGTACTCGTAGATTCAATTTTCGACGTTAAAAACGAATTCTTGAATATTTTGTTTTGCTGCGTAACTGTCATTTTTCCATATACTCTCCACATCTATCAATACAAGAAAACATCGCTGCTTGTGTCTGTGCCTTCTTCTTTATAATTAAAAAAATAATTAAACCAAACGATTACAAATGGTTTCACATTGCGAAGAAAAAAAACTATTTTCAACCAAACACCATAACAGTATTAGCTTATTTTGGACAACATATAATAAACACTAACCGATCAATTCTTAAAATTTCCGAACAGAGTGTAACAATAAATCACTTGATTTCTCGGACTCGGACCATATTTTTTTACGGAATAATTAACTTTTGTATGTATAATAAATATTTACTTAAGACACGTAATAATTGCAGCACCTTCGAATTAACAGATCTGCTTGATAGATGATTACAAAGACCAATAAACATTCAGTAAAAAAAACCGATTAAAAATTGATACAATAGGAAACCTATAGACGCAGTGCATAGAAAATATTACAAAACCAGCACACCAAAAATGTTATATAATGCTATTAAAGTGAAAAAACAGTTTTAAAAATGATTTGGCTGATTAGAAAGATACAAAAACACGGTTTTATATTTTGAAATCAATACGAATAAGAAGATTATCCCTAGAACATTCAACGATACTTTGTCCAAAGGAATTAACGTGAACCTGTTTATGAAACACTAAAAAGAAGTCTGCAAAATTTACCTCGTCGAATACTACCTTAGTTAGATGAATAAATGAAACACACTTGTTACCAGCATAACATATGTTAAGTAAATAACTAGTACAGTTATTGTGGTACAACAATATACAAACTAGCGTATCCTGTAATGATAGCGTAATTTTTTTTTTAAATAAAGCGTTCTTATCATCAAGGTTTATTCATTCATCAAACTCATCCTTTAAAAACAGGATATGAATGTTTGTTCCGCCGGAACCAGTTACAAACACAAATACTCGCTGATTCAACTGTTGCACTGACAGGGAAATAAAAATAGGTAATATATAATGCCCTGTCTTTATCATTCTTTTCCTTCTAGAGCAGAAAGTATAGTACACTGTGTAAACTCAACTTTCTCCCACTGTTGATTTATGACAGGGATTCAAATTAGGTCCACTTTTTTTTCTTAACATATTTTAATAACTGCATGAGGTATTGTCAGAATATTCGGTTAGAGGCAGGGATTTTTTATTGTAAAATGTAGATGGCGCACATATTTAATACGAAATAACTTTTTCAACTTCACTGTATTTTACTTCTATATAAAATTTCTTCTTCTCCAACGTTTCTTTTACCTGAAAACGTGTAGGTACTTGGTAAGCGTTGATACGAGCAGCCGTTTCTGAGATACCTTGATTTAAAACATTCATTTCGTGTATGGCCAGGTTTAAATTATTGTAATAATTGCCTGGTGTCAAATCGAATCTAAAACCATCCTAGTATTACATTTTCATCCAGGATAGAATCAATTACGCCTCCTCCTTCGGCAAGTGAAGTTCCTGTGTGTTTTGTTGATGTTTTTGGTACATTTTTGCTTTTTTAAAGGTGTTTTTGTTATAAACTGCCAGTAGTACTGAAATATTGAAAACTATTATATCATTTAATTATTCATAAAAAATCTATAAGTAATTGTATTTTAAAAAATAAATATGAGAACGCTGGTCGCTACGGTGAAATCTCATCCCTCTAGCTTTAATAATATCATCAAAAAGGGGTCACCCTGTACTTGCCCTACGAAAATGTGCCCCCTCCTCCGACACAGTCAATTTTTTTCAAAAATTTTGAAAACAATCGGGCTGACTGGAGGTATCTATTGGCCTAACGATGATCAATATGTACAACTGTTTAACTTTCTATAGGACCTTTTTTCTTTTTTGGTAGTCGCATCTTAACCGTTCAAAAACACCAGCAAAAAAGACAAAAGACTAAAACTAACTAAAAACTAAAAAAAGTGCGAGGAGAAAGTGAAATAATAAACATGATTCATCAGATAGGCCTTCAGAAAGCGACATAGAAGAGGACAACCTATCTGTGAACACCAATTGTGATTACGATTTAGAAACATTTTCAGATCTGGAAAGTGAAAGAAATGTCAGTCATCAAAAACTGGTTGCGGTATTAGTAATAGTACCAACCAAAACTGGACTGGAAAAATTAATGTTGACGACAATGTTTTAGTCAAAATGTTGACGGAAAAAATAATATTAAACAGTATGTTGCTAAAATATTGGAATATTGCAACAAAACAGTAGGCGTTTGTGGATAATATATCGACAATTGAAAATGCTGACGCATCTGAAAAGCTCATTGAAATGGAGAACTGAAGAGGGAGAATAAAAGACCACAGAAAATGTAAGTATTATGTATCGCATTCTCTACATCCCAAAGTAATCTAAATTAATTTTAGTTTAATTATATAATATATAATAATATATTCAAGTTTGTAAAAAGTTTTTTCAAGTCACCCCGTTTTATGGGACTTATAATTATGAATTTCAGTAAAACGTTCATCATTTGGGCACTTTTTCCGATTTTTCGATCACTGTGTGCCGCCGCTAATTTACCGAAGGTTCCTGTATTGGAATAATAATAATATATTTGACAAAATCAATCAATTCGATACAAAAGAAGACTAAATATGAAACCAATTTAATATTACATATAATCAATTTTAGGTTACCTTAAAAAACACCCCATTCAGATGTCCAGCAAAAAAATTACTACCTGCCAATATAAAAGGATTATACTAAGTCCAATAAAAAGTAGACGTACGAGTGTTAGTGCTTTATGAATATTTTCATATTCGAAAGGTATTAGTATTGCAACCACAATGGACTGAACTATGTTACAAAATAGTTATTTTTGTATGTAGGTCGCGAAATGATACTTTTGCGATCGAGAATTGCAATAAAATGAGATTGTATGTATAACAATTTAATTTATATTTGAAATCCTTTAAACAACTGTTTGAATCAAGACATTTTAGGTGTGGTATGGCGTTGCCTGTCATAACGCTAGCAACCTAATAAACAATAAACATTGTTTGTCCGAAAAAGTAATTTCAGAATTATAATATATTGAAATTATTCCTATTGTAAAGGGTGTGAAAGAGTGTTTAATTGAAAATGAGCTCGGAAAGTGAAGAGGAGCCTTTACCAGGAGAAGTATTGGAAGCGGCGCAAAGTGCTGTTTCACAATTAATCCCCAAAAAATGGTCGAGACAGTACGTACCAGACCGCCTACAACGAATCTAAAAGGTGGTGTAGTTAAAAAAAATCAAAAAGTGTCCGAAGCGGTATTACTGGCATATTTCAAACATAAAATTAATAAAGTTAAACCTTCGACATTATGATCAGTATATTCAATGCCAAAATATACACTGAATGCTAAAGAAAATGTAAATATCAGGAAATTTTCGAAACTAATAGCATATTTGAAAAACAAATCAGTTGGATACCGTCCAAAAAAGTCCAGAAGTCTAACGAAAGAGGATATTGAGAGATGTTTTTGCCAGATACACCTGATAGTAGATTTCTGCTAGAAAAGGTAATTCAAATTAATATAAATTTATTGACTTATCTAATTCTGAGCAACTCTTCAGGTCATTTTAATTATTAGTGTTTGTGCAGCTTTGATAAGAGATGAGCTACTGAAAATAACGACAGATGATGTAGAAGACAAAAATTCAATTATTATTATAAGAATTCCTGATTCCAATCTCATACTCCGAGATGTTGTGTAATTTCATGTCCAGACTAAATGAACATGTGTTTTACGTTCGGCAGTTGCTACAAGTCGAAGATTTTTGGTAAGTATGTCAAAGTAAAATGTGGTAACCAAGTGGTTGTCGTCAACAAAATAAGGAATCTGCCAAAAGGAATAGCAACGTATCTCAATTTGCCTCATCCAGAAACTGGGCACTGCTTTAGACGTTGTTCTGCCACTCTGTTAGCCGATGCAGGCGCCGATATTACAACGATTAAACGACATGGGGGTGACGTTTTATACGGTAGCGGAGACTTATATGAAGAGTATTCAAAATAAAATTTCAGTCGCAAATAAACTTACCATCTTCAACACAGCCTACAGAACTTACCAATAATACAACGTCCGCGGTAAACTTAAACAATTATAGCAGCAGCATCTAAGGCTACGATAACTCACACCACTAGATCTGGCATAAATTTAACTCACCGCAATATCGGTACTTTCAATTTACATGTAGTGCAAAATAAATTATAATCGTCTTGTTACTGTTTCTTTATATGATAGTTACTGTTTTGTTATTAAAATGTTATATCATGTAAAATGAATATTAATAAAGTCATAAATAAGTTTCGAAAGAATGATAAATAATTTTCACATTTGTTTTACGTTCTAGCTTGACAAATACTTTGACGTTCTAGACACAAAAATATTTCGCAGCTAGGTGACAATACAGGTTCCCTTTGTCAACTGAAAATTTAAAGAAAATGTCAGCTTTTGATGATAGTTTTCGAAAAATGTAATTTGGTCTGATTTTAAGACAAATCTCTATATTATAAATACAAGTGAAGCATATTATTACTTCAAGTACGATCGAATAATAGTTCACACACAGACAAAATATTTATAGCTGCGTCTGACCGATTTACCGTGTAAATACAATGAACTCGTCATTTATTTTTACTTTTGCGCGTTTCATGTTAACACCCTTGACGGAAATGAAATCATGCAATTATACACAGTGATGTCGTCACTCTCCTCGTTATCAGATCACCGCTAACCCAAAGAAGTAACACACGCATTCAATAAATATATTAATATTATTATTATTCGTGCATAAATATGTATACAATAGTGTCACGTTTATATTACATCATTTTTGGGTTGCAGCCGTCAGATGCCAAGAAACTTAGCACTGTTTTAATATAAATATAAAATTTCACAATAAAAAAAGACTAGGTACAAAATGTTGCACTAACCCTATAACGAACAAGTCGTTACTATTATTGTTATCGTTATTTTTATATAGTATTCCTACGCTTTACCATTTAATTTAATAAATAGGTCAGTCGAGAGTTTCTTTTACGCGTCCGGCTTTTCGTTCTCCTTCCCGCTACCCCTTCGTTCGTCAACCCCGTTGGTGGCGTTTTCTTCCACCCTCTCCCACTCCCAGTCCCCTTCGAGGGGTGTTTCGGTTTGGAAATCGAAGTTCCATCGCTGTTTTGCCGCCTCCGAGCCCCTGGCCATCTCCTCTTGAAGGAGGTTGGCGGTGTTTTCTATCCTGGCCTCTCGCAGAGCCTCCTCCTGGTCCGAATCTTGGAACAGCCGCCTGCTAACATTGGATTCTGGGGGGTGGTGGTTGTCTCCGGACATGGGGATGGTGGGGGGAAGCTTGAGGTGCCTGGAATTAAGAGAAAAATTAATGTAAGTCAAAACATCAAGAAGCCAAGGTAAAAAACAAAATTGCTCATGTGGTATATATACAAAATAGTATGATTCCGAATAGGGGTGGCGCAAGGCAAGCGGAAACGGTGGAAAGAACGCTCCCACGCCAAAACTTGGAGTTTGCCATGTACATAAAAAGTAATCACCTCCGATACAAAACTGTACCAAGCAAATATCAATGCCAAGAATAGGGTCGTCCCGCACATTACAATTTGATAGTTTTAACCTATGCCTTTTATTGCTTACATCATGAATACTAGTGCCACGCATCTATTTTGCTTTCAGATTAATTCAACTCGTAACAAACGGCGGTAAAAGAATTACCCTGCTTCAAACATTTTCTTAAATCCGCCAACAACTACGCAAAAGGTTCCTAATTTGAAAACTGTTTATCGCTACCTGTTCAAAATGTTCCATAAACAAATTGGTTACTACAGGAACAAAATTTTGCCAATCTGTAACAAGGACTGCCAATCGTATTGACTATGGGTCTTAACGGGACATTGAATTTATGGATTTTGGGAAAACGATACATTTTAGGTACCAAGCAATCGGAAACAGTTAAAAGAGACTTCTCCTCATTAGAAAGATTTGAAGTTTTGATAAGTTCATTAGTAATTTTGGAAATTTTTTAGGTAGGATCTCGGGATAATTTTTGATACGTTTCCTCATCTAACAATTCTGTTCTATCTAAAATTACTGTGGCTGAACCTTTATCTGCTCTAGTAACTATAGTGGATTTATCTGTATTCAAATCCTTAAGAGGCTTCGTTTCCTCAGATGTCACATGAGGTTAAGGCGTACGTGCATTTCTAATAGCGTGACATACATCCATCCTAATCTTATCCGCTTGATAATTCGGAAGCAGTCTTATACAAGTTCCACAGATGACATTATCTCCACTTTTGGAATTGTCCATGGCGTTGCAGCAAAGATAGCAGGATAGAAGGCGAAGTTATTCGGAAGTAGTTGCACTCTACAATGCAATTCATGAAGATCGTGAACCAATTGCCAGATCAACAGTTATTAAAACATTCCAAGGTTTTGAGGACACCGGCGGTGTTAAAAATCGTCCAAAGGTTGCTACGAGTGAGGAAAGTAACTTGAATGTCCTTTTAGATGTGCAAGAGATCTGTTCAGAAAATTTTGAAAAAAAAAGTTTCTTCTGTACAAAATTTACTTTTTATAAAAA
Source organism: Rhyzopertha dominica (assembly GCA_025024175.1). Lineage (NCBI taxonomy): Eukaryota > Metazoa > Arthropoda > Insecta > Coleoptera > Bostrichidae > Rhyzopertha > Rhyzopertha dominica. The sequence goes on from QCXZ01000041.1 coordinate 49,898,402, forward strand.
ATGAGCGAAGATGATTTCGATCGTAAGACAGAATTTTGCGAAACTGGTACGAATATGATAGATGAAGATAGAAACATTTTGAATTGGATTAAGGTTTCTGATGAAACGACTATTTGCCTCAATGGTAAGGTGAATAGACATAATAGCAGATATTGGTCGGACACAAATCCACGTTGGATGGAACAAGTCCACACACAGCACCCTCAGAACGTGAATATCTGGTGTGGTATTATCGGTGAGCACATTATTAGGCCTTTTTTCATCGATAGAAATTTGAATGCGATCAAGTATTTACAGCTCTTGCGCGAACACATTATCGTGAAAATGCTGCGCGTCCTTCTGAACAGATATAGTTTCAGCAAGATGGTGCACCGTCCCACTTTGCAGTCAACGTTCGTGGATATTTGAATGCGATATTTCCAGACAGATGGATTGGTAGGCGCGGAGTGACAGAATGGCCAGCACGTTCCCCTGATCTGACTTTTTTTGCATCAATTGTACTGTCTAAACTCTTAGCAAGTGGTTGCATCTAAACAAAATATTGACAGCAGGTTGTCAAAGCAAAATATAATTAAATATTCGGTACGAAGTATTGCATTAGATGCGTAAAATACACACAGATCTGGTAAAAAGCAATTCCTTATCAAGAACTGGAGTCAATCTTAAAAAATCTGAACAATCCAACGGAATAGAATATATTACGGTCCTTTTTAAGTCGGTTTCAAAACCGGCGAATTACAAGGTGTTACAATAACTCCACAAGACAAAAGKCAAAGAAYCAAATCCACACATATTCCTGCCTTTAAAACACAATTCCGAACAAAGTTCACCCACGAACAAAGAGATCAAGCTCTGTGAATAAACACTGACAAGCTTTTTTGCAATTAAATCACTTATCTAACTTCCTCTATTAACAATAGCGGTACTGATTCTATAACGGAAACAAAAATGCACCGGTGTTATCTAAGATCAAGAATTTTTGCCCTAGACCAACAACTCGTGTTAAAAGCAGCAGCGTAATTGATACACAATAAATTAGAGCAATTATCGGTCTTAATTGGTTAAATGGTAAACGAGCACATTGGGAACTGTCCAATCGAKGTAGGCGATAATGATTTAGAAGCGAAATAAATGCGTCGTTGCTTCGATAAACAGAACAATAATGATTGAAGACGCGAAATATTTCAAGACAGCACAAAGCGTTTTTTAAAAAATGACAAAAGCTCACCTTTTTGCCTACAACACCACACATTAATTATCACGCAACTGGTAATTCCTCGCGACAAAACGAACGCTAACGCCTTAGATTCGCGTTGATAACAAACACAAATAAGAATCGTTAACTGATAATGATGTACACACCCAGAACACACAAATTAATAATTCCGCGTTATCGAGAGTTGTACAACATACGAGCATAAACGCGATATGACTAAAGGGAATAACTATCGTAGGTTACTAGACGTGGCGGCTCTTCCAGTGACGTCTTCTAGTGTTTATGTGTATAATAAATCAAAATCGATGACATGTTTAAATTATAATGAATGAAACAGAACCAAGAAAGGTTTGAAAGAATTGAACGTAAATTCGTTTTTCAACAATACCTCGAAACTAAAAGGAGACACTAAACAAAAAAATACTACAATTTCAAACCAAAACTGAAAGAACTTATGCTACTGTTTTCGTTGTTTGCAAAGATGGGTAATTCTGTTATCTGTGTTATTCTGTGTTATCAAACGAAAATATAAAAGAAATAATAAAAAACTACTTCGTCTCGTTTTGAATGTTCACAAATTTTCAGGACCACCTGTGTAGAATAGGAGAAATTATTTTGTACATTTAACCAATTTAAAAACGTGGTAACGTAAAAAATATTTTTTATTCAATTTATGGTTTGCTGTTTTTTTAGTCTTGCCTTTGTTAATTGACTGACTGAAGCTTTCTTTACAAAACGCTTATTATACGTTGTAAATAACCAAATACAAATCTTTTTGAATTCAAAGGAGAATCAAATTATGTTTGAATATATTTTGCCCTCTCCTATATCTGAAGAACCGACTTACGACTTACTCGTAGTCTAGTTAAATGTAAATAATCTGAATCGACAAAGTAAAGCATACAATTCAAAATAAGAGTTACTCGAAAAAAATTTGAAGAAACCTGAAGCGATTGGACACAATTGGAAAAAAGAGAAATAGACAAGCAAAGTGTGACTAGTCAATTTGTAATTTGAGGCAATCCATGACACCTTAAAATATTGTTTGAAGAAGACGAGATTTATCGTCGGCAATAATATCACAAGAGAGTGAGAATAAATCGAAAATAATTTGATAGAAATTCGACAACGCGTTGTCCCGAAAACAGACACGAGAGCCCCTAGGAGGACTTTATATCATTACTTGTTTTATACTTCTCACTAAATGTAGCAATGTAGCTTGAGAGAAAAAAATCTATTTTTTCAGTCTTTTGTGTTTGGAGCTGCTAAGCTTCTTTTTATCCACATTACTTTTTCTTTTCTGATCTTAGTTTGTGTTCTAGTGTCACGTTCTTGTTATATAGTTGCTATTTAGCCGTGGGCTAGTTTCATATAAATAAGTAAAAAGCGACTGTCTTTGTATTTTGCCAAAATGGCATCATATATGAACAGAAATAATGCCAAATAAAGATAAAACAATTATTAATGCCTGTTTCGCTTGTTGCTAAAATAGTTGTAACAACAAAAAAAAAGAAAATTGCAATTAACTCCTGATATATAAGAGATAGACCCCACAATATCTTAAGAAGATCGAATTGTGTTTATAAAAATAAAACAATCAACTCATTCGCGTTTTAAGGTATTAAAGTTGAATTGTCTGTATTTTATATCATGTCAGCAAGAAATGCTAAAAAAAGCTGATGTGAGCAAGAGAATAGTGAACTCGAAAACACACAGGATGGTAAGATCCTGGGATAAAGAATCGTTCTAGACGAAAAAAATGGTTTCTATTTGAAAAAGAAAAGATCGGTGACATGCGTCGTATTAATAACGTTAGTAGCGCCATCTACTTCGATCACATGTGAAATTGTGCGTCAGTGAAAAAAACCAGCAATATGAGGACATTTTTCAATAATATGTACTAACAAAATAATTAATGTATTCCAGATTTTTCTAATACATAGTAAAGAATGCGATAACTCACGCACCATCAACTATTTGCACTTGTTATTAAAAAAAAATAAGATAAAGGTACTTTGAATATATTTGAGGTTAAAGAATCACCATCAAATAGTTAAATTTGACACGTTACTTCCATAAATGACCAAACATCCAAAGAATTGCGTTATTTTGTCATCGGGAAAATGATAACTTAATCAGCACACTGCGCAACAACCGCAAATATCAACCATCCTCAAAATTGAACAACAAACACCTCAACGATACTTACATCAAAGAAAAGGGCGGAGGACAGCAACATAAAAACCGTAGAACAACTATCAATCCATAGTGAAGCGCAACGTTGCAATGGACGTCCCGACGTCGACTGTAGACGCCGATCGATGCACCTACCGCGCCTAGCACGTGGCGACGTCATAGTTATTAATGGCATCTGGATTTCGGGCGGGAATATCCAGGGACCTAATAGCGCAAGATGGCTTTTCGATACTTTTAAGCCATATTGAAGATGACACCTTCGCTTAAGATAACATGTTTCGAGAATGGAATAGTATCATTAAATTTCAGGTTATTAAAGACCAAAAATTGAAGAAAATTCAGGTTGTACAGTTTCTTTCCGAGGGAGAAATTTGTTATTGTTCTCAAGCTGCAAATATCCTTTGTATTATGTTTATCATCCTGGCTATCATTGATTTGAAAAATATGGCTCACTATCGCCAAAAACGTATGTTAAAATTTTCTACGGAATTTACTTCACTATACTGAAATCTGCTGGGATTAACAATTAAATGCACAGTATAAATTATTACAAATGTAGGTATTCCTTTATGATCAATTAATGTTATGATGGCAATGCAAGTTATACTTCGATTGTTACTTATGCGACAGTTTTTAAGTGACATAAAAGTAATTTATGTTTTTAACTTTAATCATAAATGCATAGTTTATGAGCTTAAAACGCCTAATATCGTCATCTGAAACTGAATATGAGCACATCGAGAATACTCCATTAAACTTGGATATTAGCAAATTTTGGATTAGAAACCGTGATCGCATTGATCTAATATTTTAAATAGATCTAATTTTAGTACTTCTTTTTGCTCTTTTGCTAAAATAATGACCAGGGCATAAAACGAAAATAGTGCTTTTGAGTAGATTATATGAATGCTAGATAATAACCTGACACCGCAACACAGCACTACAATGATAGCATATTACATCTCAATGTTCGACGAAGATTTTGTACACATTATGAGTAGGTACTGTGTAAAATCAGAATTAGATAGTTGGATAAAATTATGACATGCTTGATTATGAACACAGTACAGAGTATACCATCTTTTATTTAGACTGAGCCTTTGGGTTTATTTGATTATCCCATTTTTCATTTAGCTATTATTTTTTTTAAGTTAAGCCAATCTCCGTAGTCCGCCAGTGCACTGCTTCCAAAAATTAACCCAGCACTTAATATTTTAACCAAATTAAGCCTGATTTAAATAAACTGAAATATATTTAATACGTTTTCAAAAAGTCTTTTGTATACTGGCATTTTAACAGCACACCGGTTTAATTCGTGCTTATAATACTACTGGATTCCTAAAACTTACGTTAAATAGACTTTCATAATTCTTAGTTCGGATGGATTTTTGCCCGAAATAACTGATATTTTTTAAAAAATTTTGTTTTTCTGTATTGATTTTGAAATTTGGAACTAAGAAGATGACTGATTCTGTGTATTCCACATAACAAAATTATGCATAGTTGAACAATCCCTATAAGAAAACATATTACAAGACCTGATTTGACCTGACCTCACCTGACCAAAATAAGCTTGGAAACTGTTTGACAACGATTTGTTGAATGTCATTTGCATTAGGTCTATAAATTTTACTTCATTAACAATTTCGTAAATACGTACACAATGAATCAGCTAAATGTATAGAAGGTMGGAAGGKCCCAAAGTTGGCAGTCCAGGTCCACCCCKCCCCACACCCCCCCTCGGTACGCCAATGGATAAGGGCCTAAGCTAATTTTTTTGGAATACTAAGAACTTTGTTATAACACGAGATACTTATTTCTTTTTTTTTTGAAAATTCCATTCAGACTCACCGGAATCGTCACATTTTCTCCACAGTCAGCTTCTTTCGGTCCCTCCGGCGCACCGACTGTTTCGCTTCCTGATTTTTTCGCGGCTGGAAGCGAGCAGCAATTGTTTCGACGGCGTCCAATCGCGACGGGCCGCGGAACCCTCTCTCCCCGAAAACTGTTATTATTATTGCCTTTAATTACCGGCCGGCTTCCGGTTTCACGGTCGGAAGATCGGCCAGTGATTTTTCCCAGAGAACGGGCTTCGTTTGAATTTCAAATGGGGAGGGCAATTATAACATTGCTCGATAGTACGCAGGCCGGCCGTGAAGGAGGCGAGGTGAAAAAACTGACATGAAGACGTTATTATAGTGGCACGTGGAATGCAAGTGTCGGCGACGGCCAACTATGAGGGAAAGTCGAAGGAAATCCCTGCTAAATAACTAGAAATGTCAAGTACCTGGCAAAATAAAGATCAATTTTGCGAAATTGATTCTTTAGGTCAGGTCAGGTCAAAGCACATTGGACCTTTGCTAAATTCAAAATCCACGCCACTGTTTATGTAAAGAATACACTGGTGTTGTGTTAAGACCATTGTCAGAATTACTTTGCCTTGAAATACTGATTTTCCAACAAAAAAGAATTGCTGCAATTTTATTTACATATTTTCAAGAAGTCATGTTGCGAAACTGTGATCTACATTACCGACTGTCCGGTCATTTTGTGACAATCCGTAATGCCTCATCTAGCGGTAGCTTTACGAACTACGACGAAGGTTATTACGGTCGGTAAGAACAGATATCTAAATCTATCATAGATTAAAGTAGGAAGTGACCACTGCTTGATTCAGATGGAAACTGTAACAAAAACAAATGCTCGAAAGAACAAAAAAGAAATTAATAAAAGAATCACGACCTACACAGCACAACATTTCAAGACCAAATCATGGATAACAAGAGTCAAACAATCAGCAGGATTTTCATTTCAAAAGTGTCATCCTAGAGGCAGCAAAGTGAGCTGAGGAGAATCAAGAATCACAAATGTACATAGTAAAAAGCGCAAACGGTGGATACCATGTACAGCAAAAAATTAAAGAAATGAAAAGTTTGTAGAAAAAAATATTTTCTAGTACACTGAAACAACCAAGAGCAGTACGAGATCGAAATAATATGTAAATAATACAAATAAGAAACAGAAGCATATGACATACTAAACAGATAGAAATAGTCCCTGAGGACTGGCGACAGGAAATAAAGAAGAGGAAATTTTAACAGATAATAGAGAGACACTACCCAAAGAATAATGGAAAAAACTTGAAATTAGGGGAAGCCCTGCGATAGGATGAAATAATTGCAAAATATTGAAGTTTGGATGGGTAACTACAACAAAAAAAAACAGGATTATTAAACGATGTTATACCAGAAAACAAGGTAAGTAAATAGTGGAAGATAGGAATAATTACATCAATAAACAAAAATTGAGTCCAGAAACACTGCTCAAATTAGAGAAGATAACGCTAACACATACAGTCACTAACAAATATACTAGAAAATAGTATATTAAAAAAAATCGGTTCGTTTTGTAAACGTTGGATGCATGCTACAACGAGCCTTATAAACCGGATTTTTTATACTATTTTTTATATTGCATGGTTATGAAAAAAAAATTGTAATTGGTAAAATTACAGCCATAGAAGTGAAATGTTCGAAGAATATAGATATTTTAAGGTCCAAAAAGAACAGAGGGGTTAGCCTTTGATGTTTTGTGATTTTTCGGTGGAAACTAATTTTAGCTCAAAATCGACACACATATATTTTGAGCTGCAGATTCCAAAAATTTGATCAGAAATGAGCTAGGATGTCAGGCGGCCTAATTTACTCCGCTTTTAGATCGAACCGTTGCGTTGTAGCTAGCGACCAAGGGATACCATTCCGAAATTCAGGAGGTCCAGATTACTAAATATATGCTTGAAATTATACAAATCGGAGATGCAAAAATTTTAAGGTCCAAAAAGAACAAAGGGGTTAGCCTTTGATGTTTTGCAAATTTTCAGTGGAAACTAATTTTAGCTCAAAATCGACAAACAGATGTATTTTGAACTGCAGATTCCAAAAATTTGATCAGAAATGAGCTAGGACGTCGGGCGGCCTAATTTACGCCGCTTTTAGATCGAACCAACTGAGACCATTCCGAAATTCAGGAGGTCCAGATTACTAAATATGCTTGAAATTATACAAAACGGTTAGGAACGAAGCAGTAGTGAAAAAAAAATTAAATAAAATGTATAATGGAGGTAGTGGATACGATGAAATTGGGATGCTTGGGACACCTGCAGAGAATGGGGGAGGAGAGAATTGCAAAGAACATACGCGAAGTAAGAATACAAGGGTAAAATAGAATAGAAAAACCACAAAAGAGATGGAAAGAGCAAGTGGGACACGCAGCGAAAAATAGAAGAATCTAATGGAAGGACGTATAATAGTGCATTAGATAGAAAAGAAAATGTGCTGGTACGACGCCATTTGTATATCACCCCTTGGTCATTTTTGGGCTAGCACGTGCCACAGTTTTATTTTACTTTATTCCTTTTATTTTTAGCTGGTGCACTTTCTGTCGGTTATCAAATTAAACATACGCTGTCTGCTATTAATAACATGTAAACCTATAATTAACTGAAAATATATAGTGAGTTACTTACCAAGCTAAAATTTCACTAATAATTGTATAATAAATTTAAACTCGTACAAAACTGTCAAAAAACTTATGATGTTCTACAGCTATCGCGATTTGTATATTAAAAATTACTTATTAGTGCCATATGACCAACATCAATCTGAATTAAGTTTATAATAGAAAACTTACAAAATTATACCATAATTACGTCTGAAGCAAAAATTTAATCAAAGGTAAACGAGATTTTAGAAGTGGCGGAAGTGTTAACAATTTCACTCTTTTTTTGCATCCTATCGGAGGTTCCACGTACTGGATGACTTTGAAGTACAAAAACGCCCATGAGACAGGAAGCGGCACGAACAATGAGAGGCAGCACGCTCAGCTGCGCCTATGGGAGCCGACACTGATTTTTATAAATAATGAATAACGCTGAGAAACTGTACTTTTCACATGGTGCCCAATCTGAATTTGTAATTCGCCCAACGGCGTGAGAATAATGTTTACTGTATAAGTGTTGGTTGTTTTAATTTCGAATTATCACAGTTTTATGTGAAGTGTAGCGCGCACCGGCGAGTTTTCATGCTCCGGTAGGTTGGTGGCCAGAGGGAAGTAAAGAGAGTTATTTTGAACGAGGTGTCGCTTGCTAAAGTATGAAATTGAAAACTGATCTATTTTTTATCCAAGTGGATTTGTTATAATGAATAAACAGAACAACTAGTTCTGATACGATGGTGAATGCTTTCAGCGTCCATAATATCAGACAATATGTCTTTTTTTGCAAAAAACTAATTAAACTCTGTCAAAGAGAACCTCAAAAAATGGTTTGATAGGAGTTCACACAAAATTTTTAAGTAAATAAACAATGAAACGAGACGCGATAGAAACACTGCACCAACCTATAACGAACTATCATCTACATACCAACATTTTGGCTAAAACAAAAAGATTTTAAAGAGTGCTCAGATAATTTGGCTATCGTATCACTTAACGGATCTCTACTAAGTTTCGATTTGATAATATCTGTCGTTTCAGATATGTGCATTTTCGTAAATAATAAAATACACGTGAAAACTAACTACAATATCAATTTCTAGAATACTCAAACCTTTTGTAACGTCAATAAAGTATGAAGTCTGAAGAATTCTTGATGAACTGCTGGTTTTTCCTACATACATATTTAAACAGTTAGAACAATTTTGCTATGTAACAAGGACTCTAAATCATATTGACTATAGATTTTAAGGGGACATTATCTGCTTGATCCTTCAAAAGCAAAATACTTAGAAAGCACGATAATCTACTAAAGATAAAGTACATTTAGATAGCGAATGTGCTTAAAAATTACTTGTTCTTGCAGCAAGTGTTACATAGGTCAAACTAAAGAAAAAATAGACACGCGTTTAAAAGAACACCTACGTGCTACTAGACTACAACAGATGAGATAAATCTTCCGTAGCTGAACACTCATATTTAAGCAAGCACATGATTGAATTTGATAAACAAAAATTTTACATGAATAAAAATATTATTACKAACGTCTKATAAAAGAAGCTATAAAAATTCTAGAAATACTAATGACTTTAATACGGATAGTGGAGTTTGCTGATATTTGGAAGACTATTTTGTAATTTTCTTTTATCAAGTAGTTCTTGTGTAACTAGTAGATAGTTCCTTTATCTTCAATCAGTTTTGTCCCCTTGGTGATTTGTTTATTTATTTTCAAAATTGTGTTTGAACGATTTTATATGGTTCTCTTCTTTGACAAAGATTACAGGTATAAGCAAACGTCGGAGTAATAATTTTTGTCAGTGTCTGATAATTGATAGTGACAGCTCTTTTTCCGAAAATATGCTATCTGTAACTAGTTCTGATACCAGGACCAAATACATAATATTTAAGATAAAAATAATTATTTTAGTTTTCTACAGTCGAAATTACAAAAATCATCTATAGTATAATATAATCTTGTCCACTAATAATGAATTTCAGCACTTTATAAAAATTAAGATTTATTGCAAATATATTTAGGATGACAGTGTAGTTAAGTTTCAAATCAATCATTTGACCACATAATTTCCACAAATTCCGAAGAATGTTACCTTGTTTCTTTTAAAATCTTTAAGTATCTTACTTAATAATAATAATTTTGTGTGTTAGATCATAACTTTTTATGCTTCAATAGCAAAAATTTTATACAAAGCCAGATTTAGCTGTTCCTCACGTGTCACACAAAAAAGTACAAATAAATTTATTTGCAGAAAAGTATGACAAGTTAAAAAAAGGAAACAAAAATAGTATACGTACGCTAAAACCATAAATTCAAACAAACCTAGCACACGTTTTGCAGCACACGCAGCAAGGTTACATTTGTTTTGTATTAAGTGTCACACATGACCATGAAAAATTAAACGCAGTGCAGCGTGCATTAATGACAACATAATATACAAAACAGGCTCGTGACTGCACTAGACGTTAAGCCATCAAATGACAATTTGGTATAACGGGTGTGCCAAACAAACATGATATACCGGAAGAGTCAAATCTCATTAAACGCAATCATAATCATTTACCACCCAAAGCTAAACAAACAATTTTAAATATTTACGAATATATCAAAAACGCAGAGGGAGAAAGTGGGGCCATCACAAAAACCAGTAGAATGAGCAAAATTTCATAATCAACTGAGAAAAATATAGCTCTCAATCAAATTCAGAAAAAGTGCAAAAAGACGTTGGTTCGCCGAGGGTTTTTAAGACGAGAAAAAAAATCTGAGCTAAAAATTAAATGTCGTAAGGAAAGTTTATGCATTTTTTTTAATAGAAAAATGGAGTGTCATAATAAGCAAATAAATTAATGAACGCCAAGTGTTTGTGGAATCACCGCGAATTTCTGAATGGCGAGTAAATTAATTGAACCAAATTAAAAAAAAATCGAGATTTCTATCTGCTACTTGGTTTGAGAATGAACATAAAACAACTATCAGTTATTTTTTATAACTTGTCGCGTATCCTTGAAGAAAATTAAGATGCCGTGATATATTTATTGTAATTTGAAGACAGAAAATGCAACCTTCAGGAAATTTGTGGCTCCAATACTTTCCCCTGAAGAAAACGGCTAGACATGCAAATTGAAATGAAAAATAGTTGTGTATATCCAAATAGAGATTATATTGGCCCTGTTTTGGAAAGTGTATACAGAAATTAATCATTGAGGAAAGACTAGGAAGAATTAAAATTTAAGAATTTTTTTGTATAAGCTGTGTTAAATTTTTAGTAGTCACCTAGGTTTTTTAGTTTAAGTTTAAAAAAAAACATTATTTACATGTTTGTTAATGAAAAATGATGTACCAAATGTAAAATTTGACGTAATAAGCAAAATAATAGAAGTCAGCGCAAATATCATATATATTTTCATATCTTTGCTTTCATCTAGCCCACATAGTGATTTTACTTGAAAATTAAGGCTTTAAAGTCAAATTTTCACCTAGCCTAGGCTAGCTGAAAATAACCAAACATTTTTTTATGCAATAGTGAGACCAATTTTTTTCCTAATACCTCAAGAGCTTCCTCAGACCCCAAAGTTAAATAGGGTAAATTTGGTTTTTCAATCTCTTTTCTTTTCTTATACTGACAATGGAGTTTCCAAAAATCTAAATCAAGTAGTCCCGTTTTACGGTACATTAGAAAATTGCTACAACGAATAATAAGATTTTGCATATTAATATCCCCTGAAGTTCGCAAAAAAGGGGAAGGAAATAGAAAATCAGCTATAGTACGGCATGGAGGTCAGTTGGGTCATTTTGAATATTCATAAAACGAAATTACCCGTTACTATTTGTTTTGAGTGGTTTTATTTATACCACAAATAAATTAGTTAAGAGTTTGACTTCTTATTATTATTATTATTATTATTATTGCACGAATGTCAAATATTTTCATACGGGACTAGAAAGGGGTAACTTTTACTATCGAAATGAGTCTCCCTAGAAACTAAAGTTTGACGGTAGCTCGTTTCAAGGAACGCACGATATTTTTTCCGACTTTTCAGGAAAATTCGTTGACTGTATTAAAAACTTTACCTAATCCTAATTTTATTTGAAATAAGGTGGTCATTCTGTTTGAATAAACAATATGAGATAAAAAATCATTATACTAGTAGGTCATTTCCTACAACGGTAAGTTTTTAAGACAAACTGTGAATTAGCTATCGGAACCGCCAAAAATCAGGGAAAAGGACCAAGTTTACGCGCCGGTTTCCCAAGCAACGCTAGTGCCCTCGCGTTGCCTACCTCACAGGCGCGCCGACAAACACAGCAACACCGCACTAACCTGCTTTTCCTGCTGATAATCCTGCTCGAACMTGCGTCCAGAAGAGTAGTCCGCGTCCGCTGCAAGAGCACCTTGGGCCACTGACGCCTTCCACGTGGGCCTAACGCGTAGCCGCTGGTCTAGTGTCTAGGACAACACTAGTGCCGAAGTAGAAAGTATTGGCGATAAAAGTGGCTTCAAAACTGCTGGAGGTGAGAGGCGTTGCTGAAAAATCGACCAAGCAGGTGGAAGGTGGCGGAAGCCAAATGGCTTTGGTTATTTACTTACCTAAGTTTCAGTATACTTACGATTTTCATGTGTTAGAACTAAAATAAATAACTGCAATCATTTACACACGCACACGCTTTTAATAGCCTCTAAAGAACTTATACCGCGCGTTTTCAATGAATGGAATAAATTCAATCAAAAAATGGGATGCATCGATCTTAATTTTAGAATCCCAATAAAGCTCTAACTAACCYAAACACAAACCCTAAAATGGCAAATTTTTTCGCTTTAAAAAATTCCAATCTCGGCATATTAATTTATGGCCTCATTTTTTCTACTGAGGACCATTGCTAAGTGAAAATACAATACAGAAAATACAAAAAAAACAAGTTTTGCTATCTCTTCTGTCTTCTGCGCCTTTCATTCTACCCAATGAGACTAACTTTAAAATGTGAAACTGCGTGAAATATCATAATTTTGTTAACTTTTGAGTTTTGGCAGATGATTACGTTTTTCCCTTGTTAAGCTAATAACTAAATGGAAAAATGTTGAGTTGAAAACAATACTAGGCCAAAAAAGTAACTTAATTCTGAAGCTTAATATGTAAAATTCCAAAAAAAAACCATCTCAATTCCATATTATTCCAACCGAAATGTTTTAACTATTTGTAACAAATTGGACTCTATTTGTTGTTTGTTAAATGTCTCATTTAAGATAACGCTGAAAAACTGAATGTTTATTTAAATTTAAGTGTTTTATCTGCATTCAAATATCATTAGTGTATATTTACTTGCAATAATATGTGATTTGGGTATGCTTTTCTGTATTTATATAAATTATCTAAAGGTTGATTACCGTAAATAAACAAATAAAAAATCTCAATTTACCAAACAATAAAGTATGGCTACCAGAAAATAATATCGGGAATATATTCTGATGGTTATTTACGGAGTATTTTTTGGTACTATTTGTGAAAATGTTTAAATAAAAAATGATTAACGAGTGAGTGTAAATTATATCACATTATTGGGTCCCATTTTATAAAAAAAATAATGAAAATAATTATGCAATTAATCATGATGCAAAAGATAAAGACTTACCATAGAGCGTCGTATAAACCTTACGCAATCTAAGGCACCTGAAACAAAATTAAATGTGATAACAATCTATATTATTCCACTTTACAATACGATTCCCACGATATATATGTGTAGGTGCCTGAAAGTATTATTTTCCCTCAAGATATTTTTTTATGAAGCAAAGATTGTGGAAGGCATGGAAGAACTACTACTATCACGGTATTCAATTCTGATGAACTCAAATTACCACTTACATGTAATATCTCTTATAATACACCTAGACAAGGACTTTCTAAACAATAGCACTCCTATAAATCCAATTCTACCCAGTCTATTTGTCACGTTTAAAAATTCTTCTATAGGCTTATTACCAACGTTGACATGTGTATGCCTCATTAATGGACAATTGTAAGAAATATAGCAAAAAAAGTACGGACAAGTCTTATAATTCAGACTGACGTGCTTTAATAAATTGAGTTATAAATCGATACTACATGGACGTTCATCCTAACTGACTTCGCCGTTCATTACGATCATTCCTGCTACCTAGTTTGCGAGTAAAAATATGATATTACTGCTGTACAGCTTGAAACGACTTTCATGAAGCTTGAAGACATATGAGTTTGCTGTAAGTTGGTATATTTAAGGATGCTGTTTAAACCTTAAATAAACCATCCATAACATTCATCAATATCTTACAACAGGGTCATTTTTGGATAGTTGTGTAAACCAAATAACACGACAATATTATTCGAATATATTCGAATACTACATTTGTATAAATTTGTAAACAAGTACAATGTAGTAGCATCATTCAGGGGGAAAACAATATGAATAAATATAATTGGGAACAAGAGCTCCGAAGGAGGAATGATTTATGCATTGCGCAAGGCGGTGGTCTCATTTAGCAGCTTAAATAATCATTGCACTATCAACCTGGATAATTTGGTGCAGCATTTTGCCTCCTTACATAACTCTTAAACTCATGCAAAATCATTTCAATTGGATTAAATATACAGTGATACAAGCCATGTTTTAAAAAAAAATCTTTGATTTCTTCTTTACGTGGAATCAACTTCCTGGTGCTGATGAAGACATTAGAACTACCACTTGATTATCAATTCTGATAATACGACAAAGTCTACATTATCCCTACTTTAATGGTAACTTAATTAATCTTTTTAAATGGTTGAACCTTATTACTATTATTATTATAAAATATTCTAACCTCGAAACGAGAGGAGCCCGCAATTATACGAGCGGTGCATTTCTTGCTCAAAGAATGACAGGTACGTAACTGACCACTCTGTATAGGCTCGGTCCAGTCTCAATCGACATCCATTCAATTGAGATTAATATCTCCTGGAAGCAGGACAATGAGCTGGCGAACGAGCCCGACTACCGTACACGCTATTAATTTTAAAACCGTATAATCAAATTACCCGTGTACGTTGAGACTTCTTTTTTTCTTGCCTTGGACTACCGAGCTGGTGCAGTCGCTGGAGCCACGAAGATGGAGTTAAAAATAAATCGTCGACGCTTGCTTCAATATAAATAAGCGTTTTACTATTCAAGTGGATTTTTTATAAACTCATGTGTCACGGTGTTCTCCAGCTAGATCTGGATCATTTAGTTTCAAAGTAAGCGCCACAATACTCAACCCCCACCACAAGAATCTTTTAGAGATCGACTGTTCAGGAAACTGGTCTGTTGCTACGGTGTTCGGCGCCGCTGTCGGGTTTGCTGGATTCTTCTTCCATGAAATGTAATCTTGAAAAGTTTATCATTATGAAGTCACAAAGTTTTCCAAGTAAAAACGCTCTTCAGGAATAAACGAATAAATCATCATACGGTTTTGTTTCAACGACAGATTATGCTGACCGATTTCGAATATCTTTCAATTTCAGTTTTAAAAATGTATTTCAAGATAAGACTAAGGACACCACCGCCCTATCAAGCTTTGGCTTACTGTGACTGATAAAAATAATATATGGTTTTCTATCGATGAAACAATGGACTTCGAAGAACAGAACATTAATAGTTTTATTGTAAAAAAATCTAATGATTTAATGATTTCTAAGATGGTAATAAACCAACCAAAAGATAATAGAATTTTGATTACCAGACCAAAGCTGCTGACAATTTAATCTTTCACCCAAATTTGATGCATTGCACATTATTATAGTATTATAGGCTGAACCAAGTAACTAAAGCAGTTAGTAACGAATATATTTAAGTAAGTCATTTAACTACCAATGTTTAAAAAAGCATTTGCACCAACGCCATTGCAAATGAACCTATTTTAGAATAGGTGAAGCACTTGGTTAAGACGTGTACAATTCTTAGCTGGCACTTTAGAGATATTGTTACTTAATGGAGGGTGTGACTTTGACGAAGGGCTATAAAATATATATAAATGTTTGATTTCTGTTTTTATCTATTTAACACTTGGCTCTTATCACACCAGTCTTTTTTGTCAAAATATTTATGGAAACTAATTTTTACCCACAAGTACCAGCTATCGCTTTCGACAGTCATATAATTCTAAATTTAAAAATATCCGGTAAAATAAGTTGCGTAAAGGAAATAGATCTTTCCATACTACAGGAAGTCCACTATGCCAGGACAATGAATCCTTTGCACCAGGCCGGCAAAATTTTTGCTAACACCAGTGTCTGTTCTCGCCATAGTAGCTCATTGTATTGAAGAACAATCACATTCTTAGTGGATTATCTGAGAGTGCTAACAATAGCGAAAGCAGTACACCTGAGCATGAACTGGTCTTAACAGAATTCGTTGCGCAGGTGTAGGCTGGCAGAACATGTTATGTTGGGGAGAAAATACTGCTAAAAATAAAGCACGAAATCAGGAATAAGTATACGCAAATGGTTGTGTGTATTTGTCTCTTACAGTCGTGGGTGGTCATACTAACTTACTTATGGGTGCCATATTGATTTCAGAAATATTTTTTATGTTTATGCCATTGCTATAGTTTTATCTACATTGGTTAAAGGCATATCCTCACAGAAGGAAAAGTCTTGCAAATTGCAATGAATCTTCTCAGTATTTTTTTAATTAGCAGTCAGGACTATGGTATCTTACCAATATTTAAAAATAAATTCTGTCAATGATAAACTACGCCGGTCAAACTATACAAAAAAAACGTTAACCTGCATTAAATGTGTTACTAGAGGTTTTCTGCCTTTGTATTTTAAACCTGTACTGGTGATATAAATCCAGATTGCAACCATGATCCCTGTGTTGTGTGTTGTGCTGCTGTATTTGGAATTTTGGATTTTTCGCACATGTTTTATTATATTATATATTAAATATCTCCTAAATCAATTTTCGTAATATTTACCAATATACAGCTCTCAAAACTAACTATGGGCCACTTGCTAGCCCCTCATTGTTCTGCAGCATACAATGATTCATGTATAATCTAAAAAATTGTCTTAAAGAAAGACAATTAGTTTTCAATAAAACAAAACAATTTGCCATCTATGGCTTGAAGTCAGTTAGAGTATTTGCTTGTTCTAATTAATAAGTAGTGTGTAGTGATGGTAATGTTACTACTGCTGAAGTACGTAAGTAACAAAGTCAATCAAGGTGGGGGGTATGTTCAAGCAGAATAGACTTCTATTAAATTCAGTTATTAAACCCGTAAAATGTACCCAAAATCATAGTGGTTTTGGACACAACATAATAAATCTACCAAAGGTAACTGGGACATTATTAAACTTTTTGGAAGAAAACAGATCGAAAGCGTTACAAAGATTAATTCCATATGTAAATCTATCAACAGACAAAATTTTCATTGGCCAAAGAATCACGTACAATTTTACAACCAATTCATCATAATGCCCACTAGTATCTAGAGTACTTATGCATCAAAACCATTTAAATTTATCGTCATTTATCCGCATAAACAGGAGTCAATCAATATTTATACAGCGTCTCCATTACGCAATGGAACGACTAGCAAGCATCTCGTCAGGCCCAGACAGCCTGGCTGCAACGTGCAGATTAAACAGAATAGGAACTTCCAATACCCGAAAAATCGCTCTACCTGCTCGCATTCCCGTGACACCTGTGTATCGGGCCCATTCACAGCCAATCTGATTTCAWGTGTCACTGAATCACCCGACCGAATAATGGTACGGACCGTTGCTTCGTTAGGAATAAATTAGGTGGTGCCATGAATTTTTATGAAATACGCTATGACAATACCGTTGGTTGGATATGTGAACTACGCACTGGCAAAGAAACAGATAATGGTTATTTACTTTTTATAAAAAAATAATAGCGGTTGCAATCTAATTTATGTTACTATGGAGTCGTTCCATACATCCGGACGCAAACTGCCTTGAAAAAGAATATATTTACAGAAGATGCAATTCATGTCTGAGGTTGCAAAGAAAAAGTAAGCAAATATAATTGATTTTTTAAATACTATGAAAAAGACACCAGTGCGTTGCAGAATCTATGCTTGGATGTTACGAAATAGCAATGATTCTGAGGAAAAAAATACTACGATTTTTCCAAAAGTTATTAAAAAAACTTAAAAACAAAATCTGAAGTTCAACACCCTGTATTTTTGTTAATAATCGCTTATGGACTAAGATAAGTTTCGTTAAATCTTAATATTTTTGCACAAAAATATATGTGGTTTTATTGTATACCATTGGACCACCCCGTTAGGGCGCATTATAATGTCATACTTTTTCCAAACAAATCAAAATGAGTTTATGAATTGCACGAACGCCCAAACCTTAAGGATTTGAATACAGATAAGTCCATTATAGTTACTAATTTTAGATAGAACAGATTATGAGTTATATAAAGTTAGAGAATTGTTAGATAAAGAAGATATCAAAAATTATCCCGAAATCCTTCCTCAAAAATTTCCAAAACTATTAATTACTAAAGTTCAAATCTTTCGAATGAGGAGAAGTCTCTTTTAATTGTTTTCGATTGCAAGGTACCTAAATTGTATGGTTTGCCAAAAATTCATAAAACCAATGTCCCGTTAAGACCTATAGTCAATACGATTGGCAGTCCTTAGTACATATTGGCAAAATTTTTTGCTAACTATTTAAAACCTTATGTAGGAAAAACCAGTAGTTTCATCAAAAATTCTTCAGACTTTATTGATATTATAAAAGGTTTAAGTATTTCAGAAGGTGATATTTTAGTTAGTTTTGACGTGGTTTCTTTATTTAACGAAAGTACCCATCCCTGAAACGATAGATATCATCAAATCCAAGCTTAATACTGATCCCCTAGGTGACACGATAGCCAGATTTATCTGAACATTGTTTGAAATCTACTAATTTTTTATGGAACGATAATTTTTGTAAACAAAAATCAGGTTGTAGTGCAATGGATTCACATCTAAGTCCTCTAGTAGCCAATTTGTTTATGGAAAATTTTGAGCAGGTAGCGATAAACAGTTTTCGGTTTAAGCCATAATGTTGGTGTAGGTACGAAGATGACACTTTTGTTATTTGGCCCCACGGTATAGAAGAGTTGGGTAGGTTTCTAAATCATTTGAACAGTCAAAATCCTGACATAAAATTTACTATGGAATTAAAAAGCAATGGTAGTTTACCTTTCTTGGATGTCCAAATATACAGAATAAACACCGGACCGTTAGGACACGAGGTTTAAAGAAAACCAACACACACAGACAGATATTTACAAGCCACATCTCACCACCCTCTTAAAAGAATAGTCTTATAACGACGTTATTTGTTAGAGCACAAAGGATATCAGACGAAAGTTCTTTGCAAAAAGAACTATATCATCTTAAATCAGCGTTAGTGAGAAATGACTATAGCAATAAGAATATTTGGTCAGTTTTTAATAAAAGTTCTCATGCTAATCAAGTAAATTCTCAGCCAGGACAAGGTAAATGGAAGTTGAGTTTGCCTTATGTACAAGGCCTTTCGGAAAAATTAAAGAGGGTGCTTAGAAAACACGATATTTTAGTTGTTGATAGTATATAAAATAATTTAGATAAAATTTTAAATTCTACTAAAGACAAGTACATTTAGAGAGTGACGCGGTTTACAAAATTACTTGTTCTTGTGGCAAGTGTTACATAGGTCAAGCTAAAAGAAAAGCAGGTACGCGTTTGAAAGAACACATACGTGCTACTAGGTTGCAACAGATAGATAAATCTTCCGTAGCTGAACACTCATATTTGACTAAACGCGTGATTGACTTTGATAAAACAAAAATTTTACAGAGAGAAAAATATTATCACAAACGTCTAATAAAAGAAGCTATAGAAATTTGTAGGAATACTAATAATTTTACTAAAGATTGTGAAAATTATGAGTTAGGTGACGTTTGGAAGGCTATTTTGTAGTTATCTTTTATTAAGTAGTTCGTGTATATCTAGTAGGTAGGTAGCTCCTTTTTCCTCGTTAGGTTCATACTTTATCAGGTTGGCAAGTTGTTTCTATGACGTCTCGCTTCCTTGGTGATTTGTTTATTTACTTTCAAAATTTTGTTTGAACTTGTGTCAGGCAAAGACAAAGATTACAGGTGTAATCGAAACGTCAGACTAATAACTTTTTGTCAGTGTTTTCAAGAGACAGCGATCTTTCCGAAAAAATATTACCTTATATTATGGACGCTTAGAACCCTTTTTGAGATGAATCCGTAGTACGACAATCCTTTGTCAGTATCACGGGTATCATTCTAGTTGGAAAACAAAAACAACTCCGCCCGTTTCTCCTTTTTTCCTTTCCGAGTACATTGCCTCCATAAACATCACCGGGGCCGATCCTTTTTTCCAGAGATCTCATTTAAAATTATCTGCCGTATCGTACAAGGCCACAAACATGCGGTACTATATAATCATCTTTGCATGTAGCAACCCGTTTATGACTAATTACGATTGCGACCATCGCGATGAAGTTGTTTTGCAACAAATGTTTCTTATCTGCGATGTGTCCCAGTTTGTTCTCATTGAATTGGTAATTAAAAGGCTGTTATTATTTTAACGAGTACACGATTATTGAGGTTTACATTGATATGAAGAATAATATGCCAGATATTTAAGACAACTATTTTTCCCATATTTACTCATTACCGAAAACAACCATTCGATAAATCCTCCAATGTGTTTCCAGTCTCCGGTCTGTACCGCCACTGCACCCCCCTGTTTAAAAGGGGGTCAAGAGGTGAGACATCCGTTCAGCACAGGAAATTCTCACCCTCCTAAAGAAGTCAGTTTCCTCTAGCTCGAGGAAATATCTGTCAAGACCGTTTTGTTCTAAAAGGGTGAATGGACTGAGCAGTGGGATGGAAGCCACTGTTGGATCTGTACTCGAATTAAAAAAAAGAAAGATTTAATTTTTATGAAACCACACTGTCTCAAAGCCTTCCAAAGATGGTTCAACAGTTCACTTAAATATTGGATAGTTTGGAAAAAAAAACTATTTTGGAACACATTTATATACGATAAGTTATACCGGGTAATCCATAGTCCATATAATAACTATCTTAGTGTAAAACTTAATATTATAAAGACGTAGAGCGTTAAAAGCGAATTTAGTTTACGATATTTCTTAAAACTTTTAGAAAAATTGAAATAATTGAATAGAATTTGGTATTCTAAATTTTTTGAGGCACAATTGCGGTACCTCCAGGCTCAGCCACAGTAATTTTAGATAGAACAGATTATGAGACTGAAGTTAGAGATTTGTTAGATGAAGAAACATACCAAAAATTATCCCGAAATTCTACCTCAAAAATCTTATCAAAATTTCAAATCTTTCGAATGGAGAGAAGTCTTTTTTAACTGTTTCTGATTGCAAGGTACTTGATTGTATGGTTTGCCCAAAATGCATAAAACGAATGTCCCTTTAAGACTTATAGTCAATACTATTGGCAGTTTTTGTTACAGATCGGCAAAGTTTTGTGCTAACTTTATATAGGAAAAACTAGTATTTTCATCAAGAATTCTTAGGACTTTATTGACGTTATAAAAGCTTTAAGTATTTCAGAAGGTGATATTTTAGTTAGTTTTGACCTGGTTTCTTTATTTACGAAAGTACCCATACCTGAAATAGATATCATAGATAGATATCATCAAATCCAAACTAAAATAGAGACCCCCAGCCAGATTACCTGAGCACTGTATAAAGTCACCTTGTTTCTTATGGAACGGTCAATTTCATGAACAAAAATCAGTTTGTGCAATGGGTCCTATAGTGGCCAATTTGTTTATGGAAAATTCTGAAGAGCTAGCGATCAATAGTTTTCAATATAGGCGAAAACGTTGGTATAGGTATGTAGAAGACACTTCTGTTATTTGACGGCATGGTATAGAAGAGTTGGGTAGGTTTCTAAATCATTTGAACAGTCAAAATCCTGACATAAAATTTACTATCGAATTAGAAAGCAATGGTAGTTTACCTTTCTTGGATATCAAAATTTGCAGAGTAAATACTGGACAGTTAGGACACAAGGTTTACAGAAAACCAACACACAGTCAGATATTTACATGCCACATCTCACCACCCTCCCACTCAAAAGAATAATCTTATAAGGACGTTATTTGTTAGAGCACAAAGAATCTCAGACGAAAGTTCTTTACAAAAATAAATATATCATCTTAAATCAGCGCTAGTGAAAAATGGTTATAGGACTAAGAATATATGATCAATTTTTAATAAAAGTGCTCGTCCAAATCGAGTAAATTCTCAGCCAGGACAAAGTAAATTGAAGTTGAATTTGCCTTATGTACAAGGCCTTTCGGAAAAATTAAGGAAGATACTTAGAAAACACGATATTTCAGTTGTTGATAGTGCGTATAATAATTTAGATAAAATTTTAGGTTCTACTAAAGATAAAGTACATTTAGAAAGTAAAGATGTTTACAAAATTACTTGTTCTAGCGGCAAGTATTGCATAGGTCAAACTAAAAGAAAAGTAGGTGCGCATTTGAAAGGACACTCTATTGACTAATCACGATTGATTTTGATATAACAAATATTTTACATAAAGAAAAATTTATTACAAACTTCTGATAAATTTATAGAGCTACTAGTAATTTTAATAATTTGTGAGTGACATTTAGAAGGCTATTTTATATCTTTTATCAAGTAGTTCATGTATATCTAGTAGGTAGGTAGTTCCTTTTTTGCTTAACATTCTTGACAGTCTATCAAGAAGTGTTTGTGATATAAGTTTTTCGTCTATCGTCAGGCCCAGATAACTATCTGGTCCACTAGATTTATTATAGATACGTATATTCAGGATAATGTCACTCTTATTCTTTTGCTTGAACACCATGTATTTGGTCCAGCTTACATTTATATATATTGGTAGTAGAATCGCAAACACGTCTAGTAAGAATTTCATCCACTGTCTGTGAAATGACACTCAGCAATGCCATAGGTCGATAATTAGATGGGTCACTTGGATCTTCTTTCTTGACAATTGGGCAGATAAAAGCAGTTTTGAATTCGTCTGGGAATATTCCATCACTTTCAAAACAATTGTTAATTAATGTTGTAAGAGATCCAATAATGACCTTGTGCTGAAATTCCGTCCATACCAGCAGCTGATTTTCGCAATTCTTGAATGACTTTGTAAACTAAAAACTAAACTGGTTAAGTGTTTCGTGGCCTACAAATTTGTTATTTTAAATGGATGAATCCATTGAATAGTTCATTCGATAGATAACACAAATTAAACAAAAAAAGGACTAAGATAACACTACATAACAATCAMTTGTTTTTGAGATAATCCCATTTAAACCAAATCAAAAAGTTAAGTGTAGTAGACTTACTGTGAACACCAAACATTGTTTTTGAAATATCTCAAAAACAAATGACTACCTATTGGGTGTTTGTGTCTTGATAATTTTTTGGTTTAGTTCAATGCCCTTAATCGAAGGTGCTATGAAAATGGGGATGTTCTGTTTAAAATAACGAACTTGTAGTTAATATGTTAGTAAGTAGATGCTCATTGTTTTTTGTAAACTACCACATAATTATTCTCAAAAATTCATTAAACTTCCCCAATGAAACCACTAGTAGGCCATTGTAGATTGTCACCGTGAACACCCTGTAGATAGATACTAATAATGTGACAATCTGCAGGTAGTGATTCATACCTAGTCATACCTACAGAAGTGTAGAAATACGGAAATTGTGTAATAAAATGTGGGTAGATAAAGCATTTTTGATTTGCTCGTTTCGTTTAAACGCCAGTGAAACACAAATTCATGACAGATGCATAAAATGCTCATTCATATTCGCAAAAGCGTGGGTCCGCCCAAACTTTCAAACGCTAAGGCGCGCAAAATAAGAAAACGCCATCGATTTACACGGCGGTCCTCAAAACACGCCACCGCACCCCTTATCAACACGCAATACCCGATATTTTTTATCGCATCCATTTGCTTACAATCAACTGTTGTGAAACGTAACGTACTCCGGGCTAGTAAACCGTAGAATTCTCGGCGGGACTGTACCGATTCAAACCAGCCCGGCTCCCCTCTCGGGTACCATTTGGACTCGTCCAATCCGCTCCCTCCCCGCCGGAATCTATGGCAACCGAGAAACAAGCGACAAGCGTCAGTCGAGGAGTGGTCAGGCGCGTCATCGCACGCTGGTTGGGCCGCTCGTAGCCGTTTTTCACCGCGGAAAATCGCCTCACGGAAAACTCCGGACACCGATCAGTGTTATTCGCGGCAATTTCGAAAATGAGCGCAAGTGTTTTCAAGCCGATCCACATCGAGCGACTGCGCACGCCGACCCCCGTCGACAGGACCTACAGGGTATGTCAGAAAGCTCGCAGGTCGCTGTTCGGCCCCGTTGACCACGAAGAGAACAAGAGGTTCGTGGACGACGAGCTGAAGAAGCAGCAGGTGAACCAGTCGAAGAAGTGGAACTTCGACTTCGTGAAGGAGGTGCCCCTGGACCAGGAGGGCCGGTACGTGTGGACGATCCTGGAGGTCAAGGAGGAGAACGGGAAGAAACGGAGGACGCAGGACGACCACGACATCAGTTACCTGTACGGAAAGCCCCTGGAAGAGAAGCGGGAGAACGACGAGAACATGGCAATATCGCCCATAGCCGAAAAGTTGGCGAGAGTGTGCAAAACTCAGACTGTCATCACAGGTAGGTGGCGATTGTTTCTTTTATGCGCGGCCTACTTCACGTCGGTGCTAAGTGTGAGGTTAGAAAACTCTGGGAGCGCAGGGAAAACGTATAAAAATATGCCGTTTGTTTAGAGGCAAGCAACGCGTTTTTCTGTACAAAATCGGCTGGTAAACTCTATTAGTAAGGTTGCAGAATGAGTTTTGTACATTTTCTTATCACCGGTAAAGATAAGCTCAAATTGGTAACATAACTTTTATCGCTTGTTTGCAATTACCCGTCATAACATATTTATCGTTAAAATTATTAACCACCTATATTTGGTAAAGCCGTGTATGTTTTCACAAACCTCATTATACCATATTTAGTGAGTATTTCTGTTTTCGAAGAAGAAAAAACGGTCAGAATATTTATATTTTATATCAATCAAAAATTAAATATAGAAACTGTAATTGGACATAACTTAATTAGAAGGAGTCGTATTTATCCTTCACAAAAATATAGTTTACTGCATTTATTTTAACCAACAAAGAATTTACGGAATTACATTTCATTTATTTCAACAAACATAACACCACTATAATTATTACTGCACAGCTATATTTGAAAACAGCAAAATGCCTACCTTAGTTTCTAGCTGAATTATTTTTCTTTCAATTTAATATTCATCTATCTACAAATATTCAGTAGTAGTTTTTGCGTAATACTAAATTTTAGAACGTCATACACTCTATGTAATAAAAAGTATACGAGCACTGATTCAGTGAGAATTAATGAATTTTTTTTTAGACAAAAGAATAAAGTTTTATTTTTTTTAGAAAAGATTGCTTCCTTGTGTCTTTGACGTAAACAAATTTATTTCTTTTCATTCCTGCAGAAGATGTTTAAAAATTTTAAGTATCCTATTTATTAAAATAGAAATATTTTGGTTTCGTTAACAGAGTTGTGGTAAATCATTTTTTTCTCTTTGAATAATTTCATACAGGAGTCTGGTTTAGTTATGAGTTCTTCCCTCAGTCCGTTTTTAACTGAACTTTTTATGAATAATTTACAAACAGATATTTTCTAAAACACTTACATCTCTTTTCACGTTGAATTCTGGTACAGTTACATAGATGATGTTTTGCGGCTTTTTACTGGCAACTCATTTGATTATTTGGAAATTATAAAATTATTATTGAGCAAAATTTTACTATTCTAAATAACTTGTAATTTGAATTGTTCCGTTCTAAATTATTTATTTGATCTTAATTAATGTTACATATGATTGTATTGCTGGTAGGTTGATTTTTTTTTAGGTCATCTGTGCTGATTTCTGTACTTTTGACAAAGTCAAAATATTTGTAAGTTCCCGTTTTTGTTTGTTATTTATGGTTCTGATACTAATTAGGTGTTTTTAACTTCAAGTATATTTTCTTAAATAAGACTTTTAATTATTAAACATAAGCGGTGTCCCAACCTCTCGAAAAAAGTTTTGTTTTGTCTGGAGGGAAAAATTGTGTTCAGTTTAGAATGCATTGTATCTTTACTTCCCTGTTAAATTCTACGGTAATTTTATTAATAACATTAGTAGTCTGAGGTCGACTGATTTGGCGTTACTTAACATTTTGTGAAAAAATGACATCTGAAGTGCTCGTAAATATTTTCAATATCTTTGAAAGTAAAGAAGACAACAAAATGCGGTTTTCACCGATGAATACTTATGAATATACTGTATATGCCATCTAGTATATATTACGTGCTAGTTAGTTTTCTTTTAAATAGAAATTTATAAATCATACTAATTACGTTATTGCTTGTTATTTTATGATAAAAACGTTATTTAACCAATCTAAACACTACACAGAAGGAAACACTTAGACTATGCTTTATAAATATGAAGAAAATTACATTGTTGCTGAATGTGGCGGAGTTTTCGCTTTTGCCAAATACTGAAAAATGAATGAAAAAGTTTATGATGGCTGAAAAACATTGAAATAATTTATCACGTTGTGAAACAATTTTCCAAAATTAAAATAACGTAAGAAACGATAACACGTGATAATAATGGAAATGCTGTTCAAAAAATCCCCTTTTATGTAATAAATTTGTTATATAACTCATTTCGATAAAATAAATTGTTTTCAATTTATTTGGTCGTCTCAAAATAAATGCCTCATCTAGTATATAAGTATGTAACCATAGTAAAAACTAATAAAAAAAAATATATTGGTCAGATGTTGCTTGTGAATTAACTATATATCTCTAATAACTAATAACTATCTCTAGAAGGCATTTATAATAATTCTTCTGATAATACTTCTGATTTAACTAGAATTAATGTTTTTAAATACTGTACACCAAAATACATACCTATAATACGAATGTATTTTATTGGAAATTTTGAACTGGAAAAGTATTTGAATACAAGTATTTTAAACATTTTTAAGTATTTCAATACCTTTTAGTTATTGAAAATACATACATACCTATCTTTAGGTTGTCATAACGTTTCTGATAAAAACAAAATCATAGTTTCTAAAAAACACAAAATATCTTATTGTATTATTTGATTACACTTTAAAGAGTTAATTATATGCGAAAACCACTTCGACAGCAGCAATCATAAATTGTTGCAATTCTTATTTCAGAGTTTTATATAAAATCTGTATCTTTTTTAGTCATTCTGCCCTCTTTTGTCATTGTAGTTGAGAAAAATATTGCTCACACGGTGCATAAAATTTTTATTAAGAAATGACACATTTATTTTGGCACTTTAGCACGTGCTTAAAACCTAAACGTACGTATTGAATACATGTATAGATACTATTGCCTACAAATTAAATTAAAAAAAATACCTAGCCACAAAATAACCCTAATATATTAAGTAAAGCAGAACCACAGTGGCTAGATAGCCACTGTGGTATTTAAATTATTTCAAATAAAAACTTGTTGTAGCTGCGTGGTGTGTTTCTTCACTTTTTGATCTCACTAAATTACATTTATGTTCACCAGAGTTTGAAATAGGTAATACAAGGAACTAGGAACGAAATATTGTAATTATGTGCTTTTTATAAAATCACCCTCTCTTTTTGCAAATGAACAAATCGAATTTAAATACTTCAGTCTTTCTTGCACATGTTTAGTAAAGTCCTCCCCAAGAAAAACATACCATCTGCATATTGAGCTCACGTAAGCCATTTAAATATAACCCATATTGCAAAATAACGGTCTGGCTTGCACCGGGGGCTATAAATATTGACGTGCACAGCTGTTTACTACCACCCCATATGCGCCGGTTATTTTAGGGGGGTGGCCGACAGACACACGTAATATGATAAACTGCGTGGATGATCCCTGATTTTAACGGTCGTAGCCACTGGACCAAATGTTGGCGTGGTGAAAATCGATACCAATATCCATCATTTTTGTTTGTACATTTTGGTGTTGGCCAAATAAGGCAGGCAAAACAAAAATTGTGCGAAGAAGTTACCCACTGTTTGGAGCTGGAATAATTGATATAGTTATGAGAGGATTTTAAGGTTTTAACTGTGTACTTTAGTAAATATCCATGAACAAAAATATCAAAGGAAACTTAAGCTTCTTGAACATGAACACAGGAAGAAAACTTAGTTCTTCATTCTTTGTGTAGAAAAGTAATACAAAAACAATCTAATACACTGTACATAAAACTTCTTTCTCATATTTTCAAATTCGAATACAGGGAGGAGACTATATCACTCAGTTTTGATAGCGTTAAGTTTCAAATTCGTTTGCTGGGCACAAATTGCACCATAATGCAT
Organism: Rhyzopertha dominica; assembly: GCA_025024175.1. Taxonomy (NCBI): domain Eukaryota; kingdom Metazoa; phylum Arthropoda; class Insecta; order Coleoptera; family Bostrichidae; genus Rhyzopertha; species Rhyzopertha dominica. The sequence goes on from QCXZ01000041.1 coordinate 49,926,833, forward strand.
CGCTAGACCTATTGTCAAGACGGTCATCAATAAAAATCCCATCTCTTGAGTTGTTTTCGTCAACGCCTACGTTCATCAAAGTCAATTTCACCACAGTGCAACGAACCATCGACAAAAACATAGCTAACCGATGTAAATTGAGTGCAACAATATATGAGTCGCGTTGCATTTGCGCTTAACCTTGGGAGACGATTACGTGTGAAAAAAACTGCAGTCATACGCTGTTTTTCTCGTCCCTGTCGGAAACACGTAAGCAAAAAAGTGAGTCAGCAGTCATCGTCGAGATACGTACGGATGTGCAAATGCTAATCGACGCGTTTTTTTAAAAAGGATGGATCAAACTAGTATCGAGAAGAATTTCGTTGAGAGATTGCATTTCTACAGTTTCATCCTATAAACTAAAGCAAATCTTGTGACATGGACAAATTGCTGTACTAATCTGTTAAAGTTTGGTAACCAAAAGTTCAATCGTGACAAAACTGTGAAATCTTGAAAATGACAAGATCGAAAAATTTGACTCACTCACAAAAAAAATCAGCACATTTCTTACGAACGTGTGGTTCATAGAAATTAAAGAACAGTATAAGCAATGGAAGTATTTTTTGAAAACTAGCGAAAAAATTGCTTGTAGACAATGATTGTTCTAGCACGTGACAGTGTAGTCGTCATATTTCAATTTGCCAGACAATGGCAGAAGCAGATGCTATTTCCTATTCATCAATATAACAAATTTAAAGAAAGAATAGATTACGGCATAGCTATTTTACAGTACATAAAAAATCATAGCACATTTCTTACGAACGTGTGGTTCATAGAAACTAAAGAACAGTATAAGCAATGGAAGTATTTTTTGAAAACTAACGAAAAAATTGCTTGTAGACAATGATTGTTCTAGCACGTGACAGTGTAGTAGTCATATTTCAATTTGCCAGGCAATGGCAGAGGCAGATGCTATTTCCTATTCATCAATATAACAAATTTAAAGAAAGAATAGATTACGGCATAGCTATTTTACAGTACAAACAAACGTCGATTTGATAATGACGACACACTTTCAAAATACCTACATTGTTGGGCGAAAAATCTACGAAGGCAGAACAGAACAGATCGACCTAGAACTGCCGAATTTATTATTTTGTGTTGATCATGTTTTATTGCGTAAGTCTATCTTATTTTCATATAATGCCTAAATAAAACTTGTTATTAACATTTATAGCTACGACCATTTTAATAGATGCTCATTGAAAATGGCCCCGTTTTTAATGGAAATATCCAAACAGCCTTTTTATAGCTGTTTTTGGCGAATCTACGACATCTGGCTTACGCTCAAGTGGTCTGTTGACCAATACTCTTAGCAACATCGTAAACTATACGACTGGTATGCAAACAGTGCTAAATACCTTACCTGTCCAAAAAGGTCGCCTTCCACCATACAATGGTATCCCTGTCGAGTCTTCCTTCAAAGTGGCTTATTGTAATCTGCAACAATGAAACCAGAGCAATTTAGTACCTATAAGAAACCGAAAAACTTTATTTTCATAAATATCATCTAAGAAACTACTTGTTTTTGTTTTGTTGGACAAACGTATAGTGTTAGTACAATGTAGTTCAAAGTGTGCACAGAAAAAAATAATTTGAATCACATAGGTAATTTTTATTGTATGTATTAAAAGGACAAAAATGTTAAATATTAGAACAGATTTTTACCAAATGTAAAGTGTAAAATTTTAAATTAATGCATCGTAGCAAAAATGGCGTTTTGCACCAAACCCGATTGCACAGTCATTTCTAACATTGATCTTGCTTATAATACAGAAGATGACTGGGTTGCTATAACGCAATAGCGATGTTTCACTATTATTCAGCATTCAAGTTTAGTGCTACAAAACATCACTTACAAACGTAGTAAAGTGAAGGATTTGTTCCTTCCCCAATTCAATAGTCACTAAAACTCAAAAATCAATTCGAAAACGCAATTTCGAAACACCGTGTACCTATTTATCCAAGCTTAGCGTTCGCTATACTGAAACAATTCACATGCGCCAGGATAGTGGACTCCCATGGCTCCACATAAAAACAATCACGACACCGACAAAAAACTTGAACTTGTTGCAAAAAGTGGTCATGATAATGCATATTTTGTAGAATTGCGTTTTAGTTTTTAAAGCGAAACCTATAATATTATGATTGTACAGATATCTGATTTACGCGCTTGAAGAATTAGTGTATACAAGGATGAACCATAAAGTTATAATCGCGCGCAAAATACGCAGTACCTTTATATTCGTCGTCTGTACATTCAGGTACAGTATGTTTTGATTTTATATGCTCCTACGATAAAAATTGCTGAATAGCTGATTTGTTAATTAACTGTTTTTATGTTGTTTTATATACGTAGTAGAAGTCATACCAGAATGATATAACCGCCATAGCTATCAAATTTGAAAATTATAGCAGACTGCTAAAATGTTTGCAAATTAAAATTAAACTGCTCTTATCAAATTTCCGCTTTATATTAGATGCCACATTGCATATTGCACAAAAGAAAATTTTTAGTTCTTACATTTCAAAGGAAAGATTATGCCTTCTTTTAAATACAATATTTGACTATTTACATTACTTTCAAAAGTGGTGTCAGATTGAGTTACAAGGGGAAAAAAGAAAGAAAAACGTTTTATTGTCCTCAAATTAGCAAATCAACTGTAATTAAAATTTGTCATTCTAGCTCAGTCTTAACTTTTTTACGGATTTTTTATACTCGGTAATATTTTTTTCTTTGCGGTTGAAATCCCATCGCATCGGTGAATTTATTTTTTACAGTGATGTTAAATAACAAGAAGATACAAAATACCAAATAATTTCTAACCAAAAGGCGCCTGCTATTAGTTTTTTTTCCTAATTTTTCAACTTTATTAGGTAGATTATTTTATTACATAATTTGGTTCAAAAACCCCACAAATAAAAATCCAAAAATTATTAAATTGTAGGTACGTCAGTAAATAAATTCTAAATGATTAAGTCCATATAAATGTGTGTGCTGTTAACGTTATTATCAAAAAGGTATGGACCTATTAATACCCATTTCTTTATCGAAAAAAAAACAAAAATTGTACATGAAAAAAAAAACGTCTTTTAGAACACAAAAGGGTATGTATTATTCCACGTTACTGGAAATTTTTAGGGAAAAATCGCCTTGACAACGTTTCGTTTAACTAAAACCTATAAATTTTATAACATTACTGAAACCTTGACGCTGTTATTGGCAGATTGACTTTTTTTGCAGCTTATAGGTGTTTCTTGTTTAATTCTGACCTTACATGAAATTATTTTTTTATCCCCTCGAAAGATAGTGGCCTTTTTTAGCAGCTCCTTTTTTCTATAAATCTCTGGATAATCTTCATATGACATTCAACAGGACTGATGGCTACCAATTTTTTATACCATAAACATTCATTGCTTAGTCACGACTTTTTTTTATTGTATTACATCAGTCTAGTAAAAATCCTGATTAGAACTTTTGGAGCAACTAATGAAAACTGAAATGGGCCTTCATTATATTGGTGTAGATCAGAATTATTATAAAAAGGTGTTGGAACTCCCTACAGGTTACACGAATCTGAAGAAAAACCACGTAAAGCAGCCACATCGTAAAAAAGCATAAAAGCTACATAAACCCATTTATCCTATAGGTCCACGGAAGCCCGTTCGAGCGAGCAATTATAAAATTATATGTCTGTTTTCCGCCCATTCTCCAGATAACGTTCCATGGGAAGCTACTACCGAGTAATAAAAAAGTACACCTTCTTTCGTGTGGGTCGCATATTAATAAATCTGGTTTGTCGTACGTACGGTAGCCGGTCCTGGCACGAGCAGGAGCCCGGCTCTCCTCTCCGCGACGCAGGCGGTATACCGTTGTTGTCTTGTGGGTTATTTTTGTATTCGAAGCGTGGGGTGCTGCCCTACCCTACCCTGGGGGGCTGAACAGACAGTCTCCTGTTGTCTATGGGCGAAACATGCACATGGTTTAGATGAGCGATAGAGACCACAGCGTCGTCTGTGTTGTTCCTCTGCGGTATTTCGAGATATACGAGATAATTCATAAAGAACATCGTGTTATGATGTGGCTACGAGAAGAAAGATCTGTTATGCTTCAAATCCTCTTCTTTGGATTATTATAATTAACCGCTTAGTGAACCAAAGTCTGTTAATCATTTTGTGAATTACCAATTATATATATAAGGTGATGTATCTTGAAAATCACTCATGCTATCGTTTTCAGCAAAAATTTGTTTGGATATAAACGTACCAGAGAAATTCACTGCAAGTTCCAAAGTTTCCCACAAATAAATCTAAAATTTGCCGATAAAATCTAGGTGGGATACAGAATTTTTTGAATCTCCGTTTAATTAACATTTTTTTTTGTAAACACATCAAAATTTAACGAACTAGAACTTATTTTAGAGGGAGTTTCAAGAGGATTAATATTAATGGTAAATTGTTCCATAATTGGTAAATAGCAATAGAGGGCATCATTTGCTGCCATATTCCTCGATTTATCAAAAAAAATTAACTGGGACGGTATAAAAGTTATTGCCAAAATAGTACACAATACATAGAATTAAAAAATTAACTTTCTCCATGAATTTTGAAAAAAAATAGGACGGCATATTTTAATCACTTTGTTCTGTAGGCTATTATTTAATAAAATTTAGGTAAAAATATGTGAATAATTATACTAGTCATTGGAGGTGCAAATCAATTTGAACCGTTTTACTGGATAAATTGTTTGTGTATATGTACTGTTCTAGCAACAATTTCAAAACGAGAGAAACTAAGTTCAAAACGAAAAATGACACTTGTCTCAGGTTTCCACCACTCTCTTTCTTATATACAAATGAAGTGAAAAAATATACCGTCCTATTTAATTTTTTTTAGTTGGAAATCGAGTCACTATCTAAAAAAATGGTAATTTTTTTTGAGGTATCAAACGATAGAATTACAGCTAAAGATACAGCCGTTCCGTACTTTTAGTGAGTCACCCTGTATATTATATCGAAGCTTTTCAATGTAACACTTTTAGGCCTCGATGATGTTATTTTATTAATGTTTTTATATATAGTTTTGTCAGTTTTGCGCGTCAAACACAGCTTAGTTACTTAACAAAGTAAAATACATTTTTTATTCCAGTTCAGCTTTTAGTATCTAAAGTTTGTAAAACATTTACATTAACAAAACCTAGAAGGGCTACTTACTATGGTCATTTTAATGTGAATCTTTAACTAAAAGTATACTTAAATCAAAAAGATAATGCTAAAATCTTGGCCAACTTACCGAATTAAACCACATATAATTTCCAAAAACTGTCTGTTCTGTTTTAAGCCTATATGTATGAATTTGGGTAAAATTAGTCAGGCCAGTTGAAATGGGCAGAATTTGCTAAAAGAAAACTAGCTATTTCGAAACGTTGCAAAACTAGATTTTTGAAAGGATACCCTTGAAATTGCATTTTGTGCGAACACTCCATTTGCCTTAATTTTTCTACTTTGGCAAGCACCGAGTTTAACCGAGATCGTTTGCAGTTGCTTCGGATACTTATTACTATATATATATATATATATATATATATATATATACAATATTCAAGCTTCAGTAGGAGGTATTCGACCTTTTGGTTTAATAAAATTAAGCACTCTTTTTTCATTGCCAAGCTTTCGTCTTTATTTAAGACATCATCAGGGCTTCTACAATAAATTTACAATGGAGTAAGCATATCATAACAATACTAGGTTTTATGTAATCTTACCGAAAGTGAGATTAATTTAAAGAAGTTTTATGTTGTGAGTTATGTCTTAAATAAAGACGAAAGCTTGGCAATGAAAAAAGAGTTCGCTTAATTTTATTAAACCAAAAGGTCGAATACCCCCTACTGAAACTTGAACATTTAACAAGTTGCGACCGTTATTCATAATCAAAGTTATAATACAATAAATATCTCTGTTAAAAAAAAAGCTTATATACAAATCCAGGGATTGAATCMGGCAGTTTTCCTATTAAATGTACATGATCATCATTTCCTCAACAAAACTATGAGTACCTTTCGTATTGTTTCTTGTCAGTTTACAAAACCCGAAGCAACATATTAATTAAAATAGTTCCCAGGATCTTCGCTCCCACAACACCTACCCAATTCCTATTTGAAGCACACACGATTTAGAAGTGCTCGTAAAAAAGCCTACGCTATTATTACCTCTGCTACAATTTAGAGACACCCACCGATATCAAATACCTTCCCATTTCCAACAATTCATTGCCCCCCACATCTTCCCTTTTTCTATTATTTCCAAGGACTTGCTCGATCCCGTAAAGCGATACGTAAAACACACCCCATTGTGCCGTATGGCCCAGAAACAGTAAATGTCGCACTTTCAAGTCTGCGCATTGTCTAGCCTGCACTTGTCGCCCCACGGCATAGAGCACCCTTGTTTTTGCCCTCGAAGACGGGGACGTTTTTTTTCTACCTGCACGCTCCCCAAAACTTGCTCGCTGAAAGGCTCATCGCAATGTGTCATAATATTTATGCACGTACTCCGCATCCATAAGAAACGCGTGGCCTCTGTAAACATTACTTTTTCATCCGGGCGGTTGATTTCTTGCGTAAACAGGGAAAATATCGAGAACGCAAACATTTTTCAGGCTCTTAAGAAAAAACATGACCGATTTCGTGTTTGGCTGATTAAGAGAAGGTTTGTTTTAGAATTTCGTCACGAACGGGGCGTATTTTAGATTTACGTTCATGGCGTTCCGACTGAGTAACAATACGTGTAGTTTTTTGTTTGGGCACGTAGGTACTGTTGTCAGCTAATAAAATTGTGATACAGAAATACGTTGTGGTAATTGTTGCGAAAATGGGTGAGTTAATCATCAAAGCAAAAGACAGGATCCTTTGCCCACATTTTTGAAAGATGTCCATGTATCGTTTTTTTGTTGTTGCTGATCGAAGTTATCGTCTTCTTATTAATACTCTTATTTGAGGGCCCACAAATATTCCTTCTTTTATTTTTGTATCAATGATCTTAGGAAACTTCTTTTATATACATGGTCGAACCAGCAGGATATTTCAGTAATAAAAATGCATTTTCTTGATTTTTTCAACTCCGTGTTATGGAGATAGAAGGCGAATTTATTCGGAAGTAGTGCACTCTACAATGCAATTCATGAAGATCGTACCAATTACTAGATCAACAGTTATTAAAAAACCGGCGGTGTTAAAAAATCGTCAAAAACTAGGACGTCCAAAGGTTGCTACGAGAGGAAAGAAACTTGAATGTCCTTTTAGATGTGCAGGAGAATCTCAGGTGTTCCGTACAACAACGTGCTCTCACTCGCTATATCAGCAGATCTGTTCATAAAATTTTGTAAAAGAGAAGACTCACCCATACAAATTCACATATTACAAGAACTGAGCGAAGGTGATTTCGATAATGGCGAAACTGCCATGAACATGATAGATGAAGACAGAAATACTTTAAATTGGATTACATTTTCTGATGGAGCGATTTTTTGCATCAATGGGTAATGTGGATATTGGTCGGACACAAATCCACATTGGATGGAATAAGTCCACCATCAGAAAGTGAATGGAAATTTGAATGCGGTTCCAACCCTTCAATCGTTTTGATCAATTTTAATCGCATACCAAATCATTTAGGTCTCCTTGAGTAAGTAAATGTGGTTCACCTTGAGAAGTGGTTTTTTCATAAGATGGATCGTTACGAGTCATCTTGATTGGGAACACAAAATGGAAAATCTTCTGTCTGCATATTTCTATCGTCGTTTGAATGAATCGATGTTGTTTTACAGTATCGTTTTCAATTCCTGGATAAGTAATTTTTGTAGAGCAACTGCTATTATGGAATATGGGCTCCTTGGGTAAGGGACGTCCCAGCTGACGAATGTGCGAACCTTTTTTTTTGGTTGGAGACCCTATGGTCTTTAGCAATTTATTGAAATGGCTTTTAAAATTTTTAAACCAATCTAAAGCATTTATTGTCACTTATCTAATCATCTACACAAGCTGCAACTCGTACAACTTTATTCATTTGCACCATTTGCTCAGATATACTATCGTTTGTTACTCTTTCCTCATCTGCCACTCGAGACATTACATAAAGTGCTCCTCAAAGCCGACGAGAGCTCGAATAAGTTCCATTAACTTTATCATACTGTTATCTAACTTTACGAAACCGAATTGTGGATTCAGCATTTCCCATAAGTTACGACACAACCGAAGCGAAAAAATCCATCGCTCTTCCTAGTACCCGGCCTTCCAAAACATCTCCTGGTATTTCCCCGGCCCCCCCCAGTTCTAATGACCCATTGCGCGTCCTTTTAAACGTCCTTACGCAACTAGTCGCCCCGCCCCGGGTCCTACGCACCCTTTTTTTGTTATCAGTCCGGGCGGCGTTCTTTTTTTTCGGATGGTCATCCACAACACGCACCAACACGCATCGGCCAGAGGTGGCTCACCTTGGCCCGTGCGTTAACCCTCGGTGTTATGATGACCGGGGTCTCCGCGGAAGGAATCAAGATTGTGGACGGTGTTGCCGGTGTTCTTGGCGTCTGTTTCCTCGGTGGGACGCCGGAACGTATGGTAGAGATATGTGATGGCTTCTTTCTTTGCTTCGAGAATCCAATTTTTAGATGGAAGCTTACGCGAGGGACACTGAAGTAGAGTAAAATCTCCAGGGACGTGGAAAGCTCATAATAAAAAAAACTTTTCTTTGATTCTCTTGAATCGAGAAAAAGATGGGCACTTAACACATCCATGTCTTTGAAAGTTTTTAAGATGAGTTTAAGCTATTAGCACAATATTCTGTTAACTCTTCCCAAACACTTTTCTGATGTCGTTGTCCAAAGGACATACAGTGCTCAGAGTCTTTTGCAAGACGGCAGAGAATGAACAATTGTAAAGTCCCCTAGGATATTTCAAAAGTTTCGAATCACAATAAAAAAGTATACTTTTTATTTCGCACCCTGTTCTGCCACTATAGAGCTAATCTATTCTCCACATGTCCTTCCTATCTGAAGGTGTCTACTTTGCCATCTTTTGTATGTGTAGCGAGGCTAGAGTTAAAGTACTTTTGGACATCAATACTGCCATGCATCAAGAGTTTTACTGGGCACTATATACACTGCATTCGTTTATCTTGTTGTGGTTCCTTTTTGCATATTATTTTCTGTATGCAAGAGAACAAACATTTTGATTAACAAAAAGCGTTACATTAAATAGTTATTGTTTTATGTTGTCAACACTTTTTCCTGTTAGCGTTTTCTTGTTTTCCTTATTGCACGTCATCTTTATTTTTGTATCTTCTTCAGTAGCCTGAATTCCCACGTCTTTTTTACTTATGTGTTGTTACCCATTCTTATGAATTTTTGTATATCTTCTGTTTTTCTTAGTATTTTAATTAAAAGTGCCTCAATTTTATTTGATACTCTTTCAGTTATAACCAATGAATCATATCGTTTCATAACTTTTCACCTTGTTTTAGTTAATTTCTTTCCTACAGTTTTTCAATCGGCTCTGTTTTTCTAGAATTAATTTTCAGCCGATTTCCTGCCTCAATTTTTCTCTTTCATCTTTCTTAACTCTTTATGACGATTATTTGGTTACCGTATAGAAATCGATTGTCGTAGATTGGCTGCAATTACCTATATCTCAAGTAAGGTGTCTTTATACTCTTTCATTGCTGTAGTGGTCAAATAATCCATCAAAATGGTAAAGTATACCTCCTGTGCTTAATGCTCTTTTTTTCAGTATAAGGAGCCTAAGTAAAGGAAGAAGTGGTACACGAACGAAAACTTAAAAACTCAACTTTACTGATCCATAAATCCATCTTTGAGCTTGAATTTTCATCTTATATGGTTAAAATTACTAACTGCAATACAACATCATCTTCTAGATTCGTAAATTCATATACTTGACGGTAGAAAACGGAATTTTTAGCTAATATACAGTATTGCAGTGCAATCTAGACTTTTACGATTAACCGGCAACACGGTCCATCCTCGTGTGTGTATTGCTCTTCGTAGCCCACAGGGCACGCGGTCGGGCCATGGGAATTTGAAATTTGTTTGTTTCGATGGTAGAACAACGCCATCAGGGGTCGTTCACATCTAGCTGGGCTTTAAATTTTCTACCGGACACATGGCAGGAATATTTTCGTTGGGCGTGAGAAAAGCGCGTGGAAACTCGATATATTTATGAGCAAACGTGCGCAGTTTAATTAAAAAATATGGGCTGGGAATTTTAATTAGATTAGCTTGACAAGTCGGGAAGCTTTGGGTTCTTGTCGAGAGGTTATGGGATTGATGGTATCGCCCTTCATAATTGTCAGATATTTTTTTGCTCTCGTCTTGTTTGTTAGTTTTATGGGTCCTTACGTCATACCTCTCAAGTATTTCTTCCTATAGGTCCATGGTCTGAAAACCTTCTCCTTTTAAGTGATGTACACACATCCTTTTTCGAGTGACCTCCTTCTTACTGATATGATCAACCTTATTAAGGTTTGTTTATTTTTCTACGCAGTCTTTTCGCTATTTCTGCAGTTTTTTCGACTTTTTTGAATGATTTATCACATTGAACAAGTACATTTGAAAACTAAACAATTCACTTGAAACATAACCTCTGTGTGCGTCTACAACAGGCATGGAAATATAATATTCACGGTGTAAGCAAAACTTTTTGATCTTTGAAGCAAACCTTCACTGGACCTTCAACAAAGTTGTCATTAKAATATTCGCAAATTGACCGAAAAACGTCGGCGTGCTTTTAGAATGGTCAGAGGCAAGATTCTCATAGTTGATGAAGGGCAAGTTCCATTAATAGTGATAGGAGATGAAAGTAGGTATATTTTTATGAACAAGAAGTACTAGAAGTTTGGAAGTCATGTTGCATTGAAAAGGAAACTTCTTGACATCGCAAGCATCAAATGATTTTGCAGAATCATAACGAATGTGGCGAGAATTACCATATTTATTAATCATTAAATGATGGTTAACTAGTTATGTAGGAAACTATCACTGCAACCTCTTCTTCCTCGAACATTCGTCGATGTGCTTCGTTGTTCATAACAGATAAATCCTTTTAACTGTTATTCCGCCGACTTCCGGGTTAGACCCGATTAAAAGGCATCGTAATGATAAAACTACTACATCGAGCACTGTAATCTCTAGCCTTGCCGCTGGGAACGTATGACTAAATAGTCAAAACATTTGACGACACATTTTTTTAAGCCTCTGCTACTTTCTTTTGGCTGTTAATTATAGCAACCGTCGACAATTTCATCATTAAACCTCTTAAAGCACCATTTTGCTCGCTAAACAACGCAGCCGCTTGCATATTAAAGTTAAATGGGTCCTCCTTAAAAATTTTACAGCCGCGCAATAAATCTCCTACGTATTTACCGCCGCCATTTTTAAATCTCATTACTGGGTCGAATTTTCGCACTGTAACACACCAACCGCAAATAAACTGTTATCTGCTAGCGAGAAAAAAAGCGACTCGCGAATTTTTTGCCCGGCAAACATGACGTAAGCTGCGAACATTGCGTGGACGAAAGTCGGCCAAGGAGACCCGGCAATTGTTAGAAACGACATTAAATATTTTAAATGGTTACGACGCTAGGATATGAGCGCGCGTTGCGCTAGGAAACCACGGTTGCCAAGCTGGCAATTTTTCCAATATGGAAAGTAGCCTTAAAATCTGCTGAAACCGAAAGTTTTTCACTGGACCTAAAAGACCAAAAGGATCGAAGAAGTTTCTTGAAAACCTCTGATTTCATGTCAACATAATACTGCACACCAAATAGCTTTATTCCACTATCTGTTTTAAAAGCACCATTAAACTTAACTTTAAGATAAACTTGAAAGTTTTAAACTACTTATATTCAGTTACATTGACTAAACGCATTATCAAATTGACCACCTATGTGCAAAGGAAGTCGGCTAGGCGTGTATTGCCTTGTATAGAATACCACTGTAACCTGACAGCGCCAGAGGCATCGAGCATTATGGGATGGTCGAATTATTTTAACCAAGTAGGTCATCAAATGGCCGATTGCCTTGAATAGACACAGATAGGTAACAGAAAATGTCTTGTCTTTCAGTTAAAAAAAGCACACGTATCAAACGATGGGAACTCTTCCACAGCCCAGAATTGTTTATTGTCGAAACAAGCAGAAACGGTCCAGGTACTAACAAACATAAACGTGTTTTTACTTCCCAAGTACTTAATACAAAATAGACTAGAAGACTTCAGCATTCAACAATATGTCAATCTTTTCAGAATTCTCTAATCCAGAATTGATCAATTTTAGATGACTTGGAATGTTGAATTTGAACCATCCATTTTTGTTTAATTTAGTACACAGTCTGGTTGATACCTGTAACAGTAATTTGAACAGATACTACTTTAACACTAGTCCTCTTGTACAATTCGTTGAAAAGATTGGTAAATGTTTATCCGGGGTTCTCAGATTTGCATCTGATGGTACTCTTTTGGACCTGTTAAGTGGAAGTTGGTATCATTGATAGCAGCAAGAACTAGAAATCATACAGAACTTCGTAAAAATAAAAAAGTCAAATCAAAACGAGTACAAACAGTGGCGATAGCGAAACTTGTTTTTATAACCAACTTTGAAAACGACACAAAAAGGAATATTCTTGCTTATATCGAGACTGTTCGTTCTGTCAACTCGGCAACTTCGCGCCTCAATTGACCCCAACCAGATAAAAGAGCCACAACATAAATTACTTTCTGCGCATCAGATTTGAACTTAAGATAAGTGCCATTTGACCCCGAAACGGAAAAACATCTGCCCGTCCCCTCACCGCATTGAACACGTGTGACGCCTTTCGGGCCATTTTCTAATTGATCCTGCTCGGGCTTGTAGCAGAGAGAAAAATGACGCGACATGTGTTGCTGACGTAGTATACGCTCTCTACTACGAGTTTACTACAAGTGTCAACGTTCTCTCGGTTTGCGGGTGCACCAAGTGGACGATGCTTTGTTCAAGCAGTTAAAAGTCTCTCCGGAAACTCAGTTTAAGAAATGAAGAATGAGTAATAAATAATCCCGATGTGAAAAGACCTAATTTTCAAACTCCATTTTATAGCATTTGAGAAACCAAGTAAGTAATTTCAAAAAGTAACGCACAACACAATCAACCCATCGTGGGACCTTTCGGTAGGGTTTACCTCAGGGAATTCAGTTTTAGGGACTGTGTTATATAATCATTATTTTCTGCTGATTGTACTTTTAATTGCAAGATGTCCAAAAAATCCTGAAACGCGTCAACGTATTTACAGGTGATTTCATTTTATTAAATGTTCAAAATGACCTGCAAGCAATGGTATAACCGATTTTATATTTTCCTCCACACGATTTCAAAAACTTCAAGGCTTATTTCTCTGCAAAATCCTATTTTATTATTCCTTGTCGCTAATCTTCTAGCGTATCAAGTTGAGTCTCGTATACCCTAGGTTTTATCCATCCCCATAAAAAGAAGACTAAAGAAGAGTAAGGTCGGGAGATCTGGTAGGCATTCAATACATCCTCTCCTGCCAAAAGTGTATTTGAGAAGAATGTCTTACTGCTCTATCATTATGTAGAAGTTCTGGATAACAGCATACTTGACAAAGCAGACTTACAACTAGATATCACGCTGCATACCACCACACGTGAATATCAAAGACGTGAACGATTTTGACACAAACGCCTTTGAAGGCAGTGCTTTATTATGTAATAGGGTGCTGATTGCCCCTATTGTTATGCGAGGCGTTTTTATCCAACTGTAAAAAATGAGCGTATGGGGGTCTTTAATAGTTTTATTGAGATGTCATAGATTGATTGAAGGGTCTAATAATATTTAATGAAGCCCATAGTTAAATTCCCGCATTTTTTATGATTGGGGTTTATGAACCTAAATGTGGACCATTTGAGGATTGTTTTTTTATGGACGTTGGCATTTTGGTCCTTTGTCGCGTTCAGTTTTGTGTTGTGTTGTAACAGACCGCACTGCATACTGTCAAGCATATACCATTTTGAAATAAAATCATCGTTCCAATTGAAAGATAATTAATTTGAAAACGAAGAACAGCTAAAAGAGCAGCGACAATATGAAAATATGACATGTCAGAGCACTTAGCGCCTCTGATACAAAAACTTCTCGATTTATAAGAAATCACCCCCTTCACCCAGTTGTCAAAAAAAATATCTGACATCGTGCACCGAACGCATTTCATAGCGATCTCTTTTGTTCCCCGGCCAGCAGTTACGTCCACGTTAATTTTTCATCCACCCTTGGTCTCGTGAGAACCTAGGCCTCGGCGTACCGTACCTGACTTCGAGATGTAATTGGTGTGCATGTGCCTTTGTGGTGCACGTGTACGGCCCAGAGTCGACTCATTGTATTCATTACAACGGGGAACTGCTTTTGACGTGACCTCTTTCTAACCATGCCCGCAGGCCGCAAGGGTGAAGATATGACAGGATCGCGAGGAGAAAGGCCAATCCAGAACATGTTCTGCGTGATTTTATTGCTTTACGATACATGCGTGTCATAATCATGGGATTTATACGTGATTTTTAAATTAAACTGCAGCATTTCAGCATCGTGGAGACTCGCACTTGACCGTTTATCGGATATAACTATTAATAAACTAGTACACTATATCAACCTGATATAAAAATAGGTTTCTTTTAAATAACTAATAAATCGTCAGGTCAGTTTTTTCTTCTTCTTTAAATGTTATGAAGTATACTGGCAGTCGCGTAGTATATTCATTGATGTTTTTGCATTTTTTACAGTTTATATGTTTATGTATTTCGGTGATAGGTGACTTCATTTCAGCTTCAGCCCCTACAGTTTTTTTACTTTATAATGACAAAATTCCTCAAACTTTCAGTTCTTTTTGATGAAAATCTTGTACTTCAACAGACTGTTCAAAATCGTCTTTTTCGATATTATTTTCACAAGTTTAAAATTACCTTCCGGGAAAAAACATTCTACTCCAGCATTTGTTAAAATTTACCAAGCTTTTCTACTGTTCTAGGGAAGACAATAGAAGTGTTTCCTTCGTTAATTTATGGAGATTTTGAATCTAGTCCTAACCGGTGAAAAATAAACAAAAAACATTAATGTCAATGTAGCAGCTGTTAAAATGCTCGCCGTGAACTTGTTGGCAACGTCCTAATCTTAAATTAAAAAAAAAATCCATACATAATTCGTCTTCTTAAGTCACGTAAATCAAGGGCTTTAGTTTTGTATCAAATATTTTTGACATGCTGGCCACATCCCTATCCACCGATTGGAAATATTCTGTTGAGAAGTATCTCCGGCAATAGCCTGACATTCATTTGCTAATGGGACAGTACTCCCGCTGGAACCTGTGGATTTGCTGGCTCAAGATATAAGTTTGTCAAAGTCGGCACCACACTATTTTGAAACAGGGCTAAATAATTACCCAAATTTAATTAATGATATCCAACAATTCCTGCCCAAACATTAACCTTTTCAGGTCTCCGTGAGGACATGCCCGTATAGGTGCACTCATCAGAAAACAAAACATGTTCCAATTGGACCGCATTGTTATCTAACATTACTATAATTTGTACTGTACTGTATAGACCTTAAGGCTTATGCTAAGTGTCTTTAGCTTTGTTCCTTAACAGTTGTCAGCATACTAAATCGCCGTTAAAGAGTTTATGGGGGCTGGAAGCCTCAGGAATCCCATATGGGCCCACTTTTCTCAAAGACCTCTAAATTTAACGACGGAAGACTTGCAGCGACACAGGTGTAATTTTCAGGCCTTATCTTGGGATGGTTGGTTTTGTCTTGATAACTTCCAACGTGAAAAAACTTCCCTGATATGCGTTTGTGTTGAGTAAGCCTTCAAGCTTCACATCACTGCTACCGGCTTCAGGTGAAATACGTCCAGAAACAAGTCGTAAACTTTAGATTTGGTGGTACTTACCGTTACACAGGGAGTTACCATAAATGTCATTTTCCATCGACATGGAGCTGTATCTTTTTCTGTACGAGTTGACGGCTTGTGTATGCACCAAAATACGACAAGCCGCGGATAATAAATTTGGAAAAATTCATTTGTAAAAACTGAAAAAGCAAAAGAATTTATCTCCTCTTTAAGATTCCTGCATCTCATTTTAAAAATGTAGTTCCTGACATAAAAGCGTTACTATACCAGTAAGAAACGTCCAATGTAATTACCAATATTCCCTATGTTCGAGTCACTAAGTTTCGTAGTAACAATATACCAACTACTTCCATAAATATTCGATTTTTGACGTCTGTAACTGCGTCTACCCAGATTACACAATAGCATGTTATCGAAGAGACCTCCCTACTTATCTCTGTAGTAAAAGCAGTCGTAGTATGGCCGACGGTTGTAAAAAAAAAATGGCGGGAAAGTGGTGGAGATAACGATATATTTTTGCATACAACTTTCCAGAAAACCATTATCGCACAGAGTTTACTAACCTTGTACTGTTTGCTTGACTTCGGTGTTGCCGCATCAAAACAGTGGCGATCCACAGAATGTGTAATTCCTGCAACAAAAGAAAAATGTCACAAATCTAAACGGTGTTTTGTTTGTTTCAGATTTCATGGTGCAAAAGAAGAGAACCGTGGGTTCACCGGCGACCAAAAAGGCCGAGAGACCGACGAAGATAGCGAGAACCATTCAGAGTAACGTGGCAAGTTAAGATCATCACAGAGAGTCTTCAAACCCCCAGAAATCCAAAAGTCTCCCACACTTATTTGTTCAAATTTGATCTCGATTGTACAACTTTTCGATTTGTTAATTAATTTAAGTAATCGCTTTATAAAACCTATTTATTTTTCCTTTTGATCTCCTGAAAATAATATCTATTTTTGTTTTATTTTGTTTCTCTTCGGTTCATGTTTCAAGATGGTTCTTAGTTAGGGTTACCTATGGCATAAGAGGTTCGTTTGTTGATGCCCTCAAGTACAATTGGCAGATACTGCCAATTTTTTAGAAATAACTTGGGTCTAATTAAATTACGTACAAATGTATTTATAATGATTTCATCTTCTAGTAGAATTTAAGAATTTTTTTTTGCATTTTGTCTTCGTTTGTAAGTGGGATTTTGTTGCTCCAAAGAACTATACTCCAGTACAAACAGTTTGAGAATTACCATCGCTAGGAGCAAGGTTCATAGTAATAATCATTGCAGGGTTGACATTTCTTCAAAACACCATTGTTACTGCAGGGTTGCAAGATCTCGATTCTGCTCACGATGTAAAGGAATATAAGATTTTGAGATGTTTACATAATATATTTTTGTAACACCTGTGATGTATTAGATTTGATCTCAAAATAAAGGATTATTATATATTTTATTATATGGGGAGCGATGAGGTGGCTGATTCCTAGCTGCCTCTATGGCAAACTCGTACTATCAACACGTCACCGTTCCCCATGAAAAAATAGATTTAATAGATTGTACATTTGTTGTAAAAATAACATAAAATATATAAGAGGCGGTTGAAAATAAAGCTTCTTTTGTTAGTGTACTCGAGTTGTTTTATTCGACACCTTAATACTCTTTCAGAAACATTCAACGGGCAAAGGTAAGTACCATATTCTCATCACACATCTCAAAGAAGATACATAAAGTAGACTGTTGACAAACTAAATAATTTTAAGGTCCAAAAAGAACGATGATGTTTTGTGATTTTTCGGTGGAAACTAATTTTAGCTCAAAGTCGACACACAGATGTATTTTGAGCTGCAGATTCCAAAATTTTGATCAGAAATGAGCTAGGACGTCGGGCGGCCTAATTTACTTCGCTTTTAGATCGAACCGTTGTAGCTAGCGACAAACGGATACCATTCCGAAATTCAGGAGGTCCAGATTAGTAAATATGCTTGAAATTATACAAATCGGAGGWGCAAAAATTTTAAGGTCCAAAAAGAACAAAGGGGTTAGTTAGCCTTTGATATTTTGTGATTCTTCGGTGGAAACTAATTTTAGCTCAAAATCGACAAACAYATGTATTTTGAGCTGCAGATTCCAAAAATTTGATCAGAAATGAGCTAGGACGTCGGGCGGCCTAATTTACTTCGCTTTTAGATCGAACCGTTGTAGCTAGCGACAAACGGATACCATTCCGAAATGCAGGAGGTCCAGATTAGTAAATATGCTTGAAATTATACAAATCGGAGGTGCAAAAAGTTTAAGATCCAAGAAGAACAAAGGGGTTGTTAGCCTTTGATGTTTTGTGATTTTTAGGTGGAAACTAATTTCAGCTAAAAATCGACAAACAGATGTATTTTGAGCTACAGATTCCAAAAATTTGATCAGAAATGAGCTAGTACGTCGGGCGGCCTAATTTACGCCAAATTTAGAGCAAACTGTAGTAGCTAGCGACCAACGGATACCATTCCGAAATTTAGGAGGTCCACATTACTAAATATATGCTTGAAATTATACAAATCGGAGGTGCAAAAGTTTTAGGGTCCAAAAAGAACAAAGGGGTTAGCCTTTCATGTTTTGTGATTTTTCGGTGGAAACTAATTTTAGCTCAAAATCGACAKACAGATGTATTTTGAGCTGCAGATTCCAAAAATTTGATCAGAAATGAGCTATGACGTCGGGCGGCCTAATTTACTCCGCTTTTAGATCGAACCGTTGTAGCTAGCGACAGACGGATACCATTCCGAAATTCGGGAGGTTCAGATTACTAAATATGGAGGGCGATAAATCTAAGGGTTGCTATTTTAATGACAGTAAACATATATAGATTATGAAGTGCCACTTTACATTAAATTTAACATCAGATGAACAAAATGCGTCAAATTTATAAAAAGATTTAGTAAGAACACAAAATAACGCATCAATTTGGGAAGCAAATACAAATCAAACTAAACACTCTATAAAATAAAATCTTATTTAAACTGAATGCACACAATCCATTTAAGTCACTAAGTTTTACACATCCATGACTTAAATGATGACCTGCAATATTAACACGTTAATTGTCATTATGGAACCATTGGTCACAACTATCCCATTTGAACAATTTAAAACCCACTTAAATTGGCATTATGTAAATTAGTTAAAGAAATCTGTCTTTCACGTGTTTTGTTTGAAACCTATTAGCTTCCTAAATTGCATAATAATCTCTGCCCGTACCAGGTACATATGTACTTGCCTCTTTTTTTATAACTAAAGTATTATTTGGACTTTTTTATGTGTTTTTAATGAAAAATAATTGTTGATTCCACGAATATTCATAAATCATAAAATGTAGAGCCATCTAACAAAATACTGTGTTTTAGTATCACATTTGTATTAACGGGGGTGCAGATTGTCGATTTTTTAAACGATAAATGGAGAAATTAACTCAGAATCAAACACATTTGGACTTGTCTTATTTTGAAACTAACAACCCTGGTCTTTTGAGAAAAGGAACTGTTGACATTTACTTTACCAAAATTTGAAATATAACAAGGTAAGCATTGAAGTGTTCCACAGCAAAATATTTATATGAAAACTTAAAACCATTTTTTTCTCAGCCTAGGATTTCAATGTAAAGTAATATATGAATTTGCATAAACAAACATTTAACTCTGTAGAAGAGGGACGTTCCAAATTTCGTTCATAGTTTAGAAAAATGTGTGCTAGCAACTAACCCTAATCATTTGAACTCCATTTGTTTTTATTAAACCAATAAGCACATCCTTCGAATTCTATAAATTGATTTTGAAGCAAATACAACAGTGAAGTACACAACTTGGACTTGTGGGTAAGTAAACAATTACTTTATTTTATTTCCAAGCGAAATGTTGTTTTGTGAACGGAAATTGAAAAAAAAGTGCAATAACAATCCATCACAAAATGATCTAAGAGAAGGCTACTTATTATGAGCTTTTACTAGAAAGAATTGGCGTTCTGCGCAAACAGATCAGAATCCTGAAATGTTGCACTAATTTTAATAACAAATCATGTGGTAACAGGTGTAATTGCAAAACAGTAGAGGAAAGAGTAAAGTATTAGAATTAAGAAACCCACACCAAAAATTAAGCAGACTAAACCAAATGAGAAGTTTAATAATAAACTTTTAAATTTTATACAACTTTATATCTAATGTACTTAGTAAACTCACTAAGTTAAAAATTGATATAGCTTTTAAACAATTTATTATCAAATCAATCTGGCTTAAAACACGTTTCCAATTTTTTTGTATGCCAGTGGTGAGACATTTTCATTTTGTGCAAATTATAGAAGGCGCTTCTTATAATGTCTTTAGATTTTACAATTTTTTGCCAATAATTTAAACAGCACTGTATTATGAATAGAGATATTGGTGTGGTGCGAACTTATAAAATCTGGCGATAATAGTGAAAATAGATTCATATAAACAGTAAATTAAAAGAATCCGTTTAACATAAGAAAATGACAAAAATCTTGAAAAAACCGCTTAAAATTTTCGAACAGCTACCCAGCGGTACAGGGAAAATCTTGCAAGATTTGTTTACCATCTTGCACAATAATTTTGTACAGGTACATAACCTTTACAAGGCAATATTTTGTTTCCATACAAGAATTGTTACAACGAATTCTGTATAGTAAATCTTCATGCAAGGTAAACACCATATAAAAAATCATTGATTCCATTATAAGTTGTGTTCAATCTGCATGACTTTATTCGTCCAGTTTCAAAAGTGGTCATCTCCATATTTTTCAGCAGTAAAAACGCGGCCTAGGTATATTCGTGTAAGTCAAGTACATAAAATGGACAAGCATGCAATAGATGTGCTTCGTTTTACCCCCTTAATCAGCCAGAAAATCGGCCGAAAAGATGGAACTGTTAACAATGGTAGAATTCACAAATTAAAGGCGCAAGCCTTTTTTAGTTTCCTACAAGATTAAAAGGGCGGTTTATATACTACATTTTGATTATCAAAAGAATATGCTGCTTCTGAAACTTCCCGATCAAAAGGTATACTTCAGTAGGTAATGGAGTTTCTACAATTTTACTGTTGTCATCCACAAAAACGATATCCATATATTTTGTTGGAGTAACACGGAGAGACCTAAAGGTTGCCGGTAAGATGTTTCATGTGCTATCTATGATAAATCTGGAAAACGTGAAAACGATCAGTTTAATAATGACTCATGATTGTGGCGGCCAAAATAAKAATAGTACAATGATGGGAATGTTATCCAAATGGCTGAAAAATGTCAGGACCATAGTAGGCCGCTCTTTCATACCACCAGACAGGGTATTGGCGCATACAGAAAAGAAAACTAAGAAGAAGTCCTGAAAAATACATTAATGTTTTAAAAGAACATGGGGCCGTCTGAAAATGAGGAAACAATGTAGAAGAGAAGAGCTGCACAAGTAGTAAGCGGTTCATTTTCAACAAAACCTTTCAAGAGAACAATGGAGTTCGTGAAGAAAAATCCTACCGCTCGTAGCTTGACCTGACCTGACCTGACCTAATCCGAAAAAATCGCAGATGTATCTGCCTTGCTGCAAGCCCATTATGAAGAACATTATCGAGATGTTGAACAGTTAGAATACTACGCCAAAATAGAAAAATCGCAAGCGACAAATGCAGAAGATGTGATTTGCGAAGGGTTAGAAGAAAAAGCAAATTTATTTAGTGTAGGAAAAATCCACAATATCCATTATAAGTGTTCAGATAAATATTATCTGTTGTTCGTTATTTGTAGTATAGTACCTATTTTTGCTTCAAAATCGGCCATCTCCGATTGAATGGATTCCAAAACAGGCCATGTCACATGGACATGGTCATGGACAAATCTTAGAGGCAACATCTTAGAGTAAAAGCAACAACTGCGATAGTGCGATACTTTTGTCTAGAGACCAGAAAGCCATGGAAATAAGCCCACAACCGTAAATAATCTATAATATATAAAAAATGCACACCCCATCTAGAGCTCCAGCAAGCGTTCGGACAAACAGATGAAATCACACAAGGAAACGTCAACATCATCATGAAAGAGAAACCTAAACAAGATACAGAAATCGAACAACTACATAAAATTGTAAGAGTTTAATTCACATTGTGTTCTAGTGTTACGTACTTATGTTTGCGTTACGATTATCATTGTTACGGTCGCTATAGTGATGTTCCGTGTATACAGTTAAGTGTATACAAGAATTTACACAATAGTGGTACATAAAATCCTGGAAGACGGAAACTACCCTCGAAGCTCAGAAGTAGCTTGGAAAAAACTGTTCAAGAACTACGAACAACGTAAACCTCGATGGAAAATGCCGACAGAATCTCAGCACTCTTAAACGACCTCCAACAAGAAGAACAATGCAGCCGAGCCAAACCGACATCAAACACATCAAATACTAGGGACACATCTAAAGGAAGGAAGCAAACCACATGGAATACTTGGGAGCTAAGCGGAGACCAACGAAAAATAGGAAGACTGTGCTTTACACTGAAAACTATAGAGAGGATAGTAAGAAATTAGGATGGCATTGCCATCCTAATTTCTTACTTTCATCATACCATTGCTTTGGTATATAAGCAAAACCACTTCTATGCCGTGTTGTCTACACTAGACCTAAACTGCACTGATGAGCTGTAATGACAGCGAAATAGTACTATCTGCAGTTGGTTGAGGTGTAGACAGCACAGCATAGACATGCATTTTATAGAGAGGATAATCCAGAAACCAGGGAAAAATGATAAATAATGGCTAGAACAGAAATCACATGGTACAAGAAATTAATCAAGCAACTCTGAAATGGACCAATGATGTCAACAGCACCAAGAAAAATTCAAAGAAAATGAATGTTACCTATATAACCTTCCCATTCAGTCCTTATATTCCCTTAACATGCGCTAGGCAATCGCACTTCTAGCAATCAGCATGTACCCCTCCAACCCAGCGTAGACGGCTGGCCCGGCGGTATATCCGGGAGTGACAGAAATGCTGACCGTACCCTAGTTTAATCAATCAAGCAATCAAGTCAAAAGACAATTTCAGTGTTGAGATAAAATTCTTAAATAATAACAATCACAGATTGGTTGGCTACAGATATGCAAGCAAATTCAAAATGATAGTCGAGCCTCTGATGAGAGATTGTTTTTGATTTGTTATGTAACACGATTAGTACATTTGTAAGCAAAAAAATGTAACAAACTACCGCCAAATTCCGCTCATTAAAACCCTCGAAATTTTCAAGATTTAACTTGTTCCACGGCCGCTTGCATCTGCACGCCGTTTCTGCCCACGGGACCTGGCAATAGAATACAAAACAAACTAGGAGCGGTTTCGCCCACAAAAAAATACGCGCACATTCGCAGAAAACTGGCCTGCATTTGTTTATTTGCCCGCCCACCAATGGGACGCGTTCCCGCGCAAACTATCGAGGTCAAACTGTCAACAGAATGCACGCGGACGCTAGCTGTGCTAATCGAAAGTTCAGATTGCCTTCCCATGTGTAAGAAGCTGGAGAATAATGCCAATGACACATGGGTAAAATGCCGCTGTCGGAGAGGTGACGTTTTTTTATGCGCTGGCCACAAACAATGCGTGAAATGTTCATATATTAACATAGTTGATAACCGTGAGTAACAATCGCCATTGTGTTGCGAACTTTTCATTCAGGATGGGAAGCAAACGACAGCAATTTGGTGTAAATAAAATGCCAAGGGAAACTTGTTTGGAACGATTGTTGTATAAAGAATTTAGACGTTATTAAATGCTTAGAAGATGACATGTTTATCTAGGCAATGGAAGTGGCCTTCAGTTAATTATAGTAGTTTGGTAACAGTCGGAATATACTGATAAGACCCATAACCAAATTATCGCTATGTGGGTTAATAAAAATAACTGAATCTAGGTCTCTTCTCCACTCTACAATTTTCGTTCAAGTCCATAACTAAGTAACTCATATTTTAACTATCAGACTTAAACAAGTTTGTAAATCTATGCAGCTTTGAAAATTAATAGGAAGCAATATTTTTAATCTCGTTATATCAAACAACATTTGGGGCTCCGCAAGCATCGATTCTTGGACCGCTACTGTTTGTTATTTATATAAATGATGTCGTAAAGATTTGCAGTCCGGGACTTCTTCAAGTGAACCTTGGTAAAGTATCAGCTTGGTGTTTTGCCAATGGTCTTTGTCTCAATACTGAGTGCAAAGTTATGACATTTATTAGAAAAGCCAAACCTCCCATTTTTCCTTACTCGATTGATCATGCTTTGTTGAACACATTTTACAAGGAAAATGTTTCACTGCAAGACATTTTTGTGATTTGGGATCCCACGACAAACATTGTATGATATTAGAATTGGAAATGATTGAAAACAGAAAAAAGAAGCTAGTCAGGTTAGGTCAGCTGTTGGTAAGGTCGGAGTCATTAAGAAAACTAGGTCGGAAATTTAAAATATCACATTCATATGTGGAAAATATTCTTAAAGCAAAACACATTAATGAAATTACGAACGCTGTGTTAGGTTTAAGCTAAATAGGCTATCATATCTTTCAGGGTTTTCTTGCATGTATAGTGAAAAGCTCTGCGGATAGTCTTGTCCACGACGTTTCCATGAGATGGCACTCATCATCTTCTAGTGGTGAAAAAAGTTCGTTTTTTGGATGTTCTCTTAAAGAGAAACCATACCAACATCGAACATACCGTGTATAGAAAGCAACACACACAAACCGTTACTTAAATGCAGATTCTCACCACCATCCTCCGTTGTTCATACTTTGGTAACAAGGTCACTAAGACTGACAGATAAGAAAAATATTAACACTACAGCTTTACATGGAAATGGTTACAGAAATAAAACAATTCAAAAAGCATTTAGGCAGCAAACCAAAAGAACAAAAATAACATGAGAACAACCGAAAACAGTAGCGTTTCCTTATGTAAAAGGAGTTTCAACAAAAACAGAAAACGTTTTGAAGAGACATAACATTAGAACGGCATATAAAGCAGGAAACAAAATTGACTCACTCTTGAACATTCCAAAAGACAAAATTGCACTTGAAAACCAAAGAGTTTATCAAATACCATGTTTGGACTGCCACAAGCAATATGTAGGCCAGACAAATAGAAAAATATCTGCAAGAATATCTGAACACAAAAACCTTATCAAACAGAAGCAGACCACCTCAGCCCTGTTCCAACATACTCTGGCGACGGGTCACAAGATAAACTTTGAGGAAGCAATACAAATAGCTAGTGTGGACAATTTTCTATTCAGAATAACCAGGGAGGCAATTGAAATTGAGAAGACCCGAAAACCTAACTGCGCTTGCCAGCGGCTTGGAAACCAGTATTGGAGGAGTACGAGTCGACTTTGCGATCGAGTGTAGCTGCAAAAACAGTGCTGTAGCCTCTGGATCTTCAAGTCATACTTTGGGATCGAGTGTAGCTGCTAACAATGCTATAGCCTCRGGKTCTTCAAGTCATAAGCGCATCACAACTAGTCAAGATCAAAATGCATCAGCATATACTGCGCCAGTCACCCACAGTCGTGCAAGAACAGCTACAACATAAAAATCAACTTGCAATAGATTTTGACTTTGTCACAGTTACAAAAACTTTGAACATTTTTTACCACTACAAGATGATGAGTGCCATCTCATCGAAAACCCTGAAAGGTATGATAATATTAACACATACTACGCTCACAGAAATCTTAAGGATAACATTAAGTATATTGTATACATATGTTTTTTCTTTTTCTGGGTAACTAATTAAGCTGTAATTCAGCTTGTAAGGTTGTAATTTTGTTTTTTTCTACCCTTTATTTGAGTTTTCTACCTGTCTGGGTAATGTATTTAAATAAAATAAAATCAAGTTACGTACTACCCAGAAGAATTTTCGGCACACATCACTTCTTATTAAACATCCCACGCATTTTCTAAGTTAATTATGTAACATGAACATGCCTCCCTGCCGGAAGTTAAGCAACCGTAGCATTCCAAACTATATATCCACGTAACATATGTTTGTACATGCGTAAGTGGTATCTCTCAGCGTACGCATAAAGCCGATGTTTATTACATGTTTACAGTTAGAGTGCTTAGGCAAAACTTATTCACAGTACAAGAACCTCTTGGTTCCGTTAAGCCAATCCTTCAAACAAAGTTCGCCTGGCAAACCGATAGAAGCAGCTATGCGATGACAGTATTTTTCTATTCTTATTCTTGGACTTTTTCCTATCTCTGCATTTTTAGTTGGATATCTGATTTGCATGAGTAAGCAGAAAGCAACAGCTAGGATACTAGAACATCCCGTCGAGACAATTACTGTTTGGGAATATACCAAAACTGTCTATTATTATCATCATAACCCAGCGGAATGCCGCAATTCCTCGTAAATTCAAGATTAACTTCGACTTGACGGTGTCTTGGGTCTCCCCATTGGTCCAATAAAGCAAACAAGATGATTGACTGTTTTATGTACTATTGTTTTTGCCGTTGGGCGCAACACCTGGCTACTGAGTTTGTGGCAGCAATCAACAGAAGCATTCCGATGCTATGACCGTGCATTTGGACCACAGTTACGACCCTATGTTTTTCGATGGTACGTGACAAACGTAGCTGGTCATTACTGGTCTCAAGCGTTGGTCGGTTGCGTACTAATTAGACGTGAAATTAACTTTGTCGATTGAAATTAACTGTAACAGTAAACGTAATGAAGATCGCGCAACTTCATGATGAAAACACGACAAACTCTCCAAAAAAAATCTCTCCAGGCTTTGTTCAACAGATAAAAATTTCAAGATGAGATAGGTACGAACAGAATTAAATACAACTTAGTATTTTCTAAATTCAGTGAAGGAAGTAGCTGCAAATTGACAGATAGTAAATGATTAATTAAGAATACTTTAAAACCTTTAGTAAATACGCATTTTTCTCCTGCTTAAAAAATGGTACGAATACCCAACACATCACATCTAAGAAGCCGTGGATTACTTCTAGGTTTATCCAGACTACTTTAAGAAAACACAAATTACTTAATAAATAAAATGAAAAGAATACCTAATAACCACATACCTACATATACAGCTTATAGGAACGTCTTGAAAACCTTGAAAATGTAGGGAGGAATCATGAAAATATGTTAAATAAGGTTTCAGAAACAATGAAAATAAACATATTCTCTAATCTCTAAAAGTATGAAAGCTTCTGGARTAGACTAGCGAATTGCTAAAAGAAATAGTGGAAATAATTTCACAATCGCTATCTCACTTAATAAATAAAATTTATAAGATACGAATTGGTTCTGTTATTTAGTGTTATATCGCTTAAATCAGTGCTATCGGAAATATCTGAAAATATATGAGTACTTGATCAACTCAGTTTTTAGAAAATATAACATCTTATCTACCCAACAATTTGACTTTCGAAATGGTTCATTTACAGAACATGTAAACATGTAGTGTTCCCTAAGACACGATACTAGGCCTAATACTGTTTCCATGTAAGCACAGAAAGCAAAATTACAGCTTTCTCTGATGATGATGAGCCATTTCCTATAGTAATAACAAATTGGCAAGATTTAAAATAGAAATGCAAAAAGATCTGCAGACTTAAAAGGACTGCTAACGTATGTAACATAAGTTTTGAAACAAAAATCAAACATAATTTGTTCAAAATTTCAACTTCAGTTTCTGCCTCCCATCCATTATCATAAACTTCCCTGCTTAATAAGGCCCAAAATTCTTCGATGAGATGTGCTTGGGGAACATTAGCTGGATTATCTATTTTGGGTACAAATAGATGTTATTGGCTTCCAACCAATCTCTAGTTTGCCTCGCATAATGACAAGATGCTAGATCAGGCCAGAACCTAATTTGATTATTATTGTGTGTGTATAAATCTTAACAATTTAGGCAAACATCTTTGTATATAAAAACCTGCAGTGATGGCTTCTACTCTAACATGTCCTACATATGGCTGCGAAGCACCTGCCGAAGAAAAATGGCGCATCACACCAGAATTTTCTCTTCAAATTTG
This sequence comes from Rhyzopertha dominica, assembly GCA_025024175.1. Lineage (NCBI taxonomy): Eukaryota > Metazoa > Arthropoda > Insecta > Coleoptera > Bostrichidae > Rhyzopertha > Rhyzopertha dominica. The sequence continues at coordinate 49,954,909 of QCXZ01000041.1, forward strand.
GCTCATCTTTTAAATTTCACATTATCCGGAGCAGCATGGAAATCCTCAGAGTTCGATAACGTAAAATATCTTGCATCGTCCAAAATAATTATTGTCATTAGCAAAGTATTGACGCCTTAGTACTCGACTGCACCGTGGAATTCGTTGCAACTGCACAGGTGTATATTTTGGGCATTTTCTTCTTTTTCTGAATAACATTCCACTTCTCTTAATTTCCCAATGTACAGTCATGTGTGAAACAACATAGCACCTTCCTAGTGTTCGTGTAGATGCACCAACTTTTTCTTTTGCATTTTCTCTCAATCTATGTGCTCTGATATCAGACAAAAGCCGAGGCCTTCCGCCTTTTGGCAGGTTTACACAAGGTATTCCTTCCTCACATTCCTTAACTGTTCGGTAAATAGTTTTACGGGAAATATTTCGTCCTTATAGATACCTTTTCGAATTTCGATTTTATACGCCATGTTACAAGACTTTTTCGATGACACCTGATATTTATGATTACAAGACTTACTTGAACAAATGCCAGGCAATGGTAAGTAGACTGAATGTTTTGGAAATTATGACAATTAGCTAAGAAATTTGTCCAAAAACTTATGTTACATACATTATGATTGAAACAGACAAAAGATGTAAATTTATTTCTTCTACATGCCTCAACTGTAACTCAACAAACTTTGGAAATTTAAATCATGTCATTCGCCAGCATTGCAACAACAGATAGCATCAGATATCAAATGAAATGAGACAAAATAGCCAGTCACTGAACTGTGACTCCAATAACTCAAAGAGGTATGAAAAACACAAAAAATTAGAATAAATCCAAGCATTGTGTTCTACATTCTAAAATAAAGAGAAGATTGTTTGCAGACAATCAGTTCTAGTTACTGGGTGTTAAGAAATATTAAGAAAAACACTGCGAAAACGATAAAAACAAAAGGGTAAGTATAAAACAGTTTGACTAGTCTTTAAAAAAGCGATCAATCATTGCTGTCGATCAAAAACATCCAATAGATTTTATTTACCTGCTGTATTTGTATAATTTTTAAACAAGGAAACATTTATAATAAAAAATTGCAAACAGCAAATTAATATCGACCTTGCTTCGGAAATTATTTCAAAAATTTGTCTATGTTCGAAAACCGAAGATGCGTTCCATATTCTTTTGAGTATGACATCAGTTTCTATATGTAGTAGTTCACCTCATTTGCGATGGGTATGGAATACAAAACAAAAATTCATCCGTTATTGCTATGTTGAAAATTGCAAAAATTGAGCTAATTTTTCACGTTTTTTGACATTTCTATGTTCTTCCCAATACTATTCAATTGGGTATTTACCATGTATTTATATMTGAMTAAATTGCATATTAATAGGTAGCATCTAATCCACAAAACAGCTGTGACAGCTTATAAATTCGAAAAAATGGATCGTAAGGTGTATTTTTAATATTAAAAATGTGAATATTTAAAGGGACCTCCAAAACGCGAACTTATTGGCAGTGACGTCAGGTCTCTTGTAAATGGCCGCTTGTTTTCATCTGGGGTCAGCGCGTCACGTGTCAGCCTCAGCCCGTCACTTTATCAGTTTGTTGTTTGCGTTCATTTTGTGACAAGCGAATTAAAATACGCCAAGAAAAAGTGAAATACTTATGAATTATGACTTCTGAAGGCACGTTCATTGTTAGGGAATTTGTGTACAGCGACGAGCGGTTCAACGCGGCGAGATGAGTAACGTAAAAGTAAAAGCAACAGCATAAGTGAACTTTTTATCAAATTAACGTAGCTTCGATAATTTGATCACAGTGGGTTGTTGGAAACATACTATTTGTAATACATAAAAATGTACCCTAAACATGACATTTATTTTAGAGGTCAGAATAAATATAAATTGCCATTTATTTTCGGGGCTCTTCCGGCTCGTTTCCGGTCTGGCTAACAGTCGAATATATGGGGAACAACGTCGTTTTCTATTATAACATTTTCCTCTATGAACTTAAAGCACGTATAATTTTTCATATCCTCTTCAAGCTATAACAAAATGGAAACTGAATGGTAAACACTTATAACCCCAAAAAGAATAATAAAACTTACAGTAAGAATTAAGATGATCTTTACAACAAAAGAACAAACTTTGCAATTTCGGCATATCACGTCTAGGGGCCTCAAACAACTTTTTCATACGTTTATACTCTCGAGGAACGGTTACAAAAATTTTGTTAGCTGTACTGATTGAAGTACTTTTATAACCATGTACAAAACAACACTTGTTTTGTTTTCCATATATAATAGATGCTTGTGAAACTACACATATCACTTTTTGGTGCGACCTTTTACACCGTCCTTTCAATAAACACCACACAAAAGCTTTTCCAATACAAGAATGTTACTACACCATTAAACAGCACGCTCCTCGGTAATGTTTACATGACACTTGACGTCACGAGTTGAATAACCTTGCATAGAAGCGTTTTGGCGGTGACTCCTAAGATTCGAATTTCAGACCTGAAATTCTCTACCTACAAATATTTTTTTTGTGTTTTTTAACATGGCGCACGATATATATGCACTTGAAGATTCATTTTACGTAATTTTCAAAAAAAGTGATAATACACTATTGTGCTCAAGTTAACCGTTTCAGAACTTTTAAACCTTACTTTATCGACACTCTGAATACTAAAATAATTGGTGTAGGATAGTGAAAATTACAATTTCAATGATGCATGTATTATTTTTAACTCGCGACCATGTAATCGAATTCACTTTCAAACAGGGCGACAATTTTTCCAATTCCTTTCCCCGTACGGTCCCCGGTCGACATTTCTGCATTTCTAATCCGGCCAGGAGTTTTTCTAGACGCGACCGGCATAACTCTAAAATAATATCCCCGGAATGTTAAGACTTTAGAGCCCATTAAAAACCTATTTTTTCCAGTCCACACCTCCCGACTGCTCCTTTCCCAACGGGCGTTCCGGTTTGTCGCATTTAAGCCGATTCTCACAATCCACAGGTGGTTAGTGTTACGTTTCGGTTACAGATTTCACATGAGATAAGATCGGAATAAAAGATTCGGTCTGCGGTTAACCAACGGATATGCAGAAAAGTGCAGAAAAACGGACCTTGGCGGGAACTGAGCGAAAAAGGACCTTGACGGTAGTCCCGGGGAGGCCGCAGAAATTCAGTGATTTTTTTACCCAAAACTGCCCTTTTAGTTGATATTCCTGGTACGAAAACAAAAACGTCAGTTTGTTATTAGGTTAGGTAAATTTTATCATACCTGCAAGAAATACGTGAAGCTTTGACCTCCAAACCTGACGAATAATACACAATTCTTCTTAAACTAACAACGGGGAAAGTGTACAAAGCAACCGATTGAGATTAATAAATTTGGCAGCCTCTTTCACGTAGTAGCAAAAGTTTTAAAATTGCCTGATCCTGCCGCGTACATGGGCCATTGTGAATACATCATGAATACTATTCAAGACAAAGTTATGCGAAGAATGCTGAGAATATTGATTTTGCAATTGCTCAAGGATTAGCTTCAATTAGCTAATACTAGTTGATAATGGTATACTAAACACTATACAGATTACCTAATTACTTAAACATTTGAATTAAAAACAGTACTGTTAAAACAAATAAAAAAACTGAAAATTCATTACAATCTGAAACTAAGAAAGCTGGTCTTTATAATGTTATGCAATAATATACGAGGCATGTTTTTTAAGTAAGTACCGTTTTGCGATTCCGCCGCCGCAGCGCTACGGTCGGCGTTCCGCGCAAGCGCGCTGGTTACCTACATCTCTTGTCTACGCACTGACGCCATTACAGTTTGATTCTTCATTGTATACGTTGTTTACTGAGTGTTTAAGATGCCTCCGACAATCGTGAGTCTCGCCGATTGTGAAGTACGGGCTGTTATACGATTTCTTAGTGCTAAAGGCGTAAAACCGATCGATATTCATCGTGAGATCTGTGAAGTTTACGGACAAAACATTATGAGTGATGGAATGGTAAGGAAATGGGTGAGAGCATTTAAAGATGGCCGCACAAATGTGCATGATGAAGAACGGAGTGGGCGTCCTTCGGTCGTTAATGAAGATTTGGTGCAGAAAGTGAACGAAAAGGTGAGAGAAAACAGACGCTTTACAATTTCATCATTGTGCGACTGCTTTCCTCAATATTCTCGTAGTGTTTTGTATCGCATTGTGACCGAGAACTTGAATTACCGGAAATTGTGTTCACGTTGGGTTCCGAAAATGTTGACGGATTTGCACAAAACCCAACGTTTAGGCAGTGCATTGACTTTCCTTGAGCGGTACCACAATGAAGGTGAAGATTTTTTAGACCAAATTGTTACTGGTGACATTGGTGGCCTACGTCACACCAGAATCGAGACAACAATCCAAGGAATGGCGACATTCATCATCACCCTAAAAAGTGAAGTTTAAGCACACAATTTCTGCCCGGAAAATCATGAGCACAGTTTTTTGGGACAGAAAAGGAGTATTGCTAGTGGAGTTTCTGCCTCGTAATGAGACAATCAATGCAGCGTCTTATTGTAAGACATTGAACAATCTGCGTCGTGCAATCCAAAACAAAAGACGTGGCAAGTTGAGTAAGGGTATCGTTTTGCTGCATGACAATGCCCGTCCACATGTGGCTAATCGGACCAAAGATCTCATCAAATCGTTTAAATGGAAAACTCTAGATCATCCTCCATACAGCCCTGATCTGGCGCCCAGCGACTACCATTTGTTCCTGTACTTGAAGAAACACCTGGGTGGTCAGCGTCTTCAAGATGATAACGAAGTCGAAACAMTTGTGATACAATGGTTAACAAGTCAGGCGGCAGAATTTTATGAGGAGTGTATTCAAAAACTGGTGCCACGTTATGACAAGTGCCTCAAGATTCACGGAAATTATGTAGAAAAGTAGATTAAGGTACAGGCTTTCATGTAAGATAAAATTATTGCGATATCTTTGCACGTCTTTTTTTAATTACAAAACGGTACTTACTTAAAAAACATGCCTCGTATTTAGGTATGTGAAAACTGGCAAACAAACCAATTATCTGTCTATAGTTTGAGTTAAGCATGTCATAAGCTTTAGATGCAATAAATTAAATCGAATGCATTAATATATTATTATAAGTTGTATAATTACTTCACCAAGCTGCTGCCTTAAATTCAAACTTACATTCTGCTTTTGCTTAAAACAAGTACAGGAAAACAAAAATGTTCCTTCATTCCGTATAAAACTATGATTTATGTTGCGTATATGATTCTTAGACCAAATAATTTATAATTGAATAAAGTAATTAATAATATTTTTTGTCAAGCTGACATTCATGAACGGCAGAGTTCAGTTGCTAGTTGTGAGGTAGCACCTGTTCTTCCACTTAACCGAATTGATAAAATTAATAAATAACTGGAAGAAACTACTTTCGACACACAGTTTGAAGCAAGAACAGATGTATACAGGGTAAAAAATAGTGGCCCCAAAACCGAATCATGAGGTGCACCTGCCTGTGAGCCTCAAAGCGTCTGGATCCCAACCCTGATGGTGTAAAATAGCTAACAGAAGGTGATTGTCTAAAGTGTCGAACGCCTTGGAGAAGTCCAGCAATACCAGGAGACACAGCCTGCCATCATTGAGAACTGATGAGATATTGTCGATTACATTTATCAATGTTCACAACTATAGACGCTGGGAAATCCTGAGTGGGTTTCCGGAAGTAATTTGTATGTATTTACATGAACGAGCCAAACCATTAATTTCTGCAAGACTTTGGACGGAATTGGTAGTATGCTAATTGGTTTAAAATCCTTATATTGCAAGGGATTATTATTCTTAGGAGTGGATACATCTACTGACTTCTTCCAATATTCAGGCACGATATTAAGAGTCATGTATGCAATAATTATATGAGTAAGATACGAAAGCAGAACAGGAAAAGAATATAATAATAAATTTATAGATATGTTATTATGAGTAAAAGCATTAGTACCTACTTATGGATATTAGAATTTCAGATAACTCTTGCTCATTTGCAAATCTTAACTCAAAGTCAACATTTACTAGTCTGGTCTTATAATATTTATCCAACAACAAAGCATATGTACTAATATTGCTGCATGGAAGGTCCGAAAGAAACTTATTATATTCATTAGGCGACACCAGTTGATTAGGTATGGCAAATACATTACTTTTAAAATTGGTTCTTAACAATTTTAATTTACCAATCGATGAAAATCGATATTGCAATTACGCTCTCTTCATAAAAATTATAGATTTTTTTATAGAATTATTTTCTGTGCGCAAGCTCGTCGACACAACTGCCCTATTTTTAGATATTCTCCGTAAGATTTTTATACCTTCCATCCAACTCTTCGTTTTCAGAAAACGATAATATTCTGAAGTAAATATACATTTTAGTCTCTACAGCACTTCCGATGATTCAGGTATTTTTCGCGAATGCCGTATTTCCTCTATGTTCCTCTATGTTCATAGCACAATGACGATTTAATTTAATGTAAGAAAAAACCTGAGAGCCCTAGTCCAAAGACCCGATGAATAACCGGACCAGCAATTTCACACGTATCTGAGGATCCGGTATTGGTAGAGTAAATAATGTGCGAAAAGAACTGTGTCAGTGTTGCCACCTATTTCTTTGCAAACTGGACTGCAAGTAGGGCATACATGAGGGGGACCTTTGAAAATGATTTGTTAACTTTTTTTGTTAAAGCTATTTGCAAAATACTAGAAAAAAGACTGATTTGAGGACATACAGATTACTTCTGCAGAATGCTGCTTCAAAGTTATTGAAAATACATTTACTCAGATGAAACTACTGAAGACATGCTACATTTGATTACTCGTGGGATGGCTTTTATAATAGAATATGGATATCTATAAAAGATAAGAAAGTACCAAATTCCGCACTTTAACACCTGCATCTTAGTTTAGATTCGAAATTAAATCATCATTCCAAGAGTTGAATGGAAGTATGAAAATTGGTCTACTTATCCGCTAGTTCGCTATGCAGTTGAAGGAGCTACAAAGTAAAATGCTCTAGTCAGTAATAATCGCATATAGGTGAGCAATGAAGCCAAACTTTATTATACTGTTCTTCTGATGATGAACCTTTTTGCCAACCATACACAAAATTAATTAATGATGCTGAGGCCACATTTTAAATATTCTCTTACGAATACGAATGGAGGTAGCGGTTATAATAGCAACATTCCAAACATGAACAGTTACTTTGTTACAAATGTAGACCGTAATCTTGCAGGTAAGGTAAAAATTAAAGGTTACAGAAACAATCATCAAAATAAATCAAAACTAAATGTTTCTATCTTCAACAGATTCTGGTGAGATACGTCTCTAAAGTGTTAAAAAGCAAAAAATTATTTACCATATCACTTGCATAAGTGCTATCAGAAATGTCTGAGGAGGCAGTAATGACTTGACTAATTGAATTTCTAGAAAAGTAGATCTTATCTTTGCCTAAATCTAGAGAAGATGCTTCTTAGACAAGAAAAAACGATGGACACCTCATGTATTATAATACGCCGTAGTATCACCAACTGACATCAATCACCAGTGTGTACTAGCATGTATCTAGGGTAATTTGTTAGAAAAAAAGGAATAGTAACCTATGCCACTGAAAACATGCCATGAATCGAATTCGGTTATGATTTTTCACCAAATTTTACATTTAGAAGCTGCATAGAAAACCATCTTGCATCACTGTGACCTGACCTGACCTGGACATGTTTTACAAATAAACAAAGAATAAAAAATACAGAAAATTGATCATAACTAGTATTTTTCAAAATAACTATACTGAGTGTTATATCGTTGGATAGGTAAAAAATCGCCGATTTTATGAATGCATAGCCAAATGTAGTTTCTATTGAAAAGAACACAAGTTTATGTCATATCTGAAAAATGACAAAATGCGTATGAAATTATTGAAATTGAACTTCACTATTTTATTTTGCGCGTTGAGTTAGGTCAACAGAACAGCAAATCTTTCTCCATCTAACCTTCCTTCTAGCTCTGCTAGTTTTCGAGATACCCACACTGGTCATAGAAAAAAACACCCTGTATATTGGTACCTTTCGGATTCTCGGCCTTTTCTAGAAGGATTCGATCACAAGAAGAATCCAGAAAATTACTTGATCTCTTCCGATTAACCGATATTCAAATTCAAAAAGTCATACCCACGCCATCTATCCGTTTAATAGGAGTGACTAGCCTTTGAGGCACTAGCCGAGGGATGCCAATAATCACCTTATCCGTAACAAAATGGACAAAACAAACTCCGCAATCAGGAAAAAGGACCAAAATTACTGCGAAATCATTTGGCAAAACCTCTGGCAACGCCGACATGTCCTAGTGTCCATCCAGTTCGCCAACCCCACCGTCCATCCCCCCGCGCGTATCGTTTATACGGTTACACAGGTCGAATTCGCGACGCAAAACAAGGGGTGCATATCTGGAGGAACGTTTAAAGTCCCCATTGTTGCTGGTAAGGTGTTAAGAGTACACCTGAGGACACTCGAAAGCGATTAAGGTGTTTGTTATTCACCGTTTAGGGGTGTACGACCCCAACTAGAGCAAAAATTATTACCTCTAATGGCCAAGGAGAATGAATAGAGTGTACTATTTTGCGTTCTATTATTTGCCATTGTTGCAGTTGTAAGCGTAAACGCGGTGTGTGTAGATCATTGTTGTGCCGTTGATGTTTAAATCACACACCTTTATGTCCAGCAACTGTTCTTGGCTTCTTGGGTTACGTTGTACGGTTGCTACCCCCGAAACTAGACCATCCGCGGAGAGAGCGGATAGAGATGTACGGGGTGAGGAAAGAACAATGGAACCGTGTTAACAATCGGATGCATTTTTCCGTGCAGAATACACTGCAAAAAGTGCACAAGTATTTAGGCTTCCAGAGTATGTACCCCTATATTCGTTATGGAATCGCATAAATGTTATATAATGGAACCTTTATTCAGAACTAACGATTGCAATTTTGTTTCCTCGTACTGTCAAAACGTATCAATTTTTACATTATTTAGTTTTTACACGAATCAATTCGTTGATTTTTTTTTGTCACACTAATATCTACAGGGTCGCTACAAAGTATTGTGCATGGGTCTATGGGTAATTAAAATGCATTTTTTGGAAGTTCTCGTTTCCGAGTTATGGGTGCAAGTTGCATTTTTTTCATGGGAAGAGGGTCAAAAGACACATCATTGGAAAGGATATTCTTTCCGGATTTCAAAAATGTATCCCACTTGTACAATTGCTTCTGAGTTGAGAAAAGTGTAAATACAATAATTGAGCCTGACACAGAACGAAAAGAATGAAACAATTTTCTTTATCGCTAAAATGGACAAAAAGGCAGGTATTACCATTTTTCCCGATAACTTTGGTCTAGTTTGATGAATTTATTGCGAATCGGGTACCCAAAAAGTAAAAAAGAAAAACATGATTGCGTGAAAAATTAAGTATTCCTACAGATTTACATTACAGAAGATGCTCAAAATGTTCCCCATTTACTCCCTGGCAGTAATGCAGCTTTTACTAAAAGTTTTCTAACGTTCTTTGTAGCATATTTGGAGGTAAGATCCGAATTTATGCCATGTTTCGTCCTTTTAAATCTTCTGCATTATGTGGCCGATCAGTATAAATACAATTTTTCAGATACCCCCAGAGGAAAAAATCAAGCAGCGTCAGATCAGGAGAACGTGCTGGGCATTCTATCGCTCCACGCCTACCAATCCATCTGTCTGGAAATATCGCATTCAAATATCCACGATGAGTGAGAGTACGGTGTTGTACGAAACACCTGGGATTCTCTTGCACATCTAAAAGGACATTCAAACTACTTTCCTCACTCGTAGCAACCTTTGGACGTCCTGGTTTTTAACGACTTTTAACACCACTGGTTTCGTCAAAACGTTGAAATGTTTTAATAACTGTTCATCAGGCAACCAGTCATCATCAAAATTTCGATGCGATCATGTTCAGTTTACTAAGGCATTGCGATTGAAAATAACAAAGTGAATGAAAATTATCACCAGTCACGAGGAAAGTGGAGACACCTGGAGTTTTTGTTCTTACTTAGCCATAACGAATTATGGTTTTTATCCAGAAGTTTTTTGTAAGACCCAAGTTTGTTATCACACTTTTCTTAATTGAGAGGTGTGATACATTTTTGGAATAAAAAAAATATCCGTTTTAATGTGCCTTTTGACCCCCCCCCCTTCTAGCTCAATCTGATGGGTAAACTTCATACTAAATAATTGTTATAATGGTACTGTCTCTCTCTTACTGGCTGCTGATTATTCAATCCGTAACTCATTAAATTAATCACCCATTCACAATTACTTCTTATAATTGTTGTACCTGTGGTTATTTTTGTGTATTTTGTAATCTGCCTTGTATGAAAAATATATCATGACCTAAGTTCACAAAAGTGCAAAGTTTGTGTGTACTGATGGAAATACAAATGAATAAAGCAAAGTATGCAATCATTTGGCAATGAAGAACGATGAAAATTTCTTAGCACATGACGATAATTTCGCAAAGAATATAATGATAAACCTAGAGCAATGCTTGGAAGAAGCAACCCAGAAGGTATTAAAATTACAGAATGTATGGAACAGAAGATCTACATTTAATTACAAATGAAGACACACCCAATCAGATACGAGTAATTAACAAAAAAAAAAGACCGAATCTAAAAAAAAAAATCAAACATAGGAATAAACCACCGTTTTGGACAAGAAGACCACAGCCGAGAAAAATGACCTCAATGAAGATTTGTTGGTGTCTTTCTCGTCGTAAAGGATCTTTGAATGTACACAGTTCAAATTGTCAAGGAGAAGCTTCGAAATATTGAAGGCACTCCACCTCATGTATTTTTTCAAAATTCTAAAAACGATTTCTGTAATTTTGTTTTTAAACGAAGTAGATCGTGTATCTAATTGTTATATTCTCTGTGAATCATATTTATAGCTGCAGCTCACGCTTAATAAAATTTTCGCAACTGCCTATATAGCGCAAACCGGTATGGCATATTGAATGGACAAAGCGCCCAGCCTCCGTAACGCTTTCCCGTGGACCATGCGACTGTCCTAGTGTACAGTTACTTATTTGCAAGTATGTTGCCTCCCACTTTCCTATTCAGAAGGCCACCACGGATTTACGTATGTTAAATCACCTGGATCAGATTTTCTGGCCGTTGGAATTTGCCTATTTTGATAGACGAACAATAAAGTCTATTGTTGGTTCTGGCAGTCTGCAACGAATGTAGACGCAGTTGGTTTTTTTTTTGTTCGCGTCAATGATGATTGGGGGATGTAGAAAATAAGAAAAACATAATAGGGTTGTGCATTAAAACCTACGTAGTTAATTTATTAAGCGATTCGTTTGAGCTCAGCAAATCTCGTAAAAATTTCTTTGTGGTGTCTTGGCTGCAATTCTCCGAAAAGATTTTTGTACTTTTTAAATTTTGTCTTTAAAGATCTGGTCTGACTGACAAGATAAGTCAACAACAGGCCAGAAAAAAATTAAACCTGAATTTTCAAACAAAATAGGGCTCTGTTATTTATTAGTTCAGTTCAGAACGAGCAACTATTGTATATACGAGAGCATATTGGTTGAACTCCTCAATTCAGTGTTCCGTTCCGACAGTACCCCAGGGAAGCAATTTGGGACCATTACTATTTATTACCTTTACGAATAACATAACTGCGGCTGTTGATATACCCTGCTTACTGAATGCTGATAACATGAACATTTTTTGTGAGGGCAATAGCGTTGATGATTGCAATCGGTTTTTGTAGAAAACTAAAACTGTAAATAAAAGATTTGTAAAATGAATACTGCAAAGTATAGGTAAAGTATCAAGCAACGATCTATGAGACTCATTATACGAACAGTATAACACAAGTATTACCTGAAGCTGTCGTAAATAACAGACGGGTTCGGCACGTTCCACTATTTTACAGCGGAGTGGACCGTATCCAAAAATTGTGTTTAGGCTTTTTTAAGAATTCGTATTCTTTCCTAATTTAATGAGTAGTATCTATTTCTATAACCATGAATGGTAAACATTCCAATTTCAATGCGACAGCCCACACTTTCTAATTTTTGATCGCGGTGTGCAATCGTCATCTGCCCTGTTTCTTCACAGGTTAAAATGTTCTTTTAATCCGGAGGGTCATAAACGTAGTTTCTACCTGTATATTGTTTTGGAAATAAGAAGAAATCGGAACTATTCTACTCCTACTATAAACGGTATTGAAAGCATATGTGTTTACTTATATTTTAAAGTTTTACAGCATATCAGCGTACCAATTGCAATATTTTTTACTTATTCAGTCATACCTACATATATGCTTACATTTAGCCACTTATTAAGAAGCGTTTGTGACAAATACATTTCGTAGGGCAACTGTCAAACAGATTACTGCTGATTTTAAACCGTAGGGCAACTGAGTACCTGCGAAACTATTAAATATGTTCATTCTTATCACTAGGATCTGTCGCGGCGAATACCTGAGTGCTTAATTTCCTAATTTCTTATTGACCAATGGGGCAACTAGTGATTTTAAACCGTGGGCCAATTGAGCAACTCCGGGTAGACCTTGTAAAGAGTAAGAAATATTTTTTCCTTTTTTCCCCAAACATTTAAACACCTGTAAAATACTGGAAAATGTCATTTCGTTCTGAATGTGGACACATCAGTCATTTTCAACCCCATTGAAATGACATGGGGGCAGTTGAAACAAAGAATTCGACGAGGGAACACCGGTGGAAAATTTAGCAACAAAATGTTGCTAAAAATTAAATACGAAGCTGAAATAACAAGTGTCGATGCAAGGAGAAACCCATTGCGGCTTGTACTGGACATTGAAAATCGGTACAGAGCGAATCATGTACAAGAATTAATAATAGAAGTTAATCGTGATTTTAGCAGTGAAAGTGATAGTGAGCAATTTTTTTTAGTTTGTGACTTGTAATGTGCTTATTAACAAGCTGTAATGATCATAATCGATACCGTGTATAAATTTTATTGTGTACTATAGTATTTTTTTATAACAAACGTAAATAATTTTCTACTTACTAATTTGTATGTTTTTATATTAAATTTGTATAAATTCGTTATGACATGCAAAGGCTTTTATTTTATACATTGGAAAATTTAAACCCAATAAAGTATCACAGAAAAATAAAATTTAATAATAAATTAAATAAAATTTGTTATAAAAGCTTCCATGTTTTATTGATTGCTAAATTATCACAACTAACAAATTTCAAAAATTTATAGTTGGAAAGTTAAAATTTTAGCCAACAAGATTTTTTTTAATGCGGCTCATTTAGGAACTTTAAAGCGTGCCACTAATCCCAATAGTTTAGGACGGCCGACCATCAAGCTGTAAAACCCTCTGCATAAGTCAGTCTCATTGATCGTTGCTTGATACTATAACTGTCATCCTCTTCTAAGTGTAGGACATTCTGATGTCTAACGCACAAGTAATTTTATAATCATACCGCCAACATAAGACTTCATACTATTCAAAATTATTAAGAACCTGCTGCGATAGGATCCTAAAACCAGCAACAAGCTTTTAATTGTACATAATACGCGATGCCTCGTCGGCAATTAACGTTCCCATCACATCGCAGTGCCTTTCAGACCCCAATGAAAATAAACGGCCACATCCATTTGCAACTCTTTTTAGAGAAAAAAAACATACGATCGTTGCAGCATATCTATGTCAGTTAGCTGTTGGCTAAAATAATTTATCGACTTGCTCCATCAATCGCAACCGAGTCGTCTTTTTTCTCAGCCTGTACGATAATCACCGAATATCGGCCTTGCAAGAGAAGCGATGTTGTCAGGTCGCAGAGAGATCTGAAGATTCAGGGAAAATGTTTTACCGCGTCCAATAAGATGTGGTAAACCGCGCAAAATACGTCTCCATCACATATTTGTTCTCATTCATTCTGCACAATAGAGAAAGAGTGCGACACATCCTAGTTAAAGTGGTGGTAAATCAGATATCTCTGTACTGTGCAGACACTTTCAGTAAGATGGATCAAAGGAAAGGAATGACCGCCCAAAAACGAGGGATCCTCAAACAAAATTATTAGACTTCCTATTAAACAATATAGAACAATTTTACTAATTCTTATTAATATTGTTGTAGGAAAAAATATTGAAAGGTATAACAGTAGGTAATACATTAAAAATAAACTGATTTTGGGTGTTGTAGAGAACAGAGAATCTTCTATTTTTTCCCAGTAATACACACAATTTTTCGTACAAAACTATCGACGTAACGTTTCGCATATTTGATACTTAGCATTTTCACCAGGTTCTTAAAACTCGATACACTGCCGTCTTAAAGAAATCTTGCTCTCAAATGAAGTTTTAAAGAGCTCATTATCAGTAATAAATTGTGTTTGTGCAGCTCATACATTTGTTGTCTAAAAAGCAACAGTTTTTTTTACCTTTTCATCTTCAAAGGTGGTATGAGCTTTTCGAAAACCATTTCTTGCATAAGTCTGCGGACAGTTTTTTTAGACAATTCCAACATAAATAAGATTCGTATCGTATCGTATTTTAATACAACAATTTTTAATAATAATTTCCCTATATACTAAAATGCTCCCACCATTACAAGCGTTTCGATATTTTAATGCTAAAAGCTTAGGATGCACAAAAGATATGGAGACTCTTAACCAAAAGCTTTTGTAGACTTTTGACAAAATTTTACATCAAATCTCCCTTTTCTCGTTCTTTTTTTACTCGGGACCAAATATGGGTAACAGAATGCCATCTATAGGCACTGCCTTACCTAGTGATAGCCCGCCTCGTAGCATCATCTGTGCCATGTTGTCTGCACTCAGACTATAACTGTGCTGATGAGGCTTAATAAACCGAAACAGCTATTCACGGTTGTTCTGATGCAGACAGTGCGGCACAGACATATTGTCACCATGTAGGTGTTACAGAATCAAGTAATAAAAAAATATCTAATTATTTTTTGCCATCTTGGGCATACTATTACCAATGAAAACTGGCAACCAGGCACTGGCGAAGTATAATGTTCAGGTGTTTACATTCTGGATACCCGTTTTGGCGCCAACGTACTTTTCGCCAGGGTTCGCAAAACCAGTACCGAGCCCGATTTGAATACGTTTTCGGAGTCATTTATTCGCAAATAAAGAGATTACCATTGCGAAAAGGCCAGGGGTGCAGTAGGGGCAGAGGGAAGGACGGGGTGACTGACAGTGTGTGAGATGGAAAGCAGGTTTCGAGCTGCAAGTTGCATAAAAAAGCGGCATAATGCAGAAGAGGTGTACCGATTTACGGTCGATGCTTCGGGAACCTGCACGATGATTTTGTGGATGTGGGTGAAATTGATACAAAAATTGGTACAAATTGAAAATAAAGAGTCATATCTATTGTCAACGGATCACTTGCAAATATGATGGGACTCTATTCGATTTTTTTAGATCTTAAATAGATCTGTACTGAAAGCAAATCTCTATCTTTAACCACAAAAATATCTTCCCTAGCCGAATTCTATCATAAAACACCAGTTATTTAAAAAATATTCATCACAAACTAATAGCAAATTGAACTTTTGACACCTTGTTTCTACAAATCATCCACTTTTTGACTATGGTAAGACACCCTGTATAGTAAAAATAAGCTACCACAAACCGGGGCTACGGTACTACCACAAAGCATCAAACCAGGTAAAGCAAAAATTTTTCGCCTGCCGTTATCAAGGCTTCAAAGGAAAATAATATATACCTATATCGTGCAAACATTACACATTTTAGTCTTGGTTCCAAAGAAGAGAAAATGCCATAAAATTTTGGATGATTACAATAAGACAGACAAAAACAGTATATTGGAAAACCTTAAAGAAATCCGTGGAAATAGTATGAATACTTAAAAGGAAAAGAAGCTAAGAAAGAAGATACTGCCCTAAATCTTGATCATACAAATCATAGAAGGGGAGGGTTAGGATTCCAGAAAGAAAGAGAAATACCTTGGTATCTAGCAAAAACTTGTAAAATATTGAGGAAGAGACTAAAAAGAAATGCTTATGATCAAGTGGCTGTCTTATGGCGCCAACCAATACTCGATGTTTGCAATGGAAGACGAGAAAAAAACAGCCCGGTTTAGTGTTGACATACTTCAGGGAGCATCACTGCACAAATTATTAAAATAAACATTGCCGACATTTAAATTTGCGAAACAAACATTCCGGTATTTAACGAGCCGTGTTTATTAAATGGGTGCTGCAAGTGTGGCCATAAAACGCAGATGGTGTTAAAGACCAACTAGCTTCGCGAAAATGGCGCTTACGCTCCAAAACACCTGAATTTTTTTGCGATTTTTGTAAATTGTAGCTGGCAGAACGAAAGCGATTTTTGTCACCTTAAATTTAACTTCTTCGAAAAATTGATTTATTTATGTATGCAATTATTAAGCGAGTGATTTTTGTAATAAGCAAATTGGTTTGCTTATATCCCACACAATATATATTTAGCTTTCTGCATCATCTTGATGGCGATCTAAACAAATAAAAATTAGCAATTTAGTTAAATATAATGGTAAACAAGGACGATAGCTAATATGAATTTTGTTTAATTGCGAATGAATCCCTTTAAAATCACAAAACAGTTATTTATCATACGTAGCAAGTGGTGGTACCATTTGGGCACTTTCAAACACACAAAGTTCTTTCTTCACTTCTGTATTTCGAATACTCTCTAATCTTGTTATCTCTAARATAGTTCCAAAAACTTCATTGCAGTGCTTTGAACTAGTATATATTCTTATGAAAATCATTAATACATACCACAGTACTGTTAATTTCATGCGACTACGGTCGACTTTTATAAAAGCGTTGAAAGAAAAAAATATTTTCATTCAACGATTAGAGATCTCGCATTTGCGCTTTATCCATAATAGATACATACATGTATGTATTTATTCTGGGTAGAGTATTGAAGAAAACCGCAGAAAACTCCAATCAGATCTCTACTGTCTTAAGTCAGTCCTTAACACCTTCATCAACACGATGGATAGACACAAAACCACCAGGCCATGCTGTACGGGGGCATCTGTTGACGATATCTCCAATTGTTTGGAGGGGATCTCCACATTCATAAGAAGGGTTGATAGATGAAACCCATTTATTAAGAAAAAACTGGCATTTTCCATGACCAGTGCGAAGGCGATTCAGAGTGACCCAAGACCTCCTTGGGAGGTCAGTTCCTGCTACCTCTTCCGTAGGATCGTCTATAAGCTGCTGATTGAATATATCATGTTTCTTAAGTTGCCAGTCAGAACACCATCCATCTTCAATGGTATAAGGACCTCGAAGGAAATCTTCTGTCCACAAAGGTTTTCTAGAAGTTAGCCGAGTTGTAGGTAGCTCTTGCAGATCTCGGGAAATCAGAAACTCATTAGGAGCTGATTGATATTTTTGCCAAACTTTATATGTAGCAAACTGTCTGCGAATCTGAGTGTCAATTTTTCCTGTGTGACGACTGTTTTTCCAAACAGGACAGCAGTACTCAGCAGTGCTATAAAGCAAGGCAGTTGCAGAAGTACGGAGTACATCTGCATTTGCACCCCAACTTGTACCAGCAAGCTTATGCAGAATGTTATTTCTAGTCTGTAATTTTTTACTGACGTTTTCTAGATGTTTCTTGTACGTTAGAGACGTATCTAGGGTCACTCCAAGGTATTTTGGTGAGAAGTTATGTTTAAGAATTATGTTATTTGACATAACTTGAAACTGTTTCCTCTTTTGGTGATTGTTGAGATGAAAGCAAGTTACTTCTACCTTCAATGGATTAGGGCACAAGCGCCAGGTTTTAGAATAGCAATTCATAATCTCGATGTCACTTGAAAGGTATTGTTCAAGTACAGAAAAGTCTTTACTTTGCAAAGCCAATGCCATGTCGTCTGCATACACAAATTTTCTCGATTAAGTTACTGGAAGGTCACTTATGTAAAGGTTGAAAAGAATAGGCGACAGAACCGATCCTTGTGGAAGACCATGATTCAAAATCCTGAATTTGTTACTTTTCTCTCCCAAAAACACTCTGAATTGACGTTGGGATAGCATTCGTTCGATAAGCTTCACAGTCTTTCCACATTTCAGAGAGAGATCAATCCATCTTTCCACACAGTATCGTAGGCGGCCGATAAGTCCATGAACACTACTCCAGTTTTCAATCGTTTCTGGAAACCAACTTCAGCATATGTTGTTAGAGCCAAGACTTGGTCACAGCAACTTCTGTTCTTCCTAAAACCTGCTTGTTCCTTCGGGAGTGAGTCTTCAATAATAGGTCCTATTCCCTGGTAGTGTAGTTTCTCTAGTAACTTGTAGCGAACACTCAGGAGGGCAATGGGTCGGTAACTTCCTGCTTTATATGGAGGTTTCCCAGGTTTTAAGACAGCAAAAATATGGTTTTGTATACACTAATATAAATACACTATACGTGTGTTATAAAAGTGTTCCTTTTAACGTAAGGTAAACTTCTAATCAAGATGTTGTAGGAAATGAAATGTCACAATTAACTAGTTTTATTCCAGTTCTGGAAAATGTCTTATTGCATTATGTAAGTTAGATATTCGTAAAAGAAACTGAAAATCTAATATCTAAAAGTGGTTGACCAACAATTTTGAATCATGTAGGGTAACAAGAAACAAACCTTAACTTGTTTAACAAAAATGCCTACTTTTTCAATGTGCAATTTACGAACATGACTGTTACTTTTCATTTGATTCTTATCAGCGTTTATCCGAGACCTTCAGTATAAAGCTAGAAAATTTTCAACTGTGATGTAAGTCTTGTCCAGCCCGATTAATTTCAAGCACTTTATATAGTAACCTCGAAGTGCAAACATCAACATTTTCTCTATCACACTTTACACCGAACAAATCTAGTCTCAGATTACGTCAAATCCAGACAGCCGTGCGTTCATTGTTATCTTTAGGCTAAAACCCGCGACAAATTACAGCCGCTCACGAATCCGCGAAAACAGAATCGCCCCAAGAGACTCGGAAGAATATTATTAATGCGACAACGCGAGATGAGCGAGCAAAAGGCGGCAATGGGCTTGTGGAAAAAACGAGGACCGATAAGACCATCGCTACTGGTTTTAAAAAGCAAGCGGCGGATTCATTAATCTACCGAGGTTGATTTGTATATAAATGGGATGTTGGTTTGTTAAGATAATCGCGACGCCCGCCTCTTCTACTGCATGGCCACGGGCTAGTCCAAGATGGAAGTGTCGCCATTAATTAAAGAAGGAATATCCTTGGAGATAGACGCTTTGTTGTTTGCTGGAATAGCGAAGTGATCCGGCAACAATACAGCAAGATTTCGATTCATATAAGAAAAAACTTGTCCGTATTTCTCGAAGGTTTTTTGAAAGTTCGAACAATTGTCCGAAGCAGGACATGGTTGCAGATTAATTTCATCTACTTACAGATGCACAGTCTTTTAACGACAAAGTCATCAACATTTAAAGTAGAGAAACTGAACAAAATTAGTGCAACCAAATGTAGTTGGAAAGAAATAATTCTCAGTAATGCCAAAATACTGATGCCCACTTTACAGACGTTCTAATAATGCCAGAAAATTTGTTAAAACAATTTCATGCAGCTGAGAAAAGATGCCATGAAAATAACAGATGTGGATGTAGATAACACGGACGGTCATGCCATGATTCAGAAAGTATTTTTGATGATATTGAGCTGCCAAACCTTTGTTTTGGCCCGGAGAATGAATCAGAAGGAATATAAGAAGCTGAAGTTAACGCTAGAGACCAAGTTTGGTCTATAATTATTAAGTTGTATAAATGTTAAAAATTTTATACCTATTTTTGAAAAAAATCTGAATGTAAAATAGGTATTTTTTATACCGCCAGGCCGGCTACAGCTACGGTGGGTTGGAGGGGTAACACGCTTGTTGCTAGTAGGCTCCCACGTATCGCATGATACAGGAGTTTGGGGATTGGAATGGCTTATGTTTCTCTACAAATGGTAGAATAGGTCTCGTCACCCCCTGAGCAGTTTTTGTCCCGTCTTTGACTGTTTCTCTGCGGTTGAGTTGCTTGTCCCCAGAAAATAATATCTCGATAACATCTTGATTTTTTTATGTGATACGACTGTGATTCTTCGGGCACAGAAAGATATATTTTCACCAAGTTTCATTTAAATTGGATTATTTTTGTGGAAATGAAAAATAAAAAAAAACGAGAACACAAAAAAGTAAATTTTTCACACTTATTGATATTATAAAAGGTTTAAGTATTTCGGAAGGTAATACTTTAGTTAGTTATCATATCCAAGCTTAATAGCGATCCCCTAGGTGACACGATAGCCAGATTATCTGAACGTTGTTTAAAATCTACTTATATCTTATGGAATGATAATTTTTATGAACAAAAATCAGGTTGTGCGATAGGTTCACCTCTAAGTCCTGTAGTAGCCAATTTGTTTATGGAAAATTTTGAACAGGTAGCGATAAACAGTTTTCAGTTTAACCCAAAATGTTAGTATAGGTAAAAAATAGGTAAAATTTACTATAGAATTAGAAAGCAATGGTAGTTTATCTTTCTTGGATGTCCAAATTTACAGAATAAACACTGGACAGTTAGGACACATGGTTTGCAGAAAACCAACACACACAGACAGATATTTACATGGCACATCTCACTACCCTCCCTCTCAAAAGAATAGTCTTATAAGGACGTTATTTGTTAGAGCACAAAGGATCTCAGACGAAAGTTCTTTACAAAAAGAAATATATCATCTTAAATCAGCGCTAGTGAGAAATGGATATAGCACTAAGAATATTTGGTCAGTTTTTAATAAAAGTGCACATCCAAATCAAGTAAATTCTCAGCCAGGACAAGGTAAATTGAAGTTGAGTTTGCCTTATATACAAGGCCTTTCAGAAAAATTAAAGAGGATGCTTAGAAAACACGCTATTTTAGTTGTTGATAGTACATATAATAATTTAGATAAAATTTTTAAGTTCTATTAAAGATAAAGTACATTTAGAGAGTGAAGGTATTTACAAAATTATTCGTTTTTGCAGCAAGTGTTACATAGGTCAAACTAAAAGAAAATTAGGTACGCGTTTGAAAGAACACATACGTGCTACTAGGCTACAACAGATAGATAAATCTTCCGCAGCTGAACACTACTAAACACATGAAAACAAAAATTTTACATAGAGAAAAATATTATCACAAACGTCTAATAAAAGAAGCTATAGAAATTTGTAGGAATACTAATAATTTTAATAGGGAATGTGGAAATTATGCGTTAGGTGACATTTGGAAGGCTATTTTGTAGTTATCTTTTATCAAGTAGTTCTTGTATATCTAGTAGGTAGGTAGTTCCTTTTTCGTCGTTATAGGTTCTTTTTTATCAGGTTGGAACGTTGTTTCTATGATGTCTCGCTTCCTTGGTGAATTGTTTATTTATTTTCAAAATTTTGTTTGAACTTGTGTCAGGCAAATTTTGAGGTTCTTCGTCTTTCACAAAGATTACAGGTCAGGTCAGGTCAGACTAATAACATTTTGTCAGTGTTTTCAAGAAACAGTTATCTTTCCGAGAAAATATTATCTTCTCACACCTTTGTCTGAAATTAAAAACTGACCAGACAAAAGTTATTGATTTTTTTTAATTATCTACAACTTTTGTTAGACAATTATAGTTTTGACATCAGTTTTTGCAGAAAATTGTAAAAACGCCTTTTCTTCCCGCCCCACAAATTAACCTCCAAAACACCTGCTCACTTTTTTTTTGTTTTTCATATTTATTGCATGCTCCTTTATTATTTCAACCTAGAAATGTTTGGATAAGACGTAATTGTTTTTTTCATTTAAAATGAATTACTTCGGGCGGTCTACATGTAAAAATGTGCACAATGTGAGATTCATTTTTTTGTCGGAAATTTGAAGAAATAAAGTACTGCATGTACATATTTCTGAGTTCATCACATTGCGCTCTACAAGCATCGTTAAAAAATATCTGATTACGTCACGCAAGGACAATTAAAAATCAAGAACATCAAAATATTATAGAACAAATCGTCTTTTTAAAAAGAAAAATCTACTTCAATCTTTTGTTGACTTAAGTGTTAAAATCTATAAAATGTGATTTGGATTATGAAATTTTCTTTCGGTGGTGACCTAAATAATCCTTTAATTCACAATCGTCCATATGGTTTAAGGTTTTATTTAATCTACTATTCCTACTAAAAAATACAGACCGTATACTTCAAATAGCTACCTATTTGTAGGACATAAAAACTTTCACTCGTAGGAATGTCTTTGAAAAAGTTACAGTTGCAAAAAAACAATGTAATTGCAAAAAAAAATGTTGCGATTATTATAAGAATTCCAGGAAATACGTTAAAAGAGTAACTGCGGGAAAAAATTGCCATTGTGTACTTTTTACGGTCTCGTACTGTATCAATTAAAACCGGTGTTTATGTTAAGGCAGCAAAACCGATTTATTAATGTAGCTTTTCATGGACGCAAACGTGCCTCCAGGGCACACTTCGGGATCTCATCATCCCGATTCCTACGTGGGAATGTTTGGCACCTTGAAGATTATACTACGTGCTGACAGATCCATTATAAAAATCTTGGCGCGAGGCCTTGGGATACCTCAGGATCGCATAAGAATCGACGCTTTATCTGCTATGCAATCCACGGTGACAAATTGCGAAACCTATGCATCGATGCGTTCCGGGAATTAAGCTAATCGACCGCCAAATGCAACACACTGTTACGGTAAAAATAAATATCCGAAAGAGTCGATTTTTATTGATAAGATAATTGTTTAGAAAAAAGATTTTAGGACCGTTAATATTTTAATAACCCACTTTTTAAAAGTGAGGTTTACTTATACATTGAGAATGTCATTGAAAAGCTTAAGTTATAGCAAAGATAGAATATTAAAATGGAAGATTTATATTGCAAACTTACGACATCCATCAAAAAAATGATAAAGAATTTTTTGAAAAAAAAAGATTATTCAAAGCACTTAAGGAATTACAGCCATTCAGTTTATTTACAAAAACAGTGACTAACTGATAATTGTTGGACGTAATTCAAATAGGTGTCGTTTTGGAGGAATATGATGTACGTATTCAACACCAAAAGGAAGACAATTTTTAAGGTATTTTGTTACTTTCATTGACGATTGCAACGGGTGTTTCGTGTTTCTAAAGGATACAAAGCACGTATGCAAAAACAGACCTGAAGCAATATAAAATGTTTAATGCCAGATAAAGGAGGTGAAAACCGGAATAGAGATTTTGACGAATTTTTGAAGCGTAATGGAATATGTCGTTGTTTGACAGTGTCAAATGCTCAGCAGCAATTATGTAGAAATAATACGTTGTTTACTAATGCAATCAGGCCACTTTCGATTATGAGGAGACATTTCGCCTGTAAAAGCAAGTAAACTTTTCAACAATCCTTCCCGCATTTATCCAAACTTTCGAATGTAGCCGTAAACCTTCGAAACACATTCACTTGTTTCATTTTTCAGAATATGCCCAATATGCAACCTCTACCCCATCTTGTCGATCGACTTGCTTGTCTTCTTCACCTCCATTTTATCGATAAATGGTCATAGTACACAAAAGAAAAGTAATAGTAAAAACCAAATCCCTGGGGAGTAAGCCCAGGGGTATATATTTAAAACAACTCAAAAATTCTCAAATTAGTTGTTATACATGTTTCGAAGGCCGAAAGTCTCCATCATTAGCAACATTGGGAAAGAAAGCTACAAACAGGGAAGCTACAGAATTATCCAACTTAGTTCAATGCTTTCACTTTTTAAACATAGCCTACTAGAATTAATGTTAAACCAAAAAACATTCTCGAATTAACAAGCCCCAAGGCTCGCAATGGTTCAGACCTAAGCAATGGAAAAAATCCCAAAAAATCTGAAAAGGCATTGTTAACCTTTGAAATGCAGTGAAGATCGATACTTACCAAAATAAGAGAAATTCTAAGGCATGGAACCATTAGCGAGCCCATCATGCCTTATAATTTCTCTTATTTTGGTAAGTTTCGATCTTCACTGCATTTCAAAGCCCTCGGGCTTGTTAATTCGAGAATATTTTTTTGTTTGACTTTAATTCTAGTAAGCTATGTTAAAAGGCTGTTGTAACTTTCTTTCCCAATGTTGCTGATGATGGAGACTTTCGGCCTCCGAAACACGTAGAACAACTAATTTGAGAATTTTTGATTTGTTTTAAATATATACCCCTGGGGGGTAAGACCGAATTGTTTTTTTATTATTTTTTTTTAATACCTCCTCCACAAGATGGACCCATCCAACACAAAAGAAAAGCTTGGTCTCATACCACAACTTTAAAGCATCCACAGATATTTACCGCAGTACTCAAAAAAAAACACATTTAATACAACGCTGATGGCAAAAGCACACAGGCTATCGTTTATTATTCCTATGCGTTGATTGCAAGTTCTACGCCACTGAACATTGTTTCTGAACCGATGTTTGTGTAGCAAACATCTCTGGTCTCGATAATGCCCATTACAAGTAAAAAACGAGCGCAAGAGAATTATCTCGAGACGTAATCTTCTCTGTACATAATTTGCTCCTTCTGCTGTGCTAATGGACGTTGCTTAGGTCAGGGACGTACCCGCTAGTGAACCAGTGTTGTCATGCGTCAGCAGTATTGTTATTTTGCAACAGTTAACTCAACATAGAGAAGAACTAATGAGGTTTCCTAACCTTCTGTGGCTAGACTTTAATGTTGTATAAAATACCTTGACAATTTTGTAATGATACTATTTTTTTTTCTTATAATGTTGATAATTTCATCGCAGACTAGCAGTATTCTAACAGCGAAAGATCAGATCTAAATGAACATAAAAAATGAAAACAAAAGAATCCATATAACTGTGTAAGGAAATGAATCAACTTAATGCGTTTAGTAGGCTGCCAAAACCTAACTTCTCGAAGTTTAATAAAAATGTAAACATCCATTCCTCATCTTTTCAAAGAAGTATGTTTCCGATTCCGGGATATTATATCTTTCTTCAGACAATTCTAAATCATCAATCTATGATCGAGATACCCACGCCATCAATCCGAAACATGGTGACTACAGCACGGCGCTGGCAGACCACGTTATCCGCTAATTCGTAACACTACCCCCTCCTTAAACACTGATGGTTGTACAGATCAGTTGCATTTCTCGGAATCTCCTTGGTAATTGGTTACTACGTTGGTTACATCCTAAACTATCCGATAGAGCCCATCCCAAGACGGTGATAACTGAGTTGAAAGCCCTTTTCTAGATTAGAGTCGCTCTGGATCTTCGTCACTAAACTACCTACGTCTGTCCTTATTCTTTCTCACCAAACCATGGGTTTCCAGAAGTAACTCTCAAAGGCAGGCGACATAAAAGGTTACTTCTTCTTTTGGTGGGCTAAGAATTGTTCACGGTTCTTATGATACCCAGCAACTTCCCGAAATATCCTCGAATCGAAGTCTTCTTTGATACGAAAGCAATTCTAATCGCATACCAAGTTATCGACGAGAACTTGTAGCATAGTCGAGGTTTCTTGGTTTGGTATTGCATGGACTTCTGACTATTTGCTCAAGTAGACCAATCGCTACTAGGATGTACTTGTTGTCTGTTGCGAGAAATGATTAAGCGATGTCGATGGCAATCATTTCACATAGTGATGTTTTCTGCCTCCCCTTCAATCAATATTGAATGTTTGGTATTTTCGCACATGTCTTGTAGTTGTCTCCCTGATAATGTGTGTAGTGGAACCATTCGCGTACTTCTGCCAAAGTCTTGTTACTCTTACAAGCACCAAGCACCATAGCATGTACTCGTCAGGAAATACATTCTTTCCACGGCCACGTTCCTATCGTCTTTAATAAACCGTTCTCCACTGTCAAAGATTCCACTGAACCCACATCGCTTTTATTATGGGACTTTCTGGGGACGCGACATAGACATGCTAATAAGTAGATGACAATACCTTTTTGCTGAGCCTTCCAGGGGTTCTCAGCAGTACATTCAACGCTTTCCTCGATGGCAACTGCCCTTACATCGCCAAAAAAACAAGAACATAATAAACCTATTGAAATATTATCACATTATTACTGTGTTTCCAATCAAACCAAACTCATTATTCTAGAGCTTTCTACAGGATGTTTCACGAATGATTCTGACGCTGCCGAAATTAAAAATGCAACCCAAAATACATTCTCATAGCCAATGTGGTTATTTTACATAATGATATTATTTTAAAAATAAATTGGGAATCCATGACGGCTATGCGCTATGGTTCCTGTCACTGTATTTATTAAAAGTCAAAATGTATTCAAATGACGAAAAAAAACAGATATGATTTTGATTTATGGTGAATGCAAGAAAAAAGCTTCCGCTGCTGCTTGTTTATACAGACAACGTTTTCCACATAGAAGAGCTCCTGCCGATACAATTTTCAAGAGACTTTGAATTCACTTTAAGGACAAACTGGCCACCATTAAAAAAGTCAAGAGAAAGAACAGCAACAGGCCCTGACAATGAAATTAAGACTATTGAAAATGATTGACGAAAATCCTCATATTAGTCAAAGGGTAGTCTCAAGAGCAACCGGTATTAGTCCGTCTTCAGTACACCGAATAATTAAAGGCAATCATTTTCATCCGTATCACTTGCAATTGGTTCAGGCCTTAAAGAAGASAGATTATCCTAAAAGACTGGCTTTTTGTAACTTTTTTCGGGAACACAACATTTGCTTCTCAGATGAAGCAAAATTTTCTAATAATGGTCGAGTTAACAAACAACATGCATTATTATGTGTAAGAAAATCCACGTTGGATTCGAGGACATTTTCAAACTATCTACTCGACGAATGTCTGGTGCGGAATATTGGGGAATCAAATTGTTGGGCCTTATTTTTTTTGCGATAGTTTAAACGCCAATACTTATCTAAATTTTTTAAGAAACATTTTATCGGTACTTCTCCAAAATGTAAATTTACAAGTACGACAAGATCTATGGTTCCAACAAGATGGAACATCTGCGAATTATCATAGAATAGTGCGAAATCATTTTGATTTGTTTTTGCCTAACCGATGGATAGGAAGAGGTTCAATTAATCCTTGGCCACTGAGAAGCCAGGACCTTACTCATTTGGATTTTTTCTGTTGGAAATGGTAAAAGAGCAAGAATACCAAACATCAATTGAAAGTGTAGAACATTTAGAAAATAAAATACGTGATGCATCACTCCAGAAATGTTAAAGCATGTTAAAAGATCGTTTTGGACACGAATTCAAGCTTGTGCGCAGGGCGACATTTTGAGCATTTATTACATTAATGTTATTAAATGAACATTTTTCAAAAACAATATTCGTTTTACAATACCGAATTTATTTAAAGCAAATGACTGAAGTTTATGTCAAAATTTACGAATTTATACAGCTCTCTACGTTTTATATTTTTTTAAGACGATGAACAATGTTACCTCTGCAAATATATTTTGGGTTGCATTTTTAATTTCGTCTGGGTCATTATCATTCGTGGAACATCCTATACAATAATTCGTGCCTGATCGACATCACTGCCTAGTTTTGAGGAGGAGATGTCTGGCTAGGCCGAGATCTCTTTTAGCGTTCTGCAAGGATTTATAGACGGTCTTCAAGAATTTGTGGTAGCTTACAGTACAGGCAGTAGCAGCCAATTTTTATTATTTTTTCCTCTCAATCAGCTAGTTATAACTTAACAATTAACCCGATTGATCCAATATAATTGTATATCCATAGTGTGCGATCAAAACTGGATGTAAGGCTGGATGGACCTGTTTTATCTGAATAAAAAATAGTAAGAAAGTTAGGTCTACATATGGATGAAACTCGTAGATTCAGAGAACATGTGTTAGTAAATGCACTTGTAAATCTTTTGGGGATTTTAAAATATCATATTCAAATTGTCACGTGTGAGGTTACTTGTTACGTGGAAAACAAGTGCTTTCTTAATTTAATTTTTATTACCCTCTTTACGCTTAGTGTCTGGATCAAGTTTTCTGTAAAAAATACAGGGCGTGCAAAACTGTTTCTTAGTTTACAGTATTTGTTCGTTTAGGACCAAACATTGTATTAATCGCTTGAAAATCAGGGTCAATAAAACTAGAAGCAGATGGAAAATTATCATTTCAAACTTATTCGTTCTTCTAAAACGTGGCAACGAGGTCTCCGCGGTGGTCGTGAGAAATCCAAAACGATTTTTCCACTCCAGAAAGTCGATTAATTATTTCGTCTAATAACTCGCGGTCGAGAGCGGTAATGATGTCGATGTCTGTTACTATAATCTAACATGAGGAATAACAACGGCGGCACTCATTATGCCCGCCACGGCAGACGGTCTGGTGCGCTTGTCGCGCGAGGACAGAGATAAAATTAATAATAATGGACCGTGGGCATATATCATCACCGCGGTTTAAAGTCTGAATGATTGTTGGCTGCCACTAGCGAGGTATTGGGCCGTAAATCATCAGGCGAGAGAAGAAATCGGTTTTTGTGTGTTGGGCGGATGGTCAAGAAGAAAAAGGAAAAAGAACTTCTACAGAGTCTGGACTTGATGTCCGGGGGAATGTGAGATATCAAATTTTGATAGTTTTTGTCGCGTGATGGATCTTTATGTTAAACTTAATTGTACGTAGGTTTTATAAAGGAACATATTGTTACATTGAGTTTGCGACTAAAAGAAAGATTCAAATAAAGTCTGTTAATAGCACACCAAACAGAAATTCTATCCAGGGCATTCTCCAAACACAACGAATTCTCTGCTGTGTCCATCCGATAGAATATTTTCAGGTCGCCTGCGAACAGTAGCTTCTCGCACTGAATTATGTCTACAATATCATTAATATAGAAGCGAAAATGCCACGGACCCAGATTAGATCCTTGAGGCACATCGGATGTAGCAAGTTGCGACATAGTTTTTGTATTTAACGCTAAGCGGACGATCTTGCAAATATGATTACAATAAATTTATGAGCGAAGAAGAAGAGCTATACCACTCCATCTTACTTAACAGAACG
Source organism: Rhyzopertha dominica (assembly GCA_025024175.1). Taxonomy (NCBI): domain Eukaryota; kingdom Metazoa; phylum Arthropoda; class Insecta; order Coleoptera; family Bostrichidae; genus Rhyzopertha; species Rhyzopertha dominica. Next base: position 49,984,100 of record QCXZ01000041.1, read on the forward strand.
AAATGGTCAACTTAGTCGAAAGCTTTCGTGTATAAGACTTGTCCTCTATCGTCTAAGACTTCCACCATAAACTGACTGAAGCAAGTCAAATTAGATTAACTCCACTTTTTACACATAAAACCATGACGAAACAAGAAATTGTGCTCTTGACACTTTCATATAGCTGTTGATATAAAAGCGTTTCAAATATTTTTGAAAAATTGCATAGAAGAGAAACTGATCTATGATAAGAAATATTATTTATGTCACCCTTTTAAAATATTGGACACACAAAGTATATCTTCCAGAAATCAGAAATATAGTAGACATATTTAGGGTAAGATTGGAAAGATATGAAAGCAGTGTGGAAAAAGTACCAGCACAATCCTCTAAGAGGAAATTGGGAATACGATCTACTCCAGAAATAAAGGAATTCTTAGCAGCCTTTAATGTTTTGAAAACATCATCTTCAGAAAAATGTGAAACAGAAACATTAGAAAACAAAACTTTAGGTTCAGTAACTACAGTAGATCAACATAGTCCTGTCGGAATTGATAGCGCTCGAGGAAATCACGCATCAGCGACAGTGAAAAAATATGCCTGTTACCTTCCCATATTCTAGTCTATTCATAGCTAAAACGCAAACATTTCTAGTCCGTAAGAGTAAACATTAATCTTTTAAAATCCCAGCAGGTAACCAAGTGATTTAACGTTTGATAAATACATCAATCACTGATAAAATAGAAGGCAGGTTCTGTTATAAAGACGACAGTTTACACAATACCGGATTTTCGAATTCCTGATATGGCATACAAACATGCTCATCATGGAAATAAAAGTATAGGTCTTGAAGATAAAGAAAGCAAAAAACTTACTGTAAAAAGAATCAGAACGCTAGCTGTATGAAAAATTGGTCTGATTTTAAGAGATGGTAGCTGATTTTATCCTTCTTTAACACTTGAATTGTGGTATAAATACATATTTGAATCGACTATTGAAAGATGCTCGGAAAGCGCTCGACACGTTCCTGTTGCTGATTGGTCGATTTGGTTGACGTTTGTAGCCAAGGAGTTTTCAAATTGTGTGATTTATTTCCATCATTTCAAAAAAAATAATTAAGCATGAACCAATGGCCACCAGCAAACGCATATCGTAGCAAGGATATTGTCCGCCCCATTTACTAGTATTTAATTAATAGTAATTGTATATGTTGGGCGATACTTCACTTAGCTACCAATATGTTCATGTGTTCTCGTTTTCCCGACAATCTTCAGGTCTACAGCACACGCTATGCATATACATTTTTTATAGTAGAAATTCAGTCGCTATCAAATACTAAGACTTATTGGTTGCAGACTATATTCCGTTTCTTCTAAAAGCTCTACGAAGTGTTTTGTAGAAATTCTAAGTACAAATCTGCATTAAGTCGTTCAGGTAACTCAACTGGCCCTATTAATCGATTTCCAATAATATTGCACCACAATGTTACCTGAAAATCGACGCTGAAAATTGCAAATGTTTTCACTCAACCAATGATGGTTGTTTTAGAAATTTACTGCGTCATTTCTATGAAACGTTCCTTCATCAGTCCATAATATTGTGGGTATCAAATTTTGGACTAAGATGTTATCTGCGGATATCAATAAACCAGTTTTGACGAAGTTTCAATAGTTGTTTAAAAGATTATGAAGGTGGTAAGGTACATGCGTTCTCCGAATGCGCCAAAATTCCACCACGGCCTTCCTCTAGAATATGAGACTAAGTCAAACCTGACCTATAAACTGACTAGACTTGAGGAAAGGGATGACTTGATCTGACCTGACCTGCGTTGATCCTGGTGGAATCCCTATCTACTTCTGAGACGGAGTATAGTAGTGTAATTCCTATGTAAGGGGTGAAATAATTACACCTACCGTGGCGATGAAGTAACGCGACTGTTTCACAAGCAGCTGAAAAAATCACGTATTATAAGAAACCCATTCCAGAGCGATCTATCCATGATTGCACATCTCCCGTATAATAAATGGTTTCGCGTTAACGAACTATGTGTTCGATTCGATAATGGTCGAGGCTGAGCAACAAAGCCCGAGTTATTAACGTCCGCGTATGCGATGGCACCCGTTTCAAGGGCAGTACGCCCCTGGGGTCCGCAGATAAACGATCTGAATGCACGGGTGTAAAGCCGGTAGCCAAAACTGGACGGCTACCGGGCTCAGGTAGTGGCTGCCCAACAAATTGCGTGCTAATTTCGACTTTAATCATAACAGCCGATGAATACCAGTTGTATTAATATTCATTACATTTCTCGGAATGGCGGAGACAAGCAGATACTCGACATATTTAACTGGTACGAAAGGAGAATTAAAAAGTGTGGACGGTGATTAAGTATTAGCAAAGCCTAGTTGTGTAATCTTCCTCAAACGTTATATAGAGAACAACGTTGTCTTGAAAATTGGCAAAATGTTATTTTTGTGTTCTAGAAGGCTATATTTTAAGGCTGTTCATACGTTTTGGGCGGGAACATAATTAGTCCACGTGGACGTGACAAAGCCTGTATATTGCAGCTGCACATTTGGTTTGCAAGATAAGTTATGACCCCTAACCTGTCACTCTAGTATTGACAGCATATTGCACACATACCAACCGTTTATGAACACGGTAATTTACCATTTGGGCAAAAGTTACTTTTTCTGGTGAAACTCTTTTTTCAATTCAATTGAATTACGTGTAATTAGTTTTACACCAAGTAAATTTATTACATTCTTACAACTCTGGCTTGTTTTCTTCAGTAACAGCAATTTTTAGCTTAGGGATTCGAAATTCGTCTTTTATATGAAGCCGACTTCGCCGAAAATCGTTGTACCAACGTTGTATTGTAGCTATGAACACGACTTTATGCCTAGCAGGTACTAAATTGCGTTAAAACATTCTTGACGCTTAATCCATGATTGAAATTGTAAAAAAAAATATTGCACGATACTCTTAATTGAATTCCATAATTTTTGATGCAGTCAATTGATTAACTTCGGTATTATTAAAACGATGMAAGATATTTTTAAATTCTTACTAGCACTGAGCTTATGAAACACAAGGTTAAAATGTGACATTAAAATATATGTCAAAATATCACAGCCTGCTAGTGAGGCTAAACAGAAAGAGATCAGCCTCCTTACTAATGAAGCAACCACTTTTGTGAACCTCGCTATTTCTATTCAAAAATGGTCTATATGTTAGTTCGTGACCATATTTTATAGTAAGCAAAATTTCATTCATTCAAGGTGAATCTGACATTATTAGAGACACTGCGTTACTTACGAAATTTCAACGGACACATCTTTTGGATGGGATCAGTTATCTCTATACAGTTCAGATATGATAACCAGCGACCACTGGCTATTACAAGGCTCGTTTTACTTGAAATTTAGGTTTTCAGATAAGTCCCTAAATTTTGTGCGGAAGTTTTATCTTAATCCAGATAATACAGATAGAATTATAAATCCGATCATGCTTTTTTCATTTCGTCGAGCGTTTGCGTTCCAGTACAATAAACATCAACGGCAGTGATTAACCGAGATGGATGTTACGCCTCTGACAAGGGACTGACAACAAAAACATGTCAGTAATAGCGGTATAAAAATCAAATAATTATAGCTACCGTCCACATAGGAACGCCAATTACGCATTAGCGCTACGGGAAGGCGAGTCGTAAAAGGTCGTTAAATCACTCTTAAGTTTCATGTTCACTTTCATGTCTGCGCTTCAACGCTAATTGAGGTCTMCAGACGACGCAAATCCCAGATTTTCACGTAAAAACTGGTGAATTAACTGGCGCAATTAGCTTAGCAAATCGGAACGTAAATGGAGATACATTCGTTTACACAATTACTGTCGTTCTTTGTCAAATTTTTATTCCTGTGCCTTATCGCTTTTGTGCTAAGGTGGAAAATTTATCGATTAGGATACAGTCAAATCTGACTTAGACCTGGCAATATTTTTCTGCTCCTGTTCAGTTCATTTTCAATTAAAAATACACTAGGTTGGACCAACAAACTTAAAAATTTCATGGTTCCAAAAGATTGCTTCCTTATTCCTTTCGATATGAACAATTTATTTTTTCCATCCCTTCAAAAGATTTCTGTCATTATTACTTAAAAATAGTTTGGTTTCGTTAACGGAGTTTGCTGCAAACCAAATTTTATCTGTTTCAATAATAAAAATTTTATATAAAAGATATTGGTTCATACCTTTTTAGCTGAACCCTTTTTGAATAATTCTGTAAAAGACATTTTCAAAAACATTGTTTCTCTTCTCACTTAAATTCTGGTGCCGCTACATAGATGATGTTTTGCGTCTTTTTATAGGAAATTTATATGACCTAATGATTTTCTTGCTTTCATAAATTCCTTAAATGCTTCTGTAAATTTCAGTTATGAAAAAGAAACTATCAATCATTTTTTCTTTTACATTTATGAATTTCACGTAGTTATCTTTAAATTAACTTATACAATATTTTCCTTACGCCCTTATTAAAAGAAATGGTCATTTTTCATTCACTTTTTAACCAACTTTTAGAAATACCTATTTCAGAAAAAGAACTAGGTACAATTCTCTAAACTGTTTTTAGTAACAATTTTCCAAATTATTTAACATAGGGTCTGTTAAATATTTCACAAAATTTAAATGTTTTTTTCAGTACCAATAATTTTGATGATTCTGTTTGCTGGTCAAGTCTCAGTCTATCTAAATCATTTTCTTCTTATGGTTAAATGTTGCTTTTTGATTGGAATTCAGTTTATGTTGGACAAACGCCAAGGAGCATAACGCTATGTAATTTTTGCCTCACGAAAAGATATATGATTGTCAAGTAGTATAATTACATAGATTAGAACACAGAAATTCAACTTTTTATTAATATATTCGATATGAAAAATTTCATCCCAATAAATACAAGAAAAATCGGACGAGAAATCAGAAAAATTTAGTCTCCTAAAATCTGTATATTTAACGATTTGGTGTTTACATTTCACAACCCCTAAAAATATTTCGCAATAAATAAATTTAACGTTCCACTTTCATTCAAAGCTGAGGGTATATAAAACATCATCAATGATTTTATTTAACTTATTAGTAATATGAATATGTACTGTATATTAATATTACGTTTGTGTTGCTGGCATGCAGGTTGTTTTTTGGGTTTGCCAGTTACTATTTTTCGATAAATTAAAAATATTTGTAAAAAGATTCTTTTTATTTTAATTTACTCTCCTACTAACTGTGGCTTTTATACAGCCGAAAACACTTTACGGCATCGTTAAGAAACTGGATATAACTTCGAGAATGTTTTTTAAAGGCGTAATAATTATTATAACAAATCTACTTTGAGTAATAGGTCAGTTTTCAATTTTAAAATATTTGTTATTGTTTTATTATACTGAAAATGTCAACTAAGAAAACGTGAAATAACGCCGAAGCTGTCGACTGTATGTTTATCAAAGTAATGAATTAAAAATGCAATACTATACAGGGTGGTTCATTTAAAATAAGAGTTGGATGCGGTGCAGCAAAAATGGAATAGAAATGTAGTAGCGCTCTACAAATACGCTAGAGTTAGTTTTTATATTTTTTCTCTACAATAAATGATACAGCAACTACAGGAGACTACCAGAGCAACGGCGGATTCGATTTTCATATCAGTCGGTAGAATTAACTGATACGAACCTAACCCGTCATGGCACACTTAAAAATTACATTCCGTTTTTAATAGCGCCAATCTCTACGCCGGTTATTTCGTTCTAGCTCAATTTATTCCCCACCCAGCACTTTTCTAGTCCTACCCGTCCATTATATCGATAGAAAAGGTTTAATCTTCGCCGGATTGTACTCGTTGGATTCCCTGTTCGCGAGTAATAAGGGGATATCGTCTAAGAATGCGGCACTGAAGGCTGGTTGTCATTTTCGTGTTCTAAACCCATTATTATAATGGTATTAGTGTCTGCGGGCTTAGATTGCCCAACAAAGGACTTACTGTCACTGGATTCGAGAATATGAATTATTTATGGAGGCTCTAATGGCATGGAAATGGCAGATAAATACAAATTTGCTGGATAAAAACGCGATGGTTCTGTAATTCAAATGAAGTTACGCTCTTCTAATGTTTAAATGGTAATGAGGGTCAGAAGAATCGCCAGAGGATTTCTTAGTCAGACTTCTGCAAGTATAAAATGAAATTGGGAAAAGGTCAAACGACTTTTTTAACACTTCTGGATTTTACGGAATTCTTAAACAATTTTAAATTTCTTTATTGAGTACCTGTTTCAAGCTTCTGGAGAGATTTATATATAATCGGATGTCATCAATCGTTGAAGATATCCTTCTTATCGAACGAGCTCACTTTCGTTCAAATAGGAGCTGTTGTGATCAAGTTCTTGCTCTATTGTTACTATTGTTGACCTTACTGCAGTCTATGACGCAGTTTGGAGAAAAGGACTAATTCATAAATTATACAGGATGTTTCACGAATGATAATGACCCTGACAAAATTAAAAATACAACCCAAAATACATTCTCATAGCCAATGTGGTTATTTTACATAATGGTATTATTTTAAAAACAAATTGTGAGTCCATGACGGCTATGCGCTGTGGTTCCTGTCACTGTATTTATTAAGTCAAAATGTATTCAAATGATGAATGAATGATGCCCGTTTATACAGACAACGTTTTCCAAATAGAAGAACTCCTGCCGATACAATTTTCAAGAGACTTGAATTAACTTTAAGGACAAACTGGCCACCAGTGAAAATGTCGAGAGAAAGAACAGCAACAGGCCCTGACAATGATATTAGAGTATTGGAAATGATTGACGAAAATCCTCATATTAGTCAAAGGGTAGTCTCTAGAGCAACCGGTATTAGTCTGTCTTCAGTACACCGAATAATTAAAGGCAATCAATTTCATTCGTATCACTTGCAATTGGTTCAGGCCTTAAAGAAGGCAAATTATCCTAAAAGACTGGGTTTTTGTAACTTTTTTCGGGAACACCAAAATTTGAATGTGAGATTTTATGACATTTGTTTCTCAGAWGAAGCAAGATTTTCTAATAATGGTGGAGTTAACAAACATAACATGCATTATTATGCGCAAGAAAATCCACGTTGGATTCGAGAAGGACATTTTCAAACTCGACGAATGTCTGGTGCGGAATATTGGGGAATCAAATTGTTGGGCCTTATTTTTTTCGCGACAGTTTAAACGACAATACTTATCTAAATTACTTCTCCGAAATGTACATCTAAATCATACTGATTTTACCGAAAATACTGGGAAATGATCGGCTTTCTCCTTGTCGAGAAGAAACTCAGGAGAACTCAGGAGTAAAACAGTTATTTTTGATAGTGATAGTTAAAGACCTTCAAGAAAATTATAGTAACTTCTGGAGTATATTAAAACTTAAAGATACTGAAAAAGTGTATTGATTTAAAACTTGCGAATATACTGACAGAAATTACCCCATAGCTCCATGATTCCATGCACTTTGTGTAACAGTGACAAGTATAATTCCTTCAATAACGATAAATACTTCCAATTTTTTTGTGGCGAATCTTGAAAATTATTAAAAAATGGTTATTGTCAAGAAGACACTTAGAATTTAAAAAAAATGCAAAAATTTTATAAAATGGAGTGTTCCTCAAGGCTTGGTTTTGGGTCCAACACTTTTTGGATATACATCATACAGACAAAAATAATTTGTTAATAATTACGGTTTGTGTATATGATACGAATTTGTTTGTACGAGACAAAAAAAGACCAAAAACCGGTTTAATAAACAGGTAACTTCATTAATTAATTAACAAAGAGATCAAAGTAACGACGTCTAAAATCCAACGCAACAAACGGCTTGGCTTTCGCGATATGCTGCGCCAGGACATATTTATTCAAGAGCGATTATTTTCACGACTTTATAAGGTGGTAAATGCGTGACCATCGATACGTGTTTATAATTTTTATTGCCCTCATTTAAATACGTAAATATAACGCGGTATTCATAGCCAATAATGGCTGTACGACTGAGGGTTATTGATGATGTCGTTCAAGCCAATGGTGCTTGTATATACTGTCAACGATTTTCTGAAAACGTCTGCTGCTATTAAGGAAAAACACTCTTTATATAACATTTAGCCAAAAGTAAGTTGTTTTCATTTTATGTGAGGACTAGTAGCTCAACAAACACAGAAGAAAGCAGCTTCATAAAAAATGTAACCCTATTGTTGATAAAACGTTAAACAACTCATCTTCATTCATTCATTCAAGTTTCTAAACTTCACTAAATTTTTAATATTTTTCCAGAATCACATATTTTAATAAAATACTATTCATATTCATCATTATTAAATAGATAAATTGATTAGATTAGTGAGAGGTGGTGAGAGGTGTGTCACTTTTGTCCAGAAGTATTTTGCCTGGACTAAGGGATAAACACAAAACATAAAGCGAAGGTACAAAAACGTGAAAGAGGCTCACATTTATGCGATTCTCTGCACAGCATAATTCTTATATAAGTGACCTCTGACCTGTGACATTGGTAGCCTCGAGCATGACGTCACTGAATTTTAAAAACTTCGGACTGTCCTCTCCGATTTACTAAAATGTATGCGCTGATTCCGCGGCATTTCAATAAGATTAGAATAAATCCCCGGGGGCACCTTCACCTTGCCCCATAAATTTTTCAACAGCGAGTCGCCTTCTTCGGTCGACCGTGACTACTAGACTTGCTTGCTCTAGCTGCTGTCGTTTTCTAAGGTTCGACGTCCTAAAGTTACCTAACCTGGGAAAGTGCAGAAAAACACCTGGAAATCCAGTTAGCAAAACAGCTGCGCGTCGCTGAATACTGCACAGAAGACATACGTATCCGTTTGGTATGACACGAAACTAACTAAACAGTATTTAATAATTCCAAAAAATAAAAAACCTGTAGATTATTATAAAGATTTAAGACCTCTTAGTTTGTTTCCTATCTGTTCTGAAGTATTCTCCATGTTGACAAATTTAATTTACTTTCCAAATACAATACAGGTTGATAAAATATGTTCACCTTTACTAGAGCATTACTTTAAATCATTATATGCTGCTAGCCGTCCTGAATTACGAGCCCAAACAACTATAGGTTCGGACACTTGATATTTTTCAGATTAAATAATTTTTACGATATGTAAAACATATTTTTCAAATTGATATTAATATCTTCAAATACAACTATATACATGCTTACTCTGCGGAAAATGCATGAGTAGAAAAACATATTATGTTTAAGAAATTAGTGCTTATTCAACACTATAACAAATTCGTTGTCAACTAAATCTTCGGACACTAATGTTATACATATGAAAACAAAACATAATATTGGAAATTAATGCGACACCGCTTCTGTCAGTTTTGCAGTTAATTTGTTATGTGCATAATAAATAATGGCTCGAAGAAAAGCGTTGAGTATTGAGTTGCGTAATCTTATTGTAAAATTGCGTCTAGATGGTAAGAGTGGGCGAAAAATCGCAAAAGATCTCGATTTACCTGTGTCAAGTGTTGCTGACATTATCAAAAAATATTCATCAAGTGTTCTGTTGCAATTGGAAAAAGCACTGGACGAAAACGGATAATTAATGACAGAGATGTTTGAGTTTTAATTAGCATCGCAAAGGAAAATCGCCGGAGTAGTCTACGAGATTTAAATGCAATATGGTCAGAAAGAATAAAGAAAAGAGCTTCTACAGAGACTACTCGTAAATACCTCAGAAAGCGGGGCTATAAATTTTATAAAGTAAGTTTAAGAGGTAAGTCTCTTGTACTCAAAAAGTAAAATTATATTAATTATTCAACAGGCAAAAGAAAAACCACTGCTGACTATCCGCCAGAAACAAAATCGACTAAAATGGGCAAAACAAAGACAAAATTATGAACAAAGACAATGGAACAGCATCATTTTTAGTGATGAGTCAAAATTTGATGTATGCGTCGGTGATATGCGAAAGAGAGTGATTCGTAACAAATCTGAAACTTACCACAAAGACTGTTTAAAACGGACTGTTAAGTTTCCTGCTAGTGTTATGATCAGGGGATGTATGTCTTCGAAAGGTGTTGGATCTTTGCATTTTATAGATGGTACTGTGAACGCCCAAAAATACATTGATATATTGAGAACCAATTTACTCCCATCAGTAGAAATTTTAGTTGATGATGGCGAATGGACTTTTCAACAGGACGGCGCATCTTCGCATACCGCGAAAATTACAAAACAATGGTTTCAAGACAACTCTATTAACGTTCTGGACTGGCCCTCCAGTAGCTCGGATCTTAATCCTATAGAGAATCTTTGGGCCATAATGAAAAGAAAGCTAAGAAAGGATCCCCAAAGAAATATTGAAGGTTTGAAACAAAAAAATTCGGAAATCTGGGAATCTATAACTGCAGAGGACTGTCAAAATCTGTTAAATACAATGTCTGACCGAATAAAGGCAGTAATTAAAGCCAAAGGGGATGTAACTCAATATTAAGGTGGTCTGTCCGAAGATTTAGTTGACAACGAATTTGTTATAGTGTTGAATAAGCACTAATTTCTTAAACATAATATGTTTTTCTACTCATGTATTTTCCAAAGAGTAAACCTGTATATAGTTGTATTTGATGATAGTAATATAAATTTGAAAAATATGTTCTACATATCGTAAAAATTACTTACTCTCAAAAATATGAAGTGTCCGAACCTATAGTTGTTTGGGCTCGTACTACAAACTGGAGAGAAATTCTTTTAGTATGTTCAAAAGCTACTTAACTGACATATAAATATCTTGGCCCATTACTCTTTGCTCTCTACTATTATGTTCTTGGATATTTTATTTAACATGGAGAGTTTCACTCTATGCACATGATACTAAATTCTATTTTCTCCCATAAAACATAGCATAAAAAACGAAAAGTAAGCATCTTTTGACTTGAATAATGTATCAACCGAGCGTTCTATGCGTGTTTAAATCAATTAAAATTAAAAAAGGTGCTATTTACTGCTCCTACTATGTATTGCAAACTATCTATCTGCAAACTTTAACATTAAAATTTGCGAACAGACTTTAGAAACAGTTTCATCAGGCAAAAACCAGGGTCTAATACTATACAACAAACGTTTTAAACTTCACATATATGCGCCCTTATAGGTAAGGTCTTTGGCAATCGTAGGAAAGTTCAGTTGTTTAGAATTCATCCTCGAGTCTAATTTTTTAATATTGGTAGACGTCAACATGTTAGCCATAATCTTAGACAGATGTCTCATCTATTTCATAAATCAACTTTAAATCCTCCTTATTTAGCTTTATAGATAATATCTACCCCATCTCAAAGCGTAACTTCTTCAGAAATGGAGAAAAATCTACACTAACATTACATAATGTTGAAATTGGTCACGAATTTGATATAGCCAACGTCAAGAACACCAAACCGTCAACACGAGCCAACTTGAACCCCTTAGAGACTGTTTACATGAAACGCAATTCAAACCATCTGCTAAATACGGATCTCACGCCCTTAAATAACCCACTTATCGCAATAGTAAATTCAAAAATATAATATAAACGAATTCTTTTCCCACACCACACAACTCGGTACCTATCTATGTTTACGATATGTTCCAATGCTTTTAGTGTTTTAATTTAGTCATACTTGTTAAGCCACCGAAGAAGGCCGCTTCATCTTCAAACAGTCTAACCACCAAAAATTGGTACGACAGAACTACATTAGAAATAGCGAAAGCGATAGATATTAAAATGAGACGAAAAAGGAATAGGAATTTTCTGTTTACTTGTTGCTGGCCTCTTATCAATTTAACCCAATTGCATAGAGGCTTATTGTGACTATATTCACATATGCAAATATTTGTTTGCGAACTTGTTAGGTTTATATAAAATCTTATCACTTATTGTGGTCCACATACAAATTTTGGGCTCCACAGTGTCTCACACATCTTGTGGAAACACAAGCAGAATACAAGTTAGTTTTGACGTGAGTTTTTATTCTTTTTTTAGTTTTAAAGATTCGTTTGAACTTTTATGGAACTTATATCGTTAACAAAATTGCGCCAGTCTAATATTTTTTGTCAGTATTTGCATTAGTAACAGCATTTTTTGACATGATTACCATAGAACAATTACTCCCAATCTACTTGTCATCATGACGATTTGTAATCAATTTTTATCTAAAAATGTTCAAAATGAACATCCTTATATCAGATCTGTGCCTAGTTTTCTGCATTGGGGCTATAGCTATATAATATATATAAGCCGAAAGAGCTGTCCACAGATTGTTCTAATGGAGACAACATGACATCGATATAATTTTGTTATCCTTATACTAATGTTTACGCATTCTTTGGCGAATTTTTGGTACAGCAAGCTGCAATATTGTGAATATCTCTTTGAATCAACAACCAATCAGAAACAGACGAAATATTGCAATATATTTTTAATGGGATAAAATAACATCGAAAACCTCGCTGATTAACAGTAAGGACAGATCTGAAAAAAAAACAGGAAGACAGCTACAACGAAAAGAAGAAACTGGATAAAAGAATAAATAGATGGCCAATTTTCAATTACTACTATATAATGTTCGTGTGTGTCCATGGACGAACCAAATAAAAATTTACCTACAAAATAAAACAGTTCATAGCTGGTCAACTGACACCAGCATCTGTTTTAGTGTGAGCTCCACCAAAAAGTCGACAAAAAATTCCATCCAAACAAAAACGAAGCCAGCGAACTGAGTCAGTCCGTACAAAATCGTTCTCATCCTTCATTCAAACGAGCTCGGTGTACCTACATTCTTGAATTAGATGGCCGCTGGACCGTGCAGCTTCCAGCAAAGATCGCTTATCTATAATCGAAAACTCTTGTTTTTATTTACTATGTCCGCACATCTCTCGTAGCACAGCACGATCAGATCCAGTTTTCGATGGGAATGAAACAACAAACAACCTAGCATCGGTGCCAGGTTGTCGGTTGGGTGGGAAAGAAGCCGACTTCACGAAAAAGAAGACTGGATTTTTATGAGTAGATTTTATTGCTGGTACGTATGGAAGTAAAAAAGCGAGATTTATAAATGCTAAAAAAAATTAAGAGTTTCTCAAATTTTACTGTTAAAAAGATCAAAACAAGCTTACGATACTGCTTTTATATGGAGCCAAAAAATTAATGAAACATGAACATTTTTTTATCGGGATTGGAAAAAATAACTAAATTATTAAATCATTTTATAATCAAACGAAACAAAAATTTAATCCCTATATTCACTGCACCTGCTATGAAGTGCTTTTCAGAGCTTTGAAATGTCGGAAATTCGCGAACGTAGAAATATACAGTTTTCAAATGCTCAGCTTAAAAATGTCTACCCATTTCTTAAGTTATCCTACACGTTTGTTTTCGAAGCCATTTCGTCATTAAGGGGTTTAAGAAGAAAAACTATTTTTACATTCAAAGTTTCTTAACAAAGAACAGGTCCCATAATGGCAGCTAGGTGGCTTTGTCATAGAGACAGTGTAATGCTGACAGATGGCATTGCCATTTCTACTTGAAGAACACAGTACAATAGTTGTTTATATCATTAAATCACCTTCAAATTAGAACCATGTAATAACAAAGTTTATCTTTATCGTTTTGGTTTTATATGCAATTGTATAAATCCCTTTAACTTGTGCTAACATATATCGACGTACATAAAAATTAGAATAATCTGAATAATTTTGCTACAGTTTTGCTTATATTACAGTTTTTCGGCAATACAGCTGGATGCAGTAACATATCTAAAAACTCTAATGACTAGAGCAATATAAATAAAACAATCTGAAAACAATGTAAAATTTGCCATGTTTTACACAGACTCTAGCAGCATAACTAGCCTGGAAAATGAGATACCTCAGAAGGAAGTTTTTCATTTTTTCAGATTGAAAAATATCACTCTATCTTGACACCGTTGAAGATTTTATATAATCATCTTTAATGCATCTTTAAAGTAATAAAGTATTGATGCTTTGGTTATACTTCGACAATTTTTTAACTGTCATATCAAAGAGCATTTTTTTTGTTGTTTGTTACATTTAGTAGTTATAGTAGTTATAGATCTACATTACGGTTTATGCATTTTTTGTTGCAATATACAAAAGCAATGCAATACATATAATAAAAATTGCAAAGGAGCCAAAGCAGAACCCTGGGTAACACCCCCCTTAGTTGTACTGCCTACATTCTTTATGACATCTACCACAGTATAATGTTTTCTAGTGAAACCATGACAGTGTGAGCCTTTATCGTGTAAATATATTTAGTAAATATTATAATACCCACGTGCAAAACGTTTTTTTTCAGAATAAAAACACGAGTCACCTATTTTTTTTTCATCTCACAGTATATACCTATGCTCAAGAAGGTTAACTCCAATTGTGTTAAATTTCTTATGGAGTCCTCATCATTATAGGACCTTTTCTAGATATACTCAAAAAACAATTCTTTCCTCTTCTTCTCTGAATGCAGTTTGTTGTAATTTTTATTGCCAATTCTAGTAAATTTATTATGTCAGCAATGCCTTAAAGGAGCAACATAAAAACAGCTAAAGATCCAAATAATTTCAATCAATTTATGCATAATCGTCAATTATATTATAATTCTTGTATTCTTGTACAATTCCTGAAGGGGTGGTGTCCTTTCTTTCTTTAAAATCAGTATACTGAATAAATACTTCATAAAAATCTATCTACTGCTACTACCAATAGTAAGCCAACCAAATCTAATCCAAAAAATTGATAAAAATCCATCAAAACCGATTAGCAAACTACTTTATATTTGGAAGAAAAGGAAGAAACGCTTTGTTTACAGCCATGGATGATCTTAATCCTTCGACCATCGAAGTTACAACACCGCACTGCCATAATAGCGCAAGATCGGCGTCTTCGCTAGTTCCTCGAGGTGAAGAGTACAAAAGAGCAATGAACTAAAACCCAGAGGTTGCTCCGCTGGAGATACTCGGGCATTAGAAACGTGTTATTTGCGAAAATCTCGTGTGTGCCACGGTCGTGCAGGAATAAACGCAGATTGCCGTGGCAGATGGTTTTTTGCACAGCAAGAATGCGGCTGAAAATTACGTCGAGCTACAGAGGATTTTTAGTTGGCTAGAAAGACGTTGGAAGTCGTTATGAGCTATGAATAAGTAGAATTTGGGCTTGTAGTATGTTTGGTATGAGTAGGTCATCATAATAGCACTCAACTGCGGTGTAAGCTCAGTCTTAGGTCCTTTATATCACTTTGACAATAATAACACTAAATACTAAATGGTAAGTAGCAATCAAAATTTTTTCCTAACACCAACAACATAACGACATAATAAATAAATAATATTCGAAGTCAGCTGCAGGTATTGACGAAATTCCTGGTAAAATGTCAAAGAAAATATCTCACATCCACTTTCACATCTAATTAATGAATTGTTTAAAAACTGTCTAAATCAATACCTGTTTACAAAACTAAACGTCTACGTGAGAATTTATCATCTCATAGGTCTATTTGTCTCCAGAGTCAAATTGGTAAAATTTTTGAGTTTGCTTTTGCTAGCCCACTTATACTGAAAAAATTAGTTAATTAATACAGCTCAACATGGTTTTCGTAAAAATAAATCAACTTCTACTGCAATTCATGATCTATTGGATATTATAATTAAACATCTAGGAAACAAGATAATATATTTTCGGAAAGATCGCTGTCTCTTGAAAGCACTGACAAAAAATTATAAGTCTGACGTTTCGATTACACCTGTAATCTTTGTCAAAGACGAAAAACCTAAAAATTTGCCTGACACAAGTTCAAACAAAATTTTGAAAGTAAATAAACAATTCACCAAAGAAGCGAGACGTCATAGAAACAACGTGCCAACCTGATAGAAAAGAACCTAACGACGAAAAAGGAACTACCTACCTACTAGATATACAAGAACTACTTGATAAAAGATAACTACAAAATAAGCCTTCCAAATGTCACCTAACTCATAATTTCCACAATCCCTATTAAAATAATTAGTATTTCTACAAATTTCTATAGCTTCTCTTATTAGACATTTATGATAATATTTTTCTCTGTGTAAAATTCTTGTTCTATCACAGTCAATCATGATTGTTCAGCTACGGAAGATTTATCTATCTGTTGCAGTTTAGTAGCACGTATGGGTTCTTTTCAAACGCGTACCTACTTTTCTTTTAGTTTGACCTATGTAACACTTTCCGCAAGAAGAAGTAATTTTGTAAACACCTTCATTCTCTAAATGCACTTTGTCTTTAGTAGAATTATTATATGTACTATCAACAACTCAAATATCGTGTTTTCTAAGCATCCTCTTTAATTTTTCCGAAAGGCCTTGTACATAAGGCAAACTCAACTTCAATTTACTTTGTCCTGGCTGAGAATTTACGTGATTTGGATGAGCACTTTTATTAAAAACTGACCAAATATTCTTACTGCTATAACCATTTCTCACTAGCGCTGATTTAAGATGATATATTTCTTTTTGTAAAGAACTTTCGTCTGATATCCTTTGTGCTCTAACAAATAACGTCCTTGGTATTTTGAAGTTTTTAAGATCGTTGACTGAAGTTATTGTATCCTTTCAAAACTCAACTCGGTGTTTAGTCGTAGAGGGGAGTTTTTCCGTAGACCAGAAAACATTTTATTTATTTCGTTATTAATGTACAGTACGTACAGTACGTTAACAAATTAATCATCGTCTGAATAATCGTCGTCTTCATATTCATCATGTCCACTATCTGATTCAGCTGCATCTGACATTTGTATTAGAATATCTAAAAAGGCAAGTGGAGATGCAAATGGAACCAATAAGTTTAGTTCTTGAGGCGAAAAATATTTTAATAATCCTGAAATGACAGGATCTGTTGCAATTAAAAGTCTATGGAGGATGTCCGCCCTATTTTTCTTCTGGCTACACGGAAATTCTTGACGTATTTGTTACAAACTTCCTGGGCTTCTTCAAGCTTTTGTCTGATAAGAAGCAGTAACGATTCAATTATTCAAGTATTCTAGGAATCAAAGGATACAGGGCGACAAGTTTTTGAGCACCGTCGAGAGCATAATTTTCGAATTACTACACGTCAATCTCAAAACCACAAGAAATCACGTGGAAATTCTGAACCAAATTCTCAACAAGTCCCGTTACCAAAAGAAAAAGTCCCAAATTTTCAGGGAAACTCTGCTGAATGTATTTATGTCTTTGCTCAACGTTGATTTTGTCTTCACCTCGATTTTGCTATTTTATTTTATCTTTTTTCTCAGCCTGTAATGAATTTTTCGTACAATCGCTTTTTTCAAATTGGACGACTCAAGAGACTTTCCTGACCTCCGAAACAATGCTGCTTTAGCGATTCGATAGGAATTCTCAGCAAAAATTCTGATCAAACAAAACTTGCGATTATTTGCAGCTGGCTTTTTTCAAAATTACCTTTTTGACGAATCTCATGCATGTAATTTGTAAACCGAACACTATGGAACAATAAACTTTCCTCCATATGAACATATTTCTTATCGATTTTTTTTAAAAAGTTCTTGTTATAGTCATTGCTTGTTAATAGCCTACAGTTCAATAAATAGCAATTCGCAGTTATAGAGTGACATCGTACATACCTTCGCGAGGTGAATCCATATTAAACAATTACTAATGATTAAAAGATAAAATTTTCTTGACCTTTTTCACATAATATACCTTTTTGGATTTTATAACTTCCTGACACGTATATAGTAACTGTCAGTTAAACTTTGACGATCGTTACTAATAAACACCAATTCTTTCGAAAGGCGAAACTGAAATAAGCAAATCTTTACTTTATCGATTAATAAAATCTAAATTTACTGTACATTTTTCAACTTTTGACCAGATTTCTTTGATTTGAGACCGCGGTGTACCCGTTCAACAGCGCATAGGCTAATTATTTTGGTTTAGCTCTAGTAAAAACATTATTAAACAACACAAAATTATACAGAGCTTGCAAAACATAAGCAAATGTCTCCTAAAGACCTATCCCACTGATGATGAGCTTAATCCGTAAATGATGCATGCATCAAGCCAAAAGCGCAGATAAGCTGCTTAAGATAAAATCCTTTCTGACAGATAATAGCGCGCTCGAGACCAAAACAAACAAGACAATTGCATAAAAGTGACGTTACCTCATCCCATGACTATAAATAAGTTGAGAGCAACAACTGTTTGTGGTAACGAACTTTAACCTCGCCAAATGAATCGGTAAATAAGACAGATAACATGAACTTGTCCATACTTGTAAAATGGAGGTTTTGCGCTTTGATACGACTTATCAGATATCTTATCAAGCTAAAGATTGTTACTAGCAAAATAGAATCTGAAAAATCGTACACATCTTGTTTATCAACTTTGCTTATTCTAACCCTAACATCAAAAAAAAATACTGGAAGATGCTGAAATTCAAAATGTATGGTAACCGCAATTTTTGAACTGTTGTCTCCTTCCTATTTAATTAGTGAACCATTCTCAACCGCCTACTTAGTCCACTAATCGTCTTAAATTTCCTATTCAGTACAGTATACTACTTTAATGACCGAGTCATTCATTCTATTATTCACTTTCACCAAGCGATAATGTATTATTTGAAGAAGCCACGTTCTAAAAGCCTTCGTTTACAATCCTGTTGTGTACAATGACTCATTCCCTAGATATGACTAAAATTGGCCTTAGTAAAAACACATATTCTACTTAAATTTGTAGGTTTCGACATTCCCTTCAACTAAAAGCTCAGTTAAATGTAATAGTAGTAATATACATATACGCACTTATTCTAAATTCTGTATGCGATAGTTTAGACTACTCCTATATTCCGCCTAAGAAAAAAGCACAGTGTGAATGCTGGGTAATAGGTATGGACCGTATAAAGTTGTTGCAAGTAAATACTAAAGAAATAAATACCTACAATAATGGGTGGTTGTACTATGTATTTATAAAAGCAATGTTACCAGTACACAAGAAATTTGCGAAAAGGGAAAAACATTTTCAGATCAATCTTTCAGAAATAAATGTAGGCCAAGACAATCTAAAGTTAAGATAAAATGAAAATGATCTACTAAGTACTGACCCGTGGTAATTTGGTACTAACTGGAAAAAAGGGGATGAAATTTTAGGAAAGCAATATTATCGAGATATTTTAAACAAAGGAACGAGTTCCTAACGGGCAAGATGGAGTAAACGTCATCTGTCAACCCCAATCCATAATTTTTGATGTATTACTTTTACTGACGTTTATCTTCACACTTTTTTATATCTGGTTTTGCATCTACAAGCCTCATGCTTTGAGCAAACGTGTCCTATCATTTCCTAAATTAATCTCTGTTTTTAAACTATGCACTGTCTTCTAATTATTTAAGCTCTTTGCTTTTGTAGTTTACTCTCGAAAATAAATGAAAATTGACACTGGGACTAATTGTGCCAGAAACAACATTACAGTTAATAGTAACAGGCAACTTAGGCAAAGAATTCTTCGAATATTATTTCTACAAAAAAAGTAACTCGGGCAAGAACTCGTCGCTGATATTTTTCGTATTAATACAAGCGCAAAAAAAAACAAATTCCTACATCTTGGACACGGCAGGCACGACATGTCGACACAGGTGCACTCATGTCCGTACCTGATCAGCAGAGCTGCTATTTTTGATGCCAGAGAACAAAACCGGAGTCAGTGACTCAAAAGGTTCAAGGAAATGGTTACTGAATCAGCTTAAACGGAAGAAGAGTTAAGACTAAAAAAAGCGTTTGCGATAGTATCCGCGAGAAAAGTGGATGAGTAATTGTAAGAAAAAGACAGTCTTCACGTACTCAAAAAAAGAAGCAAATGAGACATGAAATCGTTAATAAATTAGGATTCTCTAAGTTTTCGGATATATTTTCGATTCCATATATTTAAACATGGTTTAACATCATATACATTTAGGGGTATTCAATTAGCTTTAGTTTTTTCGTATACAAAATTCCAAAATTTTTAGGATTACAACATATTATACATAGCTAACTTTTTTATTTAACGTCGTAGATTAGTGGTTTAAATAGTGAAGTTTTATTAAATTTGGAGAGAATTAAACATCAACTAACCGAAATGTGGACTACAGGTTTGTTATTTTTAGTTATATTTTATCTGAACACTGTTCACAGTTTACCAAAGAAAATGTTAATTTACTAAAAGGTTGGATGGAATACAGCCAAAAAACAGCTCCCAAAAATTGTAGAAAATTTGTTCCGTCAACGTGCCATAAAAAATATCTACCAATAATCTGGCTGCCACTCCAAATATTAATAGACCTTCTCTAGCGCATATATAAACAGTTTCAAATATTTTGATTCAAAAATCTGTGAATTTATTCACAATAAACAAAATACTTCAATAAAAATCACTCAAATTTAGGCATGAAGATGATCTTTATGGATGTAACTTCCATGTTGTTATTACTATATCAGGCAATAATATCTCCCATAAAAATCATACGTCATAAAGACAACCCATCTCCATGAAACCCATAATCCCTCCGTGACGTATCATCCCCATATTCACGCACGTCCCAAGGTCAGCCTTGACAAACTAAAGTGACCGTAAAAAGGTCATAAACTTGACAGATCGTATAATATACTGCAAACCCGAATAACCGGGCATTAAACTATTCCCACAGCAGATAATACGAAATTTTATAGTATTGTAGGGCTTCAATAACCGCCGGAGTTTTTACGACGAAAATTCGGCCGTAACTCACCAGCCAGAAAAGTCACTCAGGAAATTGAGTTGAAACCGAACACCGTGCCGCAAATTATAATTTTATCGGTAATAAAAATGTGGCGAACCACACCCCTGAATTATGCCTTTAAGGACATGGGCTTCATTTGAATCTTTTTCGGCGGGCAAATTCACGAAGATATGGTCAGCTTCAAATAAATGGCAATCCAATCGATTTGGTTTAAAAAATGAGTGAATAAATAGTTCAGATTGGACCGATTGAGGCACCAAAATCACCGATTTTGACATTTTTCGCAATGAAAAACTACCAGATCCTAACGAATTCGATTAATCTGATTAATCGTATTAATAGTATCGATTCGATTCAGTGTCGAATCGATCTTGACCATCCCTACTAAATGAATACTTCCGCGGTTATAATAAAGTTTCCACTTTCTACGGGTAAGTTTTTTATGTTTCCTATGATCATCTCAGTTACTAGCGGAGCTAGACAATATTTTATCTTTTGTTTTTTTTACTTGCTCCCACGGACAATTAGATATTGCCGAAAAATTGATTTCGTCCTATTTCCTTAACTGCTTCGTAATTTTATTACTATTAGTCTTACAAAAAGTGTTAGAGCAAAAATTGTAGATTATAATGATGGGAATAATAAAACGGCGTCTTTTGTCTTTTCTCTTTGTACAGACTGTCGTTATCGAGTTATGATACAAACTAGTTTTTTTATGGAAGTCATAGTTTACTACGACTTTTTTGATCGTCTGTTTTTTCTGTCCAAAATGATATACAGAATGTTTCACGAATGATAATGACCGTGACGAAATTAAAAATGCAACCAAAATACATTCTCATAGCCAGTGTGCTTATTTTACATAATGGTATTATTGTAAAAATAAATTGGGAATCCATGACGGCTATGCGCTATGGTTCCTGTCACTGTATTTATTAAAAATCAAAATGTATTCAAATGATGATAAAACAGATATGATTTTGATTTATGGTGAATGCAAAAAAAATGCTTCCGCTGCTACCCGTTTATACAGACAACGTTTTCCAAATAGAAGAGTAATTTTCAAGAAACTTGAATTAACTTTAAGGACAAACTGACCACCACTGAAAAAGTCAAGACAAAGAACAGCAACAGGCCCTGACAATGAAATTAGAGTATTGGAAATGATTGACGAAAATCCTCATATTAGTCAAAGGGTAGTCTCAAGAGCAACCGGTATTAGTCTGTCTTCAGTACACCGAATAATTAAAGGCAATCAATTTCATCCGTATCACTTGCAATTGGTTCAGGCCTTAAAGGAGACAGATCATCCTAAAAGACAGGCTATTTGTAACTTTTTTCGGGAACACCAAAATCTGAATGTGAGATTTTATGACAACATTTGCTTCTGAGATGAAGCTAGATTTTCTAATAATGGTGGAGTTAACAAACATAACATGCATTATTATGCGCAAGTCCACGTTGGATTCGAGAAGGACATTTTCAAACTATCTACTCGACGAATGTCTGGTGCGGAATATTGGGGAATCAAATTGTTGGGCCTTATTTTTTTGCGATAGTTTAAACAGCAATACTTATCTAAAAATTTTTAAGAAACATTTTACCGGTACTTCTCCAAGAATACAATACAAGAAAGACATCTATGGTTCTAACAAGATGGGGCACCTGCGCATTATCATAGAATAGTGCGAAATCATCTTGATTTGGTTTTGCCTAACCCATGGATAGGAAGAGGTCCAATTAATCCTTGGCCACCGAGAAGCCCGGACCTTACTACTCCTTTGGATTTTTTTCTGTGGGGCATGGTAAAAGAGCAAGTATACCAAACACCAACTGAAAGTGTAGAATGTTTAGAAAATAAAATACGTCATGCATGTAGATCCATCACTCTAGAAATGTTAATGCATATTAAAAGATCGTTTTGGGCACGAATTCAAGCTTGTGAAAACGGCGGAGGGCGACATTTTGAGCATTTATTACATTAATGTTATTGAATAAACATTTTTCAAAAATAAAATTTGTTTTACAATACCGAATTTACTTAAAGCAAATGATTGAAGTTTATGTCAAAATTTACGAATTTATACAGCTCTCTAAGTTTTATATTTTTTAAGACGATGTATATTGGGTTGCATTTTTAATTTCGTTAGGGTCATTATCATTCGTGAAATATCCTGTATAGGTACTTGACCAACTTCTTAAAAAACGAACTATTTATGATACTTTTTTAAATCACGCAGTAACCATTGTACAATTAAAGAAAACATCGTTACTTGACAGTTCAATGTGACGCTTATAAGTTAATTGTTAAAATATCGATAACTTCGATTGAAAAGCAAATAAAAAAAGGAAAAGCTTAGTTTAACTGATTATAATATTCCTTATCGCAGAAATGCTGCCGAAGTCGTAGAACAATGGAATGAAAGATCCTAAGGATTTGAATGCAGATAAGTCCGCCTTAGTAACTGCCACAGTAATTTTAGATAGAACAGATTATGAGGCTAAAGWCATATTAWAGATGATGAAATATACTAKATCCAAGGTCCTGGATTTTCCAAATTTACTAATGATCATATCAAAACTTCAAATCTTTCGAATGAGGAAAAGTCATTATTTTAACTGTATCCGATTGCATGGTATCGAAATAGTATGGTTCTGCCAAAATCCAAAAAACTAATGTCACCTTAAGACCTATAGTAATACGACTAGCAGCCCTTGTTACAGATTGGCAAAATTTTGTGCTAACTATTTAAAGTCTTATGTAGGAAAAAACCAATAGTTTCATGAAGAATGCTTCAAACTTTATTGACATTATAAATGATTCGAGTATTTCAGAAAGTGATATTTTAGTTAGTTTTGACGTGGTTTCTTTATTTACAAAACTACCCTTATCTGAAACAATAAGATATCAAGTCCAAACTTAGTAGAGATCCCCTAGGAGACTGTTTAGAATTTATTTATTTCTTATGGAATGGTAATTTTTATGAACAAAAATCAGGTTGCGTAGTGGGTTCACCTATAAGTCCTATTGTCGCCAATTTGTTTACAGAAAACTTTGAAGAGGTACTGATTAGCATTTTTCAGTTTAAGCCAAAATAGTAGTACATGTATGTAAACGATACTTTTGTATCTCATTTAATATAGTTGATCTTTAAATGATTGTAAAACTGTTGAGCAATAGTTATTATTATGTTTAAAAAAATATCAGGGTGGCACGATATTTCTAAGACGTCTCGATTCCTTAGTAATTTGTTTATTTACTTTCAAAATTTTGATAGTAGATTCATAGATATTTTGTGGTTTTTTTGTCAATATACTTATGCATTTCACTTGATAGCGTCAAAACCGGTCACTAATAAATAAAAGGAATTTGGAATTAAGACATTTATGGCCCCTATTGTTAAACAATTGACTGATATTTACCAAACCTGCAGTTTGATATGCAACATCCCATACGCCAACAACAGCGTATAATAAAGCGTCATTAATATTTGATAAGCAATGTCTAGTACAAAAAAAAACCTAGAGCATCGTTCAATCTAAATGTAAAAAAAGAAAACGCAAGGCAACCGAAATAAACATCCAGGAAACAAAAACGAGTACGGACCCAACCACGAAAAAAAACAACCGGCCAGAGGTGACAAAAAAACAAAACATGTCAAGTGGACGTGTAACACAGGTAGCAGCGACCCGCCCTTTACCCCGCGCAAACCCGCAAGCATTTTTATTAAGCTTCGATAGTCTCGCTAACGCAACGTGCGCGCCACCTGTCGCCGAACCGGCGAACTAGCTCCGCCGACGCGAGCGCCATTTTGAAAAGTGGACCTGTTGAACGCGCGTCGCTTGGTCCCCGTGATGCAATTATTATCCGCTTTGTTTTTCCGCTTAATTGATCTGGCCGGCGACGCCTAAATGACACCGCCAGGAATACGTCCGGGATTTTTAAGATGAGCCCGCCGACCAAAAAACAGAAGTTGTCACGTGCGACTGACGCTTTGGACGGTGAGTTACGAATTTTCGAACGGAATTTAAATCTCCACATATCGTGGGCGGTTCGTTTATTTACTTTCGCGTTTCAGGTGGATTAATTCGATTAACAGACGCACAAAGGGACATAAATCAGGTTAACAGACGAATTAAGTGCTTGACGGAGCAGATTAAAAGTTCGTTCGGGAGTAAGGAGTCCAGCGAGGACGATGGCGGACAAAGAAGCTTGTAATTCGACAGCTCCGTAAGTTACAGCGATAAAATAGAATTTTTACTCACCGAGACTTGATGCTGTGACATCGTCTTTGGAACCTGCAACACAAAAACTCAAATTACTCCTTTGTAGGGCACACACGATGGACAGATTCACGCAAAAAGACAAGGAGGAAGCCAGGAAGTTCGGAGAGTTTTACGTAGACTTAATCGACAACCACAAGGATTGGTTTCGATACTACCTGTCTCAGAATGCTGTTCTCGACTGGTTCGGGCAGACAGTCAGGGGCGAGAAGAACATCCAGTCGTTTGTCAAAAGCAACATTTCTAACTGCTCTCACAATTTCAAAAGTGCGATTCCAGTACAGAAAATTGGCTTCCGTGATACACATGTTGTTAAAATGCCAACTATGTGAGTAGTTAATAAAAACTATGTGGTGTTTAGTAAACATAACCCCACTTTTCACACTGACACTTCTAGGTAAACACCGAATCTTAAGAAATATATGAATAAACAAGAGATATTTTGCAATTAGACATGCTAAGTAAAAAAAAATCTGATTAAAGTTTTGAAGTTACAAAAGCCAGATAGGTGTGTTGTTGCAAATTTTAATTACTTTCGTTTTATATTAGCCTATTGTAGTTTTGCTAAAATATTTTGTGGTCTGCCATCTGTAGAATTATTACCTGTATTTTATTGATGGAACAGTCATGTCCAAACTATCCTTTTGACAAATTGATATTCTGCCAATGCAAATTTTCATAAATCATTTTTGGCACTGCTTTATCGGAGTTTTAATATTATACTAGCTAATATAACAGATACCAATAGTATGTATGTTAAAATAAACACTTACAATAGTTGCAAACTGCAAAATCCAGAATGTTTTTCGTTGTTTTTCACAGATGTTGATTTAGGACTTGACCAATTTTTATACCGAGGTCTATAATTTTAGTTGTTTCTTGGAAGAACGAAGTGCTAAAGTAGTATTAAAGCTAAAACCTGATGTGATTGTGTGTTTTTTCTCGATTTCTAACAATTGATACAACTCTTATACAGTGCAGGTTTAAAATTTCCCCATATCTTTACTTTAGAATTTGTTATTTTGAAAGGTTTGGGTAAGACTGTTGAATAAATTACTTCTTTAATAGGTGACAATATGATTGTTTTTAAACTGCTGTGGTTTCACCTATCTTTATATCAGGTAATAGGAGTTTGTTGTTAGTTACCGCCCAGTGTCAAAGCTGTGCATTTTCGATAATATTATTGAATCAATTATATACGATCCTGTCTTCTTCCACATAAATTTCTGATTCGTCCTTCTCAGCAAGGTTTCATGAGTGGACGCTCGGTGGTTTCTAACTTGTTTATGTACACAGAATTTTTATTACAACAAATGGACAATCAACAACAGGTTGATAGCATTCAGCAAAGCGTTTGACATAATTGATTATTTCATAATGCTTAATAAATTGGAAGACATTGGTGTGTCTTCTTTTGTGGGTTGAATTGAATTGTATTTATTTGACAGGAGTCAGTTTGTGAAGATTGGTAGGGTTAAGTCTGATCAAGTAGAAATAAGCTCATGTGTTTCTTAAGGATCACTTCTAGGTCCTTTCCAATTGTTTCAAACATTCAAATTTTTTGCAATCCTACTGCCAGAGTAATAGCCTTTTTTTACATTGATAAGTGTTGCGTAATATCATTTACCAGGAGTAACAGCATTATAAAATTTGATTATAGTATAAACTGTAGCTTGTTGAAACAAGAGTTCATTCAATTAGAGATTTGGGTGTTGTATTTGATTCAAAGATGCTATTTAGTGAATGTATTTCCTATATTGTAAGGAAGGCAAATAATAGTGTAGGATTAATTTTTAGAGTTTGCTCTGAATTTAGGTAATAGAAATCTTTTAATTCTTTGTTCATGGCTTATGTCAATAGTATTTTGAACTATGCTTCAGTTATTTGGAATCTCCAATATATTGTGTACATTAATAGCCTTGAAAGTATTCAGAAAA
This sequence comes from Rhyzopertha dominica, assembly GCA_025024175.1. NCBI lineage: Eukaryota > Metazoa > Arthropoda > Insecta > Coleoptera > Bostrichidae > Rhyzopertha > Rhyzopertha dominica. The sequence continues at coordinate 50,011,145 of QCXZ01000041.1, forward strand.
AATTCCTTAGATATATCGCTTATAAACTTCGTCTGGATCTGTAGAGTACTGATATCATTCATGAACAGTTTCCCATGCCGCCTTAGGAGCAGCGACAAAGTTTTGAAGATCTCCATTATCAACAGCATTTGTAATGGTGCAGTGGATTCGACAGTTATTTTGAGTATGCCGATTATTTCCCCACTACTTAGAAGTATTAAGCCCCACAATTCATTAAGCAGGCTAACTAATCCATCACTGAAGTTGATATATTTAGTGATTCTGTAAACTCATTTCGGAGAAAAAATTTTAAAGTGCTTCGCCAATAAATTCTTTATTTTTCCATTCGTATCTTGAAGGTTTACTTCTTACAGAAACTCATAAATTAGGTGTTAATTTGGAATAAGATATACATTTTAATAGTTTTTGTTCTGCGGTGTGGTTTATTCTATAATATGTTAATTTCATTATTGACTAAGTTGTAAGCACTGTTTTAGGTTCGTCCCGTTTGTGCTTCTGTATATAAATAAATAAATCCAAAATGATGCCACAGTTGCGCTGCCAACTCAAAAATTTTTGATGGCAATTATATTACCTATCTAAATGATTTATAAATAACCACAATAGTTTTAGTGTCAATCAAACCTGCTAAAACATCTTCCAAGCTTACCACACCTAAGTTACAAAATTTTCTCTGCTCTTTCGCAGCGAACCCAAAATATCAGAAGTCCCAAGGTCAACGTKCCTCCACGTAAKCGGCGACCAGACCCCTCCGAACTCCACGATCCCCTCTACGAGCATCCAGGAGCACGGACAGGGTGACGGGCCTCACAACTACGAACCCCTCATGTCGCCGGTCAAGAGGACGCGTCTCGACCCTGAAAACACAAACGACGTCGTCAGTGACCCGCCCAGGATAAAATACATAACGTGCGAGGGATCCATGGAGTTTAGGAGCACGAGTTCGAAAAAGTTTCAGACGGAAACCAAGTGGAATCGACCGTGCAAGCTGCACGTTGCCTACAGCTCGAGCAGTTTCGAGGATAGCACCATATACCTGGTGATCTACGAGGGGAACGTGAAGTGTCGACGGAACTTGTTGAAGGAGTTCGACAGTGTGGAGGGGGAGTGAAGTACTCTTATTTTTGTCGTTTGAATTTAATTGTAGAGCATTTTTTATTGGGGTGGAGTCGACATGATGGCTGTATCAAATTGTGTTTTATATAGCTTTAGCTTTGTAGAAATTACGTACTAATAATTGTAGAAAATTATGTTTTAACTGTGATTTAATGAATGGTAATTGTGAACCTTTCTTTAGCAAGACTAAAAAGAATGTCAGTTATCTTCAAGAGAAGAAAAAGAATAATTTGCGTTTTCCAACAGCAAAAATCAAAATAGGTGATGGGATCATTTATTGGGTTATGGTGAGACCAATGTTTTTTCCTAAAGTTTACTAAATTGTAACTGTTTACATGTGAACAAAAAATTTGTTGAGAAAAGAAAGTGTGAATTTCAATTCAATGCATCTGTAATTAATTTTAATTTACACCAGAAAAATCAACATTTGTTGCCCTTTGTTAAAAAAATCTTGATTTAACAATGTAAATTAAAACACAAATGAAAGCATACTTTTTGAATAAGATAAAACTAAAGTGTTTTTGAACCTTTTTATAACATTTTCTGGGTCAGTAAAATTTTTGTCTACACATAAATCTGTTGTGTAAAGAACAAACTTATACCTGCAAGCTGAAAATAAATTTAAAAGTAGATTAAAAAGAGACAGAGCCCAGTGATTTTTCTATAACATCATAGACTACTATGATGGAAGAATGCTTTTTCTTAGCAAAAACTTTATCTACATGTCATCTAGGTGGTGTACAAGAATAAAATCTGTCAAAATACTGCCAATTTCAAGATTGCATCCCATCATAAACCCAGTTAACAGAAAATTTTAAGGCATGAATTTTTTAGTCTTGTCAAAGGTCAATCTTCTTTTCCCATCCGAAAATCAAGTATAATCGATTTTTTGCCCATGTCGACCCAGTCCAACTTTGTTATTTATTATGATTTAGAATTTTATTGCTTTTTGTGCAATTCGCAATTTAGAATTACGATTTTTTTTCTTTGTACTATATACCGTACCTGCAAGTTAGTTTTTATGTTTAATTTTAACAACTTGACGGTTCTGTATGATATGTTTTTGTATACGTTGTGATTTCCTGAGTGGCCAAACTGTGGTGTACATAAAATACCGTGATCATGAATATAACACGTAGGACTTGTAAGAATTTTTCTATTTTGTTAAGACCATAATCTTGTAAAGTTATACAAAATAAATATTTTTAATAACATCAAAAATCTGTGTTGTAAATAATAATAACCAGTAAAAACAAGTTGCCTAAAAAAAGCATGATAGTTGACAAAATATTATGACTAAAAAAATATATAAATTGGAACTACTTATTAAAGTTTTTGTGAAAACAAAAGCTTTATAACTTTTAAACAAGGTGGTAATCCTGTATGAAAGCACATATGGGTTACAAAAAAATTCAGAATACTAAAATAAATAGAATAAATGAAAAATGCCTTCTACTGTGTTTGCATTATTAATTAATCTAATAGTAGGTAATAATAATTTGTAGGTTTTTTGTAACCTTATATTTCAATGCTGATTAATTTTTTAATATACAAAATTTATCAAGTAAATTTTAATTAGATAAGAAGAAAACTGGTGGTGAATACAAAAAAATGAATTATTAATGTCCGGCAATGAACATAATTTTGCAAAAAAAATTGTCATAAAATGTGCAGTCTTTAGCAAACTTTGAGTTGTATAGATAAATTGAGAAAGATACCTAATATTTGCTTTAAAACTTTATGCCACAATTTTTAGATTCAAATTAAAAAAAAAAGAACATTCAGTGCAAAACAAGTGATGTCACATACTACTTAGAAAATATTATTACACTGTTTTTGATCTCTCGAAGAGATACATAATTTCAAGAATTGCTAGAAATATAACTAAAACAGTATAAAAATATCGTTTTCATTATTAAATTTCTATTATAAAATTTAATAATAGTGTAATATTGTTTGTTTATAAAGTGTTAAACCTAATGTTTTTCTCTTACACTCCTCATTTATTAAACATTTGTTTTAAATTAAATCCAAAACAATTTATAATATCTATAATAAACATTCTTCACAAAATTAAAACTTTCACCAACGCTGAAATACCTTCTGAGCCATTTTCAAAACTATTCTGCCACGCTTCATTCCAAAATTCTAAAATTCAGTCAGAAAGAGCCAGCTACAGATATTTCAAAGCATTCCTACAAAATCCATCATAAACTTCTTGATTCATCAAAAAACTTCAAATGACCTTCTCGCAGCCACAGACTAATGCACCCCGAACAGTAATTTCTAATATGCGCAACCACCACCCCACTATTTAATAAAATACCACTAACTACATTTAAAGGGACAAGTCCACCACCTGTGCCATCAAGGCAAAAAATATCAAGCCAAGTAATCGATCCTACACCCTCCCTACCCCTAAACCAGCCAATTTCACCATCGAACAAACCCTTAACTTGCATACCACCCCCTTGGAGACCATAAACATGGGGCAAAATTTGAAATATGACCCTTTAAATGTCCTTTGACCACATTCCAACAGGTGTGAAATAGGTTAGGTTCSAGCGAACATTAAAATCGTAATAATAGGTTTGGAGACTTACTTTCGGCACCTGGTTGAAGCGGAATTGTTCCTTCGCGGATTAAAACAGCCACCGGACGATTTTCTACAGGAAAAACCCGGAAAATTCGACATTGAAACCGGTGTCCAACCGCACCGGAGGTCGGTGTTTCACCTTTCAATTTTGCGCCAAAACCGAAATGTTCCAAACGATCTGGTGCGCTGCCAACTGACAAATGAGTAAATAACCGGGAATTATGTAATGTAAACATGTAAACTAAAGTTGTTGACAGGTGTAAGGAATAATAACAGGGGGAGATATTATGTAATACTACAAAAGGGATGAATCAACACATCAAAGTAGCTTGCAATCATCGAAAATATGACAACTAATTTTTAATTAGTTTTTTTTTATTTTCAAAAAGTTTTAAGATATTTAGATAACTATAATTAATAAGAACAAGTAATAAAATACATACAAATTAAATAATTATTGTAATAAAAGACAGATTTCACAAATTGATTAGTATGCAGCCAACTTCATGAAGTTACCCCAACAATTTGAATTTGAAAAGTGGCCTAAATGGATATAAATATTTATACCTGTATAAAAACTACACCACTCATGACATATTATATAATACTTTAATCAATTACACGGAGATTCATGTAATTATTAAAGATTCGTGAATCCTACTAGAGATTACACGGATTACATATCTGACTTTGGGATTAATCCGATTATACGAGGGGTTTCTGGAAGCCAAATATCACGGTATATATATTATATTCTTATGAAAATCATTAATACATTCCACAGTACTGTTAATTTCATGCGACTACGGTTGACTTTTATAAAAGCGTTGAAAGAAAAAAAATATTTTCATTCAACGATAAGAGATCTCGCATTTGCACTTTATCCATAATAGATACATACATGTATGTATTTATTCTGGATAGAGTATTGAAAAAACCGAAGAAAACTCCAATCAGATCTCTATTGTCTTAAGCCAGTCTTTAACACCTTCATCAACACGATGGATAGACGCAAAACCACCAGGCCATGCTGTACGGGGGCATCTGTTGACGATAAGTCCAATTGTTTGGAGGGGATCTCCACATTCACAAGAAGGGTTGATAGATGAATCCCATATATTAAGAAAAAACTTGCATTTCCCATGACCAGTGCGAAGGCGATTCAGAGTGACCCCAAGACCTTCTTGGGAGGTCAGTTCCTGCTACCTCTTCCGTAGGATCGTCTATAAGCTGCTGATAGAATATATCCTGTTTCTTAAGTTGCCAATCAGAACATCATCCATCTTCGATGGTATAAGGAACACAAATGAAATCTTCTGTCCACAGAGGTTTTCTAGAAGTTAGCCGAGTTGTAGGTAGCTCTTGCAGATCTCGGGAAATCAGAAACTCATTAGGAGCTGATTGATATTTTTGCCTGCGAATCTCCGGAGAAGCAATGTTTAAAAGAAGTCAAGGTAATGGAGTTGACGTAATTGACGATTAGTCGCATTGCAGTATTTAACTGAGTGTCAATTTTTCCTGTGTGATGACTGTTTTTCCAAACAGGACAGCAGTACTCAGCAGTGCTATAAAGCAAGGCAGTTGCAGAAGTACGGAATACATTTGCATTTGCACCCCAACTTGTACCAGCAAGCTTATGCAGAATGTTATTTCTAGTCTGTAATTTTTTACTGACGTTTTCTAGATGTTTCTTGTACGTTAGAGACGTATCTAGGGTCATTTGGCTATTTGCCATAACTTGAAGCTGTTTCCTCTTTTGATGATTGTTGAGATGAAAGCAAGTTACTTCTGTCTTCAATGGATTAGGGCACAAGCGCCAGGTTTTAAAATAGCAATTCATAATCTCGATGTCACTTGAAAGGTTTTGTTCAAGTACAGAAAAGTCTTTACTTTGCAAAGCCAATGCCATGTCGTCTGCATACACAAATTTTCTCGATTGAGTTACTGGAAGGTCACTTATGTAAAGGTTGAAAAGGATAGGCGACATAACCGATCCTTGTGGAAGACCATTATTCTGCCTGACTCCATGCTCAGCAGGTAGTTATTATTTATCTTCCCGAGCCGGTATGGGTTTGTTTTAGGACGGGTGTATCTTCATCTTATATGCTGTCATCGATGTCTCTGATGTTAGAATAAAGTGTAATGGAGGCAGATCCAGCAGCATTTCCACGCAAGTCTTTTTAGCTTGTCTGTTGCACTTTTTGGTAATTCTGTGCCACCATACTAAGGATGCATGTGTAAGTATGGGTATCACAACTTTAGTGTAGACCGAGTAATACATTTTTGTTGATGTGCTGGTAAATGTTTTCAGACTAGGCTTGAAATTCATCTTAATATCCAGTGTTAGTCTCAAGTATCCAATTCGATTTTTCAGTGGTATATCTTGTCTCCAGTTTCAGTCCATTATAGCTTATGTTTTTGTAGGATTGATTGTTAGCCCTTCCCTCGTACACCACATGTGTATTGTTTTTAGCATATGCTGTGCCAAATTTGACACAACTGACAAAACTTTCCGTACAGGAGGATGGTGATATCGTCTTCCAAACACCTCTTTACGGCATGCCTTTGCTAACAACGATTTCTCTGGTTGTATGCCCCAGAGAAGTCTTGACAACTCTGTTTCTAAATAGGGAGTCAATTCACCTTGTCAAACAAATGGCTACCCATGCCATTAATATTTTAAAAGACAGTCAAGTAATTTCGTGGTTTTATCAAAAATTAATTTTGACCATGACAGCTCAGGACCACGCAGGACAAATCCCAGACCCAAGCAGAAAAGATTGGACACTATTATTCAAGTCTCCTGAATATCACTGAATCTACCCTGTGTTGTTGTAAAAGGGGCTAGATGAAATGGTGACACCCATTTGCTTGCTATGTAGGCACTTCGGTGGAAAAAAAATCAAGGTAACCTTTATACCAAAGCCAGAACGYGACCCTTACGCCCTTTGGAAAAATTTGTTGATAATATATTAGGGACGATGCTTTAGTGCACAGGTCTTTCTTACCATACAGAAAAATCCGCTTAATTGGTCTAACATGAGCTTTTTCAAAAGATCTGCAAGAAACAAGAAATTGCACAGGGAACCCCCCTCCTTGATAGTGAGGGAGCTTTTGATACCACCTCATTTGACTCAATAAAAATAACTGCAGAAAAGCACGGAGTAGCTCCTTATTTGACATATCAATGTATTGTCAGAGCTTCACTAGGGCATACAGCCAGAGTAGTCATAATTAGCAATAGCTGTCAGCAGGATGGGGTTTTGTGGCCATTACTGTGCATTCTTGCAGTTGATAATCTTCTAAGACAGAAAGTAAACCAGGGTCGTGTTTACGCACCTACAAATGATATCACTATCGTAGTGTGTCAGTGATATTATCAAAAATATGGATGGAACACAACTCGTCTTGATAGTATTTTTAGCCTATAATAAAGTGGTACCATAAACCATGACTTGTTGATAGCGAAGCTACGGTATTATGAAGGCGGTGCTGGTTCGACTATTATCAAGGCTGTGGTACAAAGTGTTCCTCAAGAAAGCGTTTTGGGTCCGCTATTGTTTATACTCTATACAGCTGATTTGTCTTTGTGTGTATTCCTGGGCGTTTTATTAATCAATATGCAGATGACACTCATTTGTACATCATTTTTTGTTATGCCATAAATGCTGATATGGTTGTAGAAATGACTTATTAGTCCCGAAAGAATATGTTTGTGGCCTGCATCTAATGGTAGGCTAAAATCTACTGCATTGCGTGTGAATGCCTTACCAGCTGGTTTAAGTACTATCAAGCTTGATGGTGGTACCTCGAGGAGGGAAGAATATATAAGACGCCGAACTGTAATCCGACTTTTTATGAACATGCGTTAAACAAAATTTGTATTCGTATATTGTCTTAGAAATCTAAATGGAGGCTTGTTAATACGTTAATTTTAACTTTACTCGATTACTGTTAAAGTATATTTTGGTTTCGTAACCGTAGAGTACAAGTCCAAAATTCAACGCTTATAGACTGCCTGTGTTTTAAAATTTCATCTTAATTTTGACCGTTACTTAATCGCAACTGTAGGTATATTCAAAATAGCAATCTTATTTTGTACCCAAAATTTGTTTGTTTAGTCAAGAAAGAGGAAAAAAATTTCCCGGCATTCAAAATATAATATTGTATCCTCTATTATATTTTTAATAAATGCAATAGAATCTTGTGAAACGTTGATCTCAAGTTATACAGTCAAGCTCACATTGAAGCTACTACAACGGTACGTCTTTCCTCTCGCCTATCTAGTCAAAATWTGGGGTACCCCACGAGTCAATTTAGTGACCACTTTTGTTTATGCCGATTTATCAATAGTAACCGATGATAAACAGTTATTTTTCGCGGACGATCTAATGGTATGTGATGGTACTTCAGCTAGGTATGAGTGCCCCCAGTATAAAAGCGTTGCAAAAACAAAATAATCTTACAGAAACGGTGTGAACGTGCCAAATTTATTGGCAGGAGAAAACCTGTTAACTTTCAATGGTGGAACTGGAAGAGAGAGGGCATTACTGGTTAAAGGTGGACATTCGGCACTAACGTGAAGAGAAGCCCTAAAAACCACCCATCAGGTACGATCATAATAAAACAAAATAAAAACAAAACTCTTAAAAGTAATAATAATCGTTTATTGCTCTCGCTAGAGGAAACACTGGTTGTGGATTGGTACGATACACCCTCCTTTCAGTTATTTCAGGAGCAGACCGTCTCCTTTTGTCAACTATACACCTGCACTGGTTCAGATCGAAAATTGTATCTGTGGTGCACAGTTTGGCTTCTCTGCATTCACATCTGCAGAGATCAGGGTTCCATATCTTTTTCGGGTTATTCCAGCATTTACTCTCCTCGTCCAAATTTCGACAAACACACCTGCATTTGTCTTTCTGATAAGTCTGAAAACGACCGCAATCCTGAAAAATGAAGATTTTAGAGGGGGGGATGTTTTAAATGAAGGAGATGTACTTCTTCTCGTATCCTGCAGTCGCATTTGCATTTTATGTGTTTTTCTACAAGGATGATTTCTTTGTCAACTAACTTGTAGGGTTTATTGCTGTTGTAAGTTTGCTGAAGTTTGCTGACCTGAAATATGCGAGTTTGGAATGTTTATAGGTATTGAAAGACATTTCGAGTCGAAATACGTGAATTGCTCTTTTTGTTGTAGCGGATATTTCTAGCTTACAGGTTGACGTAAAGTTTAGAGTCAATTCTATCAGCGATGTCAACGAATTTTATTAATTATCATTTCTCTATTAATTGTAAAGTATGACAAGTGCCACATCACTGGAAAGGACATTTGAAGAAGAATTCAGCACTGTATATAGTTTCTAAATTTAAATAGTTTAAAATTGTAAAACACTGAATTAATTAAATAACTTGCGAACAAGTTGACTATTTGAACATGCTTTGATGTCTCAAAACTATACTGAGCACAAATGTGTGTAAAAATATCAGGCCGTGCATTTTTAAAAAGTATTGTGCGGGTGTTATGTCTTTAATAATATTATAGCCGTTCACAAAACTATTTATATTCTGCAGAAATTATTGTTCTTTAATGTACCACTTTACTAACTATGTAATGGACAAAATAATGATATGGAACATATGTTTACGCGACTTGCAAAGTTGCAACTTACTCTTTTACTTTTTGAACAGATGATTAATTATTAAATATTGCAATATAAATTTTGGTATTTTAGCCAAATATTAAAAGTAATATTTACACACACAAAAATAAAATAATCGACTCAGTCTAGAACCCAGCGATTCACAAATGTTTGTAATCTCTGATTATTAATTCCTTGACTACTGTCAACTTCCCGGAAAATTATCTATTTGAGGAAATATGTCATACTCTCTGTCAAATGAACAAATACTCCCGCCTATGAATTATTATTTTTTCCCATAACTATTGGAAATATCTAATCCATGTCCAGAAAAGGAAAATTTAAATTATTGTTCGTCAATAGTCAATTAAAAAACTTCAATGGAACAAGCATTTAAAATCTGTATCACTCTTACCAGGGCTGTTTTAAAGCCACAAGTGACGTTGATTTCAGAAGTTTTAAATAATAACAATAAATATCAATAAAAATATAATTAGGGTGCATTTTCAGGTAAAGCTGGTATTACAAATTTATAGACAAAGAATTCTGTAAAGTTGTAATAATGTTACAAATGTTGGGTACTTCCGCTTGTCATATAGTCCCAAGAAATTTCTGAAATATTAATTTGTTGCTGCGAATTATCAAACAAATAATACAAAACCCCAAACCAGAAAGTAAAAAGAAAATTCCTAATATTACAAAAGATAGAGATTATTTTGTTACTAATACGTTCGGTATATCCGCCAAATTCCGAGGTACGTTTCTCTACCTTTCCTTATCTAAATGTCAACCAGTAAGCTAGAAATATTATCTCACACAGTAAATGACGTATTTCGGCATTTTATTGATTTATGTCAAAATGAATTCATGTTACACCCATAGTGGTATATTGCAAAACCCACTTCATTCTTAAACATTGAAAGTTAGTGATATTGGTGTATTTCCTTCTAAAACTTCGTCAGGGCCCAAACAACATCATACTTCTCTACCTGGAAACTGACTGTCTCCGTCTCGACAGGTTGACAGCTAAACAACTGGCTCATACTGGAACAACAGCCTCCGCATCTTTCTATCCTGGTGCAAGGAGGGAAATAAATTTCATTTGAACTGTTTGGTGACAGGCGGACGGTTTGCAATTCGGGTTTGCAAGAGGCAAATTTTGGCCTCACTGCTGCACCTAACAACGAACATATTAACTAAAACTAGTGGAGTAAGATTGGAGATACTCACTTCTTTCTTCACCACCGAATCTTTCTGAAACAAAACGATATAAGTTATAAACTACAGTTTTTAAGTATAAAAGACAGCAACAGTATCTATACTGGATTTCTTTCTATAATAAGATTCATGAATTTTTTTGACCACACCATTCGTGTGTCGTGGTCATAGCTTTTCATACCTTTTATGGTTTGTTTGGCATACAAATTTGGAATTTAATTTACTAAGTTATTGTGTACATCAGGCTTCTCTTTTTATTTCCTGTAATTGTGAGTATATGGGAACAAAATTATTATTTTATTTAATAATTACACAGTGCGTAATCGTTCAAAAATAGAAATGTCAAAATATTCCACGTCTAGTTTGTTTACGTATTTACACTATTAAATGTAAATTCACAAGTTACGATTAAATAATATTTAGGTACTTGTTACCAGGCATATATTATACAAGCTGTCTGAGAACTGTATTCGATATACTTATTTAAATAAATATAACTAATTTGGTGTTGATATAACACCGCTTAGAGAATATGACTATATAATTCAATATTTACCAAAAAAGAAAAGTATGCGATGAGACAAAAAAGTTAAATTATTTATGCCATAATTATATGTTAGACTGTGATTCCTTTAGATTTCCAATTACTTAACGAACACAATCACCACGCCCCTATAAAAACTAGAAAACCATTTGTAGCTAAACAGTTACAAAACTCGTTTACATGTCCATTTGCATAAAATCTCTCCGCAAATGATTAACGGTGTGGTTTTTCCGCACATGTCATACAACAGTTACTACTCGCTAGATCTGAAGTGTGGCACAAAATTATATTGTAATTTGTATTCTGACCAMCGATCGAAAGTTTATGAGTCACTTCTTGTTTATTTATACTCTGCAGTTATATGTGTTAGAAGCTATCTAATTGAACACCTTCTAGCGTACAAATTCATGCACTTATCGCAACCTGTTGCTGCCTACTTTAATTTTTTATCGGACAGGAAACATTTACCTGATAAGAATACTGGATGCTGTTCCTCTTCACTGTAACCTTCCACGAAACGGGTCAAGAAATCTTCAGCATCTGTATAGTTGTTCATTTCTTTGGCTAAATCGAAATCTATCTGGAAAACACAAAGATGCAAGTATGCTGTTTCGTTTATTGTTACTGAATAAAACAAAACATTAAGCAACCAAACATCAAATGATCAAATGACACGTGGTTTTGAAGAGAAACAAAACAAAAATGATAGAAAACAGCTTCATTTTAGGGAATAAATATATATACGTCAACAACAGTTATGAACCACATTCCTTCTCATTTTTTTACAGGTACACCACTCCCTAAATGTATCATAATTTAAGTGCAGAACCATCATATACGAAATAATATTTTGTCGGATAGATCGCTGTCTCTTGAAAACACTGACAAAAAGTTAATAGTCTGACGTTTCGATTACACCTGTAATCTTTCAAAATTTTGTTTGAACTTAGTTCAGGCAAATTTTGAGGTTCTTCGTCTTTGACAAATATTACAGGTGTAATCGAAACGTCAGACTATTAACTTTTTGTCAGTGTTTTCAAGAGACAGCGATCTATCCGACAAAATATTATCTTATATTATGGACGCTGAAAGCATTCACCCTTGTAACATCATATACGAAGTTTTTTTTTAAATTTCTTCCCAAAAGAGTTCATTTCGGCCATATCTAATAATTTAATTTAATAATAAATAAACATCAGCTCTAGCTGATAAAAAATATGTGGAATTAACCCCATTAATTTCTTGTTTGAGAACACAAATACAAGTTAGTGGTGGCCGTGGCAATTTTTTCTTCGCTGACGTTTCGCACACACCTACGGTGAGCATCTTCAGAGGTGATATATTTAATACAGTCTTAGAATTAGAACGAAAATTCCTTGGGAAAATAAAGGAAGAAGAATAGAAGAAAGAAGATACGTTGTTCTCCAATAATCTAGTCATGTCCTATTAAGATATTAATCAATCTACCGTTAATATGGACACTTTTTGTTACTATTATTATTTTGGGTAGAAAATGCTTTTTTTGACAAACGCTATATACTTGCTACAATCCATAGACGATGAGGTTTTGTGATATCTAAAGCAGTTATCAATGATTTCCGTTAAAGTCAAATAGGTCAGATTTCAGTGTTCGCTTATGCAATATAAATTTAAACATCGTTAATTGTAAGTTAAAAGAATGAACTACGAGATGCAATATTATGCAGAAAAGTATAATTATTGGTGTCATCAAATGTAGTAACTGAATTTAAAAGCGGACAAACAGATAGTTGTGAAAAGCTTATAAAAATGTAAAGGATGTTGCTGATTTTTTGTCATCACGAACAAAATTTAGTGCAAAACAAATACGAAAAATATTAACATACCTAAGCGGTTATTCATTAACACAGAAAATGGTTTACAAACTACATGATAACAGCAAAAACTACTAATGTAATTACCAATTATTTACATGAAAACAAGATTGATTATTTTTCAAAATAAAATATTTTTAAGAGGTAATGCAGCCATTTTAATTGTAGATCGGACATGGGTAAAGTAACTGTCTCTAGTAGTCTCTAAAATTACCCTAGAGTTATGAAACTATGTATATCCCGATTATTCCAGTACTTTAAATATTCACTAGTTATACCAAAATTTTATACTCTTCCTAAGATTCACAAATATTATATCAAAGATTCGTTTGAATTATCACATAAATATAAAAACCAACATTGTAATTTTATATCGGTGAATTTTTTCTAGGAATTATTAGTTCTTATTTTGTAATATAATAATTCTAACAATGCCCTTTATAAATAAATATTCGGTACACAAATGGATCGTTAATAGAGCAATATGTTATTAATGAAGTTGTATTAACACCTGCAGAAATGCATGAGTAATTGGTAACAGATTGGTCCAAACACTGTTAAGTTTATAAAGCGTCTAATGCATCTTTGGGTATTATTATTATATAATTCAAGTATTTATAATGGTTGAACTTTTCCATTATATTGAAGTACCTAGTAATATTTTATTAAAAACGTTATTCGTAAAATTTTGCAATGTTCGAGTCTATTATTGTGAGCTAATTAAGATAGAAGAACTGTTTAAAAAAATAAAAGCAACTGCAATTATTAAAGAACTTGCCAATATTGTATAAATGATGATATAAAATGTAATTAATAACAATTTGCTTATGTGGGCAAAAGAGATCTAGGTAGTGAATGGAACGACCTCGGTAATTTTCAATTATTATGATTTTGACCAGCACTTCAATTTTGAAAATCTAACAATTTTACATAAAGAACCATTTTTTTCTTAAAATGGTGCACGCTAATAAAGAGGCAATGCATGCTTCTATACGCTATCAAAATTAATCGACGTGTTCTAGTTTTGTTCATTTGACATTTGATCTGTCTTTTGAACTTTTCGTCCTATTACCTTAAATGTTACTATGCAACTTAGTGGGGGTCCTTTTTCATTATTGTATGATATAATTACGTCCATGTATTGCCCACATATGATTCGATGCTAAGAGTTAGGTATTGCGCGGTTTTTTAAAATAAAGAAACCATTAAAGACAACCCAATTATACTTTTCTACATAATATTAAAGATTGTTTACTGAATTAATGATAAAAAATAATGTAGTCTAATGTGCATACTTGTATATTTTAGTTATTCATTACATAAGGGAATTAAGAAGTATCTGGAAAATGAGTGGCAATGCTGTAAAAGTGTGTACGAGAAGGAATTGCAAAAAAAAGGAAACATGAGGAGGATCAATTTACATAACTATGTGGAGATTTAGTTATTATAGATCCTGTAGAAAAAAATGTAGTTTCTGTACGAAATATGTCATTGATGGTATTATATTAAAAACGCTACTTTCCTCAATTTCAAGGTAATGAACACTATTTTTCGGTTACTCAATTGATTGAATCTTGCTCCAGTCAATTTAGAAAACTACTGCCTTTGCAAAAATTTGTTCATTTCAAGTACTAACACAACTAGCCAACACCAAACTCGAAAAAAAATGTGTGCCAACTTTCAGGGCAAATACTCCATATCTCTTCGAACAACCAAAATACTTACCTCATTTCCTCCATTTCTGGATGCGAGTTCAGTTCTCGACCCCCCGTTGGAATCACCATCGCGCCTATGGTTATCCGGGAACACAAACGTGTCCTCCAGTTCCCTGTCCCTTTCTTCGAATCCCGAACAGCACAAAACGTGCACCAACACAACCACCAAAAGAACTTTGCACATTTTCCACGAGCTATGCGCGCAATTTACCGTGACCGTTCTCGCACGTAAACATCTGAAGAGTGAGATGCTGACGGCTTGACGACCTCTAAAATTGCGCAGGTCGTATGTTAACACTTGTTATCTTGGCCACAGGTATCGGACTGGCGATCGTTTACCAGAGGCAACAGCTGTTTGTTTGTTTGGTTGTTCGGGGAAGTCGAAAGTTGAAGAATTAGGGTATTGTGTTGAGGAATTTGCAGGGTCCAGGTAGTGAAATGCAGTGACAGTTTTACTTGTTCGACAGGAAAAAAAAACAAGGTCGTAGACTATAGGTGTTATGTTAATTATACTGTCAATAATACGTGGGTACGGTAAAAATAAAGGAAGTGATTCAGATTTACTTGAAAATGAAAACGATTATTGTAATCAGACTATAATGTCAACAGAAATAGTGCGTTTACAAACGAGTGTTAATTTTTCTTATTGTATATTTGTAGGTTCTGGCTCCTTTTTTATATAAACTAAAGACACTTTTTTCTAATAATATAACGTTTCGACCTACTATTTAGATCTTTGTCGAATATTTTTATTTTGCAAATTGACAAATTATTACAATAAGAAAAATTAACACAAAAGGACTCCACAAAATAAACATCAATATCTATACAAACAAGTGTGCACGTTAGATTCTAATTAAACGCTATCTGTATTAAAAACTTTATCACAGTAATTTAGAAAGCCTAAACACGCCTTTCGATGGCTAACCCGTCATCTTCAGTAGAATAAGCACCCGCTCTAACATTTACATCATTCTGGACAAAAAGACATATTAAAATAGCAGATGAAGAGATCCTAGAGCTCCAACCATCTACATCAAGAGCCATGGGCGTACCGAACGGGGGACAGCTGCCCCCCCTAGACTTGCGTTGCCAACTCTGGACCCTTCCAATTTCCCATACATTTAGCTGGTTAATTATGTGTGTACACCTAAAAATTGTCTTATTTACAAAATTGTGAATACAGTAAAATTTATAGGCAAATGTATTTCACAATTTTCATCCAAAACTCATATTTGACCCTTGCAAATGACCTCTAATAAGTCGTCAAATGGTCTCCAGGCTTAATCGATGCCATGTGCGTTTTAAAGATATAACTGCAACATTCTTGTTGTTACAAATCGTTGTCTTAGGGCGGATATAGCTTTAAATCACATTCTTGGTCAGGATGAGTCATAACACGATTTCTGCTTAATTCAGCTCTTCTACCTTTTCCTATAAAATCGTTCAACTAACTACTGTTATCTATATGGAATCACATCACAATCTGTCATATATTCGGTGATAACTCTAACTTTTGTACCAAATTTCTAAATTCACATTACATTTTAACAATTAATACAAAAAAAGTAAATATCCATCCGTACTCACGTTTATGAAAGTCAATTTATTTAATATAAGTTTCAGGAATCCAGTAAAAGCATTATCAGCACGAATTAAAACCCGGTGTGTTGTTAAAAATGCAATTAAATATATTTCAGTTTATTTAAATGAAGCTTAATTTGGTTAAAATATTAAGTAGTCGGTTAATTTTTGAGAGCAATGCACTGGCGATCTAAGAAGGTTGGCTTGACGCATCATGCTGAGACATTTGTCATTCTGAGTTTCAATAATGTTAGTTATCCATCGAGTCTCTTTCCCTGGGGAGTAAAATTACTACAATTGTATTTTTAGCACCTATATATATGAACTCCCAGCTTAAATTTCTAAAGCTTCTGGTGTGAGAAGTTGAAACTGTACTAAAAGCGCAGCGGTTAATGCATTAGACTTTGAGTGTGTTGATTCTGAATCAGAAATCGTGCTCCTATTAGTAGAGCTTTTAAGGTGAAATTTATGTTCCTTTGGTACTCCATATGATATCATTTATAGATTATGTGGATCACGGATCTTTATTCTCCCAAATAAAATGTATCAACTCATTTTTTGTTAAACGCGAGAGCGATGCATCTGAATGCGCCTCACCCAACTGAGTTCATCAATAACGGAATTAGTAATGAAGGGGCTTTGTACGGCCAGTGTACCTAGAAAACAGATAAATAATTTGGGTCTTTATTTCACAGAAGATGTTTTAAGCCACCTTGCAGAAAATCCACGAAAATTATTCATGGAATAAATACTTCATTAATTACTTGAGTACTTATATCTTATAAATATTTATTATTTCTATTTATGTTGAATTAAACTCTACAGGACATTCCTCCTTTGCCCCCCCCCCCTTAGACCAAACGCTGGGTACGCCCATGTCAAGAGCCACTACTACTGAATACCGTGAATAAAATAATGAGACAGACTCTAGTTCTCCAGGGATGGACGAAAATGACAATAATTAAAAAAAAACAAGAATATGTCGAGATCGTTGATAGACAAAAATAACTTTTTTTTTCTTATAATTTGGCATGATTTACTATTTAAAATAAATATTGTTAGCAAAATGTTGCAGAATTCCAAATATAATATGGCTGAATATGTGGGCGGAATTTTTTTTTTACAAGATATCTTAATTCAAAAAGAATGATGAAAGCTACGCCCGATTCACTAATTCTGCAGCATCTGTTTTAAAAGAGTTTGGAGATAAAAGAAACGTTTGTTTGATTATGAATCCCAAGATGAATTATTAGAACCTAAACAATAATTTAGACCATGGATTAAATTCGATGAGTGAACGATTTAACCAACTTAAAGAATACAATTCATTGTTTATTTAGCTTCCTTTGTGAATTTTCTGCAATGGATGATACATCTTTAAAAAAATTCTATGGATCTTGACATAAAAATGAAAGTTAACGAAAACGAAAAACCTGTCGATGCTTTGGAAGGTATTCAACTGTTTAATGAAATTAAATCTTATAAGCAAATTTTTGCTGATCAGATGCAAGAACGAATGTCATCAAAAAGTGTTATCGCTTCAAATTTTTTTAACATTATCGGTTTCTGTTTCCACTGGCGAACGAAGCTTTTCTAAGCTCAAGCTTATACAAAAACTATCTCCGACAAAGATCGACCATCATTTCGACTGAAAGTGACATTTCTCTGAAACTTTCAGAGCTACTTCTGAGGAAGACACCGACATGAGTGTCGAAACGTCAAGACCAAACAAGCAACGTGGGAACCAGCCCGGAAAACAACCACGAAAGGCTTCAAACCAACAACTTTCCCATTACGAAGAAAAATGCTTTCGCTTCCTTTACGAGGAAGTGGAGACATTTCCATGCACAGTATTGCAACTCTTTAATCCAATCATTTATAAACATTTCTGCAATAACCACAGGCAATTCCCAGAAGAATGAGTAAACCTGTTTACTGTACATGTTACACGATGAAAACCGCAAAGTGGACGTGGTAACATTCGACCAACTAGGTGTGAAAACGACACAAGGTCCGCTATTTAAAAAGCGCCGCCACATTCGACACGGGCGCTTACAATAAACAAATGCATTGCTGGTTAAACTGGCATTCGAGCAAAAAAATCACAAGCAGTGATGTTAGACGGTACTTTAAAAAAATACCCATTAAGTAAGATAATATTGTCGGAGGAAAAATACTGATCCTAGTGAAAAAGGGGATAGTCATTATTTATTTATTAATTAAATGAGTTAGGTCACCATTTTTTAACGCCTATACATATTAAAAGTAAGTTTTTTGTATGACATTATTTGCCGTATTAGTAACTGAATATTTCTTTTAGTTTGACAGTTTTTAGTTTGTAATTCCCGATGCTTTAATAATATTTATAATTTTATGTATTGCCTGCAAATAAAGAAAAAATAACAATCTGCCTCCTTAGTTGACGATCCAAACCCGGAATTTTTAAATAATTTTTTTATATATTTTGTTTGTATCAGAAGTACGTATTCATGCTGAATATAATTTATTTTTGCTTAGTTGCACACAAATGCTGCAAAAATTAAATAGTTATTGTAAAATTCGCCCATGCGATGCAAATGTTTACAAATGTAGAATCGCATTGAATTTTTTATAAATGGTTAAATATTGTATTTTTTACTATTTTTTAATTCGTTGTGAAAAATTGAAGATCGTTTTGTTAAAAAAACGTGAAAATTTTGATGTTGACAAACAAATGGAACTTTCATAATTAGATTAAACATGAAATTTTCTATCTATGCCATGCTTACTAATGTCTATAACAATAGAGATATGGTAGAGATATAGAGAATGATATATCTTTCCTGGTGTAAATAACAAAATTTTAATACACTACGTATTTTCGATCTTCTGTTTCTTTTGTTAAGTTAGAAAGTGTAAAATCCAAAGAGAAATATGCAAATCATATTAATTGCGATAGTGAAAAGGTGTACTTCTAGCATACTTTTTAGAAAAATCAAAGAAAGTCAAGCCCTCAACACTATAGTCTTGCTACTCTATGTTAAAATGTTTCAAGCAAATCAGATAATTATGTTCTCGAAAGAAACGCTGTCATTATTATTAAATGTTTGCAATTTTTAAGCAAACCGGCAATAAATTTTGTTAATCTGATTAAACAAAAAAAATCCGGACCTGGAAAAATCTGCCAAAATGAAATTTTCTATTTTGATTGCAAAATTACCCAAACTACGAGAAACGTAACAAGAAATTCGGATTTTCTTAAAATTCTTAAACTTTCTTAACTTATAATCTCGATTCCCGCTGCTCTATTTACAAGATGGAGTATGAGTAGCACAACAAATGAAGAATTAATAATGCAGGTGGAAAACCAAGTCATAGAATGAGATCTATTGGTGAAAAAGCATGGAAAGGAACCAAAGGACCCAAAATAAAGCTACCCCAACTTATCACACAAAAAAGACGCAAAAAATCAGGGAAATCTTCTTCCATGAACTCGTAAATAAAACACCCAGTTCACGCCATATCCTGGCAACCAGCATCAAACAAATTGCGTTCAAAAACCGCCTCGCACCTGCGCATTACCTCTTCATGTTTGATCAATTCCACGTCCGGTGCAACAGCATGCCAGTCGCAACAAACAATAAGGGAAAAATAGACCTGGTTGATGACTACACGAAGAGACACGTGGTGTTCCGTGGGGAAACCTTAGTTTCCCGGAAAAGGCATGAGATGCCTCGGTGCAGTCGCCTTAGTGTTGACCATCGTTCGGGGAAGCCCAGGGGCATCGGGGGTCGACGAAGACGACCTGAAGAAGGTGGACGTGGAGAAGCTGGCTTCGATGACCCACGGGACAGGTCGGTGAAACGATTTTGTAGTATACTCTCTAACAGTCGCTCTTCCAAAATCGTAACATGGACAGAACGAATGCTTCCCAGAATGGTTACAGAAATTTTACTGTTAGAACGATTGCTTTCTTGATGTTATTTGAATATGTTGTTAATGCCTCCTTAAGAAAAGAAAGAAACAACATGACGTCATTCTAAATGCCTGTTACTTGTATTTTTGTTCCTCGATTATTTTTAACAGTGTCAAATGAAATGGATACCAAGTACAAGTACTGCCCTATGTTGAGGAACTTGACGTTCTAAGAGAAAAATGCATGTCCATCGATAGAAATAACTTCTCAGATGAGCTGGTCATCAATGTTTTGTCATGGCAACATAAATCTATTATTTAGTGCATCAATAAACAGAAATAGCTAACAATCTCACAGTCACAATAAATTAAAGATCAGTTGCCCAATTTTACAGGGAAATGAGTTATATTCAAATGATGGCATTATTGAACAAACATTATGTCTTCAGAAAACGTAGTTTAATCCACAATATTTTATTAACATAATAAGCCATGGTCAGTACCAAATTACAAAAGAAAAATATTATTCCTCTTTCTTTAAATGCCTTCGAAAAAGAACTTGGTGTAATTCTCCCAATTGCTTATAATAACGATTTTCCAAATTATTTAATAGGAAAATTGTACTACAAATACCTGACAAAATTTAAGTTTTCTTTTAACATCATCACATGTCATAAAAAAGTTAAATTTTGGTACCCCCTAATGTTTACTGGCCAAGTCTCAATTTACCTTTCTAAACTATTTTCATCTAATGACATAAATATTGTCTCTTCTACTGTAGGCAGTGTCTGTTCCCGTTTTGTCCATAATAAAGACATAATTTCAACATGTAACGACTGGAATTCTGTTTATATTGGACAAACTGGAAGATCCTTTCTTGTTACAGGTAATGAACATCTAAAACAATTTAATAAGTATAAAAATACAGACACTGTAACTTCAAATTCTTCATTATTGAATCATTTATTATCATTTAAACATACCTCCACTTTGGACAATTTGAAAAGTTTACATTTTTGTAAGAAATCATCAAAATTAAACTATTTAGAAGTTTTAGAGATGTACAAGATTTTAAATGATCAAAATTGGACGATTCTAAATGAATCTTATCTTATCAGATTCTTATTCAGTTGTCCCATTGTAAATTTTTATTTAAACGCTAATTTTTATGTTACTGGTTTGACTGTTGTTTTCCATTTCTAGTCAAGATTGCTTTTTTATTTTTTATTAATTTGACGTCATAATATTTTCTTTTGTAATTTGATACTGATGATGGCTTACCTATTAACTACTTAATAAAAGAAAACTATAGAATTAGCTTCCAAATATCACCAAATTCGTAATCATTTCCATTATGCCTATTAAGGTTATTAGAATTTCTAAAAATTTCTTTATTTTTTTAAATAATATTTGTCTCTGTATAAAATCGATCATGTGTTGAACCACGGAAGACTTTGTTTACTGTCTACGCGTTTGTGTTTTTATTTGTAAACTTGAATATCCAAGAAAGGCAAACTATCACTGCTTTCTAACTCCATCGTGGAAATGATATTAGGATTTTCACTAATCAAATGATTAACCCAACTCTAGTATACATAGGACCAAATAACAAAAGTACAATCTACATACCTACCCCAACATATTGGTTTAAACCACAAACTACGCCTTCGAAATTTTACACAAACAAATTGACCACTAGAGAACTTAAGGTGAACCGGTTGCACAACCTAATTTTTGTTCATCAAAATTACCGTTCCCCAAGAAATAAGTAGATTTTAAACAGTGTTCTGATAGTTTTATCGTAATCACTATAAGTTTGGAATTGATAACATCAATACAATCTAAACAATTTGTAATGTAACTATGGCTTGCTGGACAACACTTCAAATGAAACAATAAACAATGGAAGAATAAAAGGCAAGACGGCACTGGATGTTAACGGTACATGCATGTGGGACTTTTAGACAGATAGATCCGTTGTCGGCAACTTACTTTAGTTGTGACCTAGAAGTAGTAGACCGGGAGTGGTGTAATAAAAAAAAACATCGACACGGCGTTTAGGGTGACATAACTCTAGTAACAAGAAGAAATGAAGAACTGAAAAAATTATAATGAGGTTAGAGCGTGAGGTACAGATAGTTGGTCTACATAGTTTAAGGTCCGAGAAAGAATCAGAAGGGTAGAATTTACAAGTCCGGTGGATAGTCACATACATATGGCAGGGTAGCAACGTACCATGTACTTTGAGAAACTTGAAAAAAGCACACTCAGCATCTGAGATAAGAAGGAAGGGAAGAATTGACAAAACTTTACAAAGAAGCTGATATTTCCTTTATCGGTTCTAGAGTAACTGTGATGGACTTGTCTCTATTTCATTCCTTAAGGGTCTTCATTTCCTTAGATATTATATTAATATTAGCAGCATCTGAAAGACTTGCCTTCAACTATTTTCTGTTATGATGTGTTTGGTGGTACTAGATTTCTCAAAATTAAACGTTTTGTTCTTGGCCTTGTTAAAGTCTTGTTTGCATACTTTTTCAGTGAACTTTATAAATTGCAATGTGGTTAGAATCTTTTCGGTCAGAGCTATTATGTTGTACGTATTTACCCGAACAATTGCTTAGATATGATCTTTAAGATAGCGGATGTAGCAAAGAACGCATTGTGTCGGTAAGATAGTAATGTATAATTGCTCTAATCAGCTACGCTGATTGTTGTATAGTATGTTAGGAATTTTTTTTGTTAAAACCGCATCAGGTTTACCTTGAAGAGAAAAATCCTGCCTTTTGCCTTGAATGTTTGAGTAATCTAACATATTTTGTTTTCGTTACTTCAAATCCGCCTTCATAAATTTGGATGGTCCCGTTCTTTCTGTACATTTCAGTTCTATAGTCGGAAATGCAACTGCGAATAATGGAAACAATCTACTCCAAAAGTTTAACTTATTAATTATTGTTTCAAATCTAAGAAATCTGGATCGTAAACACTAATTTCAAAAGTGAAGTTCCCCACCGCACTCATCTAGGAAACCGTTCTTTGTTGACGAAAATCAAACTGAACTAATTCCCATTTCCAATTCAAACAACGCTCGGGAAGTACCTGTTCAAGGGTTACATCGTAACCGATTAATAAGCCGACCCCGTATCAAAACTGAATCACGAAGTGTATGAAGGCTTAATTACCAGATGCAGCACGAATGCAAAGCTTCAAACGGTGGAACATGCACCTGGAGGATACAAAGAGGGGTCGCCGAAGCGTAAAATGAGGTCACCGGGTATTTGATGGAATTGGAATGGACCTTTATTACGTTGTGGTTGCCCAAAATGGGTGACGCAACGCATGTAGAATGTATTATTGATGGGACAAGATAATCATTGATCGTTAGGGAAAAATGTGTTTGTGCTCAGGTATGTATGAGTTTTCGTATAGTTATCGACAGCAGGGAAAGGAGCGAGAACAAGTATCCAACTCAATACTGTGAGGAAGTCGAGAGGTTCCTGGCTTTTACAAAAAAAAAACTAGAAAGATGGCAGCATCCTTGAATAGACTGGATAGGACGAACGTTACCCTTCAATGATCAATGGAATATCAAAATTCACGTGGACAAGCATTAATGACCAGTGCTACAGTATTCCAATTTTTCATTAGAAAACTAACTTACATTACAGACAGACGCTTCTAGKTATACTATCGAAACAGACCTGTAGCATTCGCAAGCAGAGCAATGAACAAAGCTAAAATTATCTCACCATTCATAAGGAGTTTCTTAGCATTGTCTGTTTTGTAAATCATTTCCATCCTACTCAATTTAAACGGCATTAGGGCTTGTTTCGTTTAAAATTCGAAAATTTTGAGCCGATGGATATTGTTTTTTGATCTTTTTTTTGTTCAAGCTATTACACATATAGGAAAAGACACTTTCTGAAGTTTTATTTAACATAATGTAATAGTATAACATTTTAACTTAAATCCCTTTCTTTTCTGGGGCTTTTTCGAATGTTCTTTATTAAATTCCTGACAGTTTCATCAGCAATCTTCCTACTTGCCCTTCTCCATTTAAAAACAAAATCTTCGGCACTAGTGGCTTTTTCTTCAGTTTTTTGTAACCTCTTTTTGCAAAGAGCCCAATATTTGGCAGACACTGTGGCACTATAGATGGATTGACTTCTTCCTCTACAAAATTTATTTGTTTTTCAATTAATAAATTTAATGTGGACTCTTCGTGCTTCTTTAGAAAAGGAAGCAGACGTTTTTCAAACATTATTTGATGTAAATTTCAGCATTAATGGTTCCTTTGGTAACAAAGCACTGAGTACGATGCCCGCATTGACAGTTTGCCTGCCTCACAAGATATTTTTTTCCCAAATGTATGTACTTACTTACGTATTAACCAGCGCAAAATGACAATGACAAATATTTGACGTTTCTAAAAAGTCACAGCCATCTAAAATTTCCGAATTTTATTCGAGACAGTCCTTAATTGTGATGAGAATTGTTCTCTTTGCATGGGATTCTCTCACGGATGATTTTATATCTTACAAAAATATTTTATTTCGTGTAATGTATAATGCCAAAAAACTGGACAATTTAGTTTTTAGTGTGAATTTTCCGTTTTCAAATAAAGTATTTGAGGACAATGTCACAAAACTTCTACAATAACACATTCTTGCTGGACAGACAACGTAAAATACCGTAGCATGGATTCTTTTTGTTCGTATAAATCAATCAGCCCTAGTTCTATGGCGACAATGGTACCAAGCACTAAACCATTAACAAGGAGGAAAGCGGGGTTCGTGAACCCCAAAATAAACCGGAAATATATCACTGCGCTGAAGACATATACAAGAAATAGTAAATCGTGTAATGCAATAAAGGGTTAAACTTCGGTAGACAATATAACGTAATATAAAATATACTAGCAACAACCGTTATTTATTACTTATACAATACGATAAAATTGTATAGCATCTTTGAGTGTTTTTTATACAACTAGCAGTGAACCAAATAGACAAAAAGAAATGCACACGAATACTATTAATGGCGCTAGCTGCACTACTACAAAAATGCTATTTTGATATAATCTTTAGTGCTTCGGATAAGTGTATTTGATTTAAATTTTGTTTCCAGAACTGTTCCTTTTGGAAAACGCTCACGGAGGTAACCAAGCCTACAGGTTTGAAGACTTTTTCTGGACCGGCTCGGGAGACGGGGTGCCCGATGGAACTGACTACTGGAGCTCAGAAAGTCCAGCGACCATCTACAAAACGAAGACTGTGGTTTCCACTGTATACATCGAAAGCACTTCAGCTCAGGTATAACACAAAAAAGCAACAGAAAAGGTCCGTTAGTAATATTGCAAAAACAGTATATTTACATACAGGGTGTCCACAGTTTGCCAGAAAAATTGGATTTCTTTTAACAATTCCGTAAACAACTGACATACGATAACGAATTTTGTCAGTTGACTGTGATTCATTCATTTAGACCCACTATTCGTGAAAATTTGAAGTGTTTTTTTTTCTCTTTCAGGATACACTTTTACGAATATTAATTTGTTCTAACCTGCACCATTCCATTGTAAATAATAATAATAATAAAGTATTTATTTGTACTGGAAGAAGTCATAAATATTGTCGTGGTTTCTGAACAACTTGCTGTAACAGATCTTTTAATTTTTTAACATTACTATTTATTTTTAAGTATTAAGAATAAAATAATATAAACTTCAACAAACGTATATCGTTAACAAAAACTTACTTAAAAATTTCAAAAGCAATATATGTATACGCGGACTATAATAGTTTTAGCCCCCATAAAAATTACTACTATAGTCAGCAACAAGTAAAGAGAATGACCGCATGTCATGTTTATTTACAAGCGGTATATGTATAATTTATAACACCACCCCAGCCTGGAAATGATCGATAAGGGTCGTAATTGGATGAAATGGTTTGTGTCCTTACCTTTGCCAGTTATTTAAGACACAACATGAGAAGGCACACGAAACTCGTCTTTAGGAAAATAATTGTAGTTGACAAACGCCCATTTGTTTGTTACGCGCAAAAATTATCATAATAGGGTTGGATGCGAATTTAAATACAGGAGGATATATAAAATTAGCGATTAATGATGTTGTTTATTATTATTCTACACGCGGGCACTGAAAATGGTTAGATCCCGGAATATTTATTAATTTCTGCAAAGAATATTCAACAGTTCCCTGCAGATTATCGAGATATGGACCACGTTTGATTAGAAAACTGGTTCATAAATCAATTATTGCCCAATTTACTGTTAAATTCACTTATTGTTGTTAATAATGAGTCGTATCATTAAAAAAAATGATAAAACAGTTCCAAGAATTACTACGTGAAAAGCTAAAGTCATTGCACAAGAGGTCACAAAGAAAGAACTTTGTCATCTCATAGACGATTGAGTTAATATGAGATCATTTAAAGCATAAATTGCATAAAACATGTTATTGATATACGAAATAACTTCATGTCAAATACTGCGGCGTCAGAAATTATTATTAATTTGAGCGACGATAACGATCATGAAAGTGTGGATGAAGATTGATTTAATAATTAACGAATCCGTAGAGTTCATCATCTCTTATATGTGTTTGTAGTCCATATTCTGAAACTTCCGGATTGCGAAATTTGTCAACTGTAAAAATTCTTATCGTAGTTAACTGTTCATTTTATTTTTCGGTCAAACTTTGGCGGTCTGTAACTCAAAAACGAATCTACAGTTAACCGTTGCCGGTGTAATTTCGGGACACCCTATATATTAGTTGCGTACTAAATGTGCAAATGGTACTACTTCTAGAACAGTAACACATCATCCACACCCCCCACAAAGTGCACCCACAACTGCGAAGGACCATTACCTCATACTGGAGAGATCAATCCAACCCCAACTTACAGCCCATCGAGTCTAACTACCCCAGACGACTATCTCAGTGCAGATCGTCAATTTTGGTTGTTAACGGTGCTCAAAAGCGATGGTAAAGACCCCGTCCTCAATGATCTCAAGAATAGCTTGGCGAAACTCTACAAGACTGCTTTCCAGAGGTAACAACCGAAAGAAAAAAATCTGGGCCAAATCGATATTTTTCTGTTGTACTCTTGCATCTTTTAGACAACAAGAACGACACCTCGGAATTAACAACAGGACGAAAAGGGACTCTGTGTACGAGAAACCTGTCAACGTCTACATTCATGAAATTTTCAAAACACCAGAGAAAATCGAGGTTTTGTATCACGTAACTGTACAAGGAAAACCAGTACTAGCAACAACAGCAGCAGATGATATGACCCTGGTCACAGATGATGAAGTAGTCGATGCTTTGGGATATCCGTTCGTGATCAAAGCTGAACGTAAGTTAGTTAAAGAACCCAACTCAAAAATCTTTGATAAAAGTTTTTTCGAGTACTATCATTCTTTTATTCCCATAGATCCAAAAGTGCCTTATTTTTGTAAAACTATCCATTTTTAACATGGCATTCTTCTTGCGTCTTATTGCAGCATACCTTAAACCTGCTGAACCTCAAAGCCTATCAAAATCCAACAGCACATGGATATTTATCGGAGCCTCCCTAACAGTGCTCCTAATCCTTCTTTTGCTAATCGCTTTCATGACTTTGGGATTCACCAAACGAAAAAAATCCCAAATGGCCGCGGGAATAGACAACAGGCGCCAAGTATTTGATGAGGAAGGGTCTGGATACGACAACAAGGGCTACACGCCCAGAAGAATAGAATCCCCAACATACATAAATTTCAGGTAACCACCATGAAAAAAAGACACTCGACAAACTAACGGTTTCCTTTTAGGCACCAAGATTCCAACAAAACCCTCAGAAGTGGGATAGGATCGGACCGAGCAACCAGTTCTTCCAGTTCAAGCGTCGGTAGCTTGGACATATCGCCCCTAATGCCCTTGGGTGCGCAAAGTCAAGTCCCCAAGAAGCCACCTAGACCCAAAGCTGCGTTAAACAAGACAGTTCCGGTTTGCAAAACGAACAGTGAGCAGGTACTGCTAGACTCTGACAGCAGTACTGAAACGCCCGATACCATATTCGTCGAGAATACGGATCCTGGGGTGGTCAGCCCCAAATCGTATCTGTCGATGCCTTCTGTTAAGGCATTCCCGAGGTGAGGATAAAAAGGCGCGACGAACAAAATTTGTGGACTCTAATGGTACAAAGCCTCTTCGGTTTCCTTTCAGAAACAGCATGCCTGAGCCATTAAATAAAGTACTGGAGCCAGTGAGTGTTCTACATTTGGATGTACCGGATGATGCTTACGAGCAAGAAGCTGTGGAGAGATACGAAGGGATTCTAAGAAGACATGGAAGTGTTGGAGCTGTTGAAGATCCAGGAGTGATAGGTCCAATAGTGTGGAACATGCATTGTCAGAGGCTACAGCATGGTAAGGGAGATCATCAGCACCAAAATTCATTTAATAAAAAAAAATCATCATTGATTTGAATCAAAAAGTTATTTTTCAATGCATAAAAAAATCTGCTGTATGCGAATAATACAAAGACAGAACTGATGAAGCAAACTTCCAAAAATTGACAAATATTGGATTCAAATGCAGTGCAGAAGACTACTTAAAATTGCTTTGGAAATTTTACGGGAGAAGGTATTGCCTTTTCAAATGCCATGAAAAATGGAAAAACTTAAAAATATGTTTGACAAACATAAATGAACTACCTATAATATTAAAAATTAATATTAAAATCACCCCAATCTTTAGAGCACACAACTATAGGTCGATAAACGTTATAAGACGAACTAAAATATTTAAAAAAATATTTAAAGTCAAATATTTAAAGGATAGATTAACTTAATTTCTAACAAAAAATCGCTTATCTACTATCTCCAAACGATTAGGGTTTTAGAGAACACATCAGCACAGAGGGATGACATGACTAAGAAGTACTATTATAACCAACATAGATCAAGAAAAAATGAAATCAGTTTTCTTTACTTTGCTAAAGCTACAGTGGACCAGCAACAATAAAAATAGGTTTGCCACAAGGAAGTCTGTTAGGTGCATTGCTATTTATATTGTATATATAATACTAACAAGTCTAAAATTTATTTTACAAAGGGAAAATAGTGCCATTTCCTAAAAGACACAACTGTAATATTGTACGGATACCCTTGCAAAGACATAAAAAAGCACCACTCAAAAAACAAACTAAGTAAAATTCAAGAATGCATAGATGCAGTGAAATATATGTATACTTATAACATTTTCAGTAACCTCAGAAAATTGATTAACATTTACAAACAAAAAATATGGCAGATGCATTTACAGAAACTGAAAGTATAAAATATTTATGCAGGCTGCCATCTAAATATACAGGGTGATTTTTTGAAAACTTCACACCTTAAATAACTTTAAATAGAGGAAAAATTTAAAATTTTGCAAAAATAGGTAAACTTTTGTTTGCAGGGGGACAACTTTTGAGATAAGTTTTTAATGGATAGCGCTTTCCCTCTTAGCGGGGTAGATACCCCTTCAAAAATTTTAAATTAAACTACCCATCTTACGATACATCATTTAAAAGCTTATTACACAAGGAGTCTTGCCATGTAATTATTAGTTTTACTATTTTTTACCCATTGACGGGGTAGTGGGTCAAAAAGTGCATTGTAACAAGTGGCTTATAAAATGGAATATTTTGGACTTTTTTTAACAAAATTTATCGTCTTGCAGTTACAATAAAAATTGTCCTTACTTAAGCCTAAAAAAACTTGTTAAAAAATAATTGTTACACCTAAGCAAAATGCCAAAAATACTTAAAATTTTCTTTCGACATTACTTGATATTGCAACTCGACAGTTTATACTGAATTGGCTAAATAATTATCTACTTTGTGTTTCCAATTTTTTGTTTCAACTTTTTGGCTACTTCTTTGGCACAACCATCTTTTTGTTCACATTCCTTTTTATAAATCGCGTGAAATTTTAAAGTGAGAGTCCAAGTGATAATGGTTTATTCAACTGCCGAAAGGGTAGAAATAATTTTTATTTACGGTGCTGAGCATAGCTGTGCTCGTGCGTCAGCAAGGGTGTTTAACAAACAGCACCCCGATAAAAATGTTGACGCTGGGTACATTCTCGATCTCGTGCAGAAATTTCAAGACACTTGATCTGTAGTAAACAAAAAAAAGGGCAGGGAATAGAGTCGTTGGTGAAATGACCCAACTTGAAGTACTTGGTCATTTTGCAATGGATCCAACTAGCTCTTTGCGTAACATTTCTACAGCCACTGGACTTTCTTATTCATCTGTAAGGAAAGTTACAAAACTGCACAAATTCCATCCCTATAAGATGAAAACTCTCCAGGAACTCGGCGAAGATGACTTCGATAGAAGACTGCAATTTTGCGAAATTATGACAGAAAAGATTATAGTAAATCCAAATCTAATAAAAAATATCTGCTTCAGTGATGAATGCACATTTTTTTTTGAACGGCTCTGTAAATAAAC
This sequence comes from Rhyzopertha dominica, assembly GCA_025024175.1. Lineage (NCBI taxonomy): Eukaryota > Metazoa > Arthropoda > Insecta > Coleoptera > Bostrichidae > Rhyzopertha > Rhyzopertha dominica. Next base: position 50,041,817 of record QCXZ01000041.1, read on the forward strand.
ATAACGTCAGGTACTGGAGTGACGAAAATCCTTATATTTTTCGAGAAGGTCATACACAAGTTCCTCAGAAGCTGAACGTCTGGACTGGAATACTTGGCAACGCAATTGTAGGTCCAATTTTTATTGATGGAACGCTAAATGGGGGAATGTATTTAGAATTACTTGATAACGTTATTGATCCTTTAATCACAGAGCAATTAGAAAACCAACGTGACCCTGAAGGAAATCCAATGTTGGATGAATACGAATTGTTTTACCAACATCATGGAGCCCCACCGCATTACGCCATTAATGTGCGAAATTGGTTAAATTATAGATTTCCTCTTCACTGGATTGGTAGGCGTGGAACAATTGAATGGCCGCCACGATCACCCGATTTGACTGCTTTAGATTTCTTTCTATGGGGTCATTTAAAATCTGTGGTTTACAAAACACAACCTACTAGCCTGGACGATCTGCGAGAAAGAATTATTAACAAGTGCAGGAGGATTCCACCTGAAACTTTCCGAAAAGTGCAGCAGGAGTTCGAGAACCGTCTGTATTATTGTATGGAAAGAGGTGGTGCACATTTTGAGAATCTATTGTAAGGTTTCAATTTCTATGGTTTTGTTCACACTGTTTTTGGAGTTACAAATAAATAATTTTCCTTTTTCGTGGACATGGACTTTCTAAAAAATTACATGATAAATACTTTAATGTTAATAATAATGTTAAAAGAAAATTTTCAGTATTCTGGGAGTTTTTTTTTAAGTGTCATATTTTTTACAAGTTGTTTGTTTAAATTTTGCGTTCTCGTAAGGACAAATTTTATTTCCGCTCTAAAATCAAATACATTTTGTTGAAAAGAGTCCAAAATATTCAATTTAATAAGCAACCTGTTTCGTAGGCACTATTAATCTATTACCCCGTCAATAAGTTAAACGTGGTAAAACTAATTACATGGCCAGACTCTTTGTGAAATAAGCTTTCAAATGTATCACAAGATGGATAGTTCCATTTAAAATTTTTAAAGGGGTGTCTACCCTGCTCAGAGAGTAAGCGCTATCCATTAAAAACTTATCTCAAAAGTTGTCCCCCTGCAAACAAAAGTTTACCTGTTTTTGCAAATTTTTAAATTTTTGCTATATTTAAAGTTATTTAAGGTGTGAAGTTTTCAAAAAATCACCCTGTATATAACTATATATGTAACAAAATAATTAATATGTTTGATACATAAATTTTATATAATAAGAGATATTTTGAACAGGAAATGGTTAGGGAAGTAATTTATAAAAAAGGCAGATTGTTTCCAATAAAATCAATTATACACAAAAAATATACCTCAAATGTATGATGTGCCACTGTTCCGTAATTAACTATGTTAATGTATCTTTACAAATTTTTATTTCTGAAAGTTTGTTCTTTCTTTTGTAAGTGAAAATGTTTGAATATTTCAACAAACTTTCTCAAAATTAGCACTAACTTTGATTTCTTTATTTTTCGATTGAGAAGTGTCCTCAAATTCTAATCTAATTCTAGGTGTCAGTATGGATGAAGGAATGGAGGATCTTAGAGGAGCATCTAACATAGCCAGAATGAGAAAACGGTTTCACGATTTATTAGATGACACCTTTAGCTTGTTCGGAAGCAAAAGGGCCAGTCCAGAGAATGAAGCGAGCAGAGAACCCATCGAAGTTAAAACCAATGATGCAAGCAGGTAATATGTCTTTTGAGAAAAAAATACGTAATTAAATCACGATTTTCAGACCCAAAAATGAGCTACGCTCTTCGCTACGATCTCGTCCAAAAACCACCGACCTCAGGCGAGTGGTGACCTCACCCCACAGTGAGCCGCCCAGAGGAGCATGGATGAGCACCACCCCCTCCCCCTTGGTCCGGCCCGTGAGTGCTGGGCCCTTCCAAAGGCCTGTCACCGCCCCGAGTGTCAATGTGGCACACGTTTTAGCCGAAGGGCGATTCAGGACTAACGATCCTGCTGTGCCCTTGATAGCAGCTATTAAAAGTGAGATAGAGAGGTGTTCTTTGCCAGGAAGTACCGCGGACTTGAGGCAATAATTAGGGGTGTGTCCTGGGGTACAGTGATCTCTCCTTCAAAAACTTCGAGAAACACCAGATCTTATAGGTTTATTAAATAGATGATTAGGATGTTGTACCGTTCGAATTTTGATACTTGAGGGTTCTCAGTCTGATAAATTTTATGATGCATGTAGAGGTTTTCATCATGATACAGATTTTTAAATGCAGCCAGAATAAGAAAGAACTTTATTAATAAATACAACAAACTTTCCAAGCAAGGGTTAACTTTCTACATATTTTACTAGCAAACAAAAAAAAACACAGCTAAAAAGAGATTCAGTTTTTGTTAAATAATGGCAGGACGAAGGAACTGCAAGTCTAATAAATATGCATGGGGGGTGGTGCAATCATATGGTTGCTACATAACTTACAAATGTCACATTTTTTCATAGACAGAACAGCTCGTAAGCTATAAGAACACCATACTGCAAGTTATAATGGCAGAGAAATCCTCTACAAGCATCATCAAATTGAATGGACTGAGTACCCTTAAGAGTGTTCCATAGTCATCCTTGTTATAATATAATTATATTATAATTTTGGTTCTATTTATTTTTCGCAAAAAAACAAATACGTTTCGTATACTATATCTGAATCTATTCCCAAATTTTCCCTTTAAATAAAAGAGTACAACAGAAATTCATAATTTGTTGAAATTTTGAGAATAAATTAAGTAACAATAACTAATACATAAAACACTTTGACTGTGGAATGCTCTTATGCACATCATATTTATATATAGATGAGTTTTGTTAAGCTTTTTGTTACTTTTTAACAACATTATCTACTATTATTACCTAATTTGTGACATTAATACCTAAAACCCAATTCAAAATTTTTTCAATGCATTTTACAGTACCTACATGTATTCAATTATAAAGAAAAACTATTTGAATTTATTATTTATTATTGCTATAGTGCTCTAACATTTTTATGTACCATGCAGGAGAATTTAAATATTAAATCATCCATCAACATTATAAATTGTTTGCTTATTGAAGTTGGCCATTTATTTGTACACTACACAGTACCACCAGGTACTTTATAAAAGATACAAATTGGGAATAATATATTACCTTTTAAACAGTTTTACACTTTTTAATTTTTTTCTAAATAAAAATTACTAATTATATCTCAAATACATGAATCTACAATCTAAAAACGATTCTATTCTTCAGACTCAAAATAGGAAATTAATAGACTGAAATTTTTAGTGTTCCAGTTTCTCGACTGTTTTAGGAATATATTTAAAGCCAATAAAGAGACTAAATTTCTGAAAATGTTTCGCCACAAATTCTTTCTATTTAGTTATAGAAAATGTGCACATAATTTGCAGCTAAGAGGGAATGCCTGCTATAGGAGGAAAGTCATTAGTGTGATGTAGCATGACTTCTACATTATGTTTGAAAAGATATTACAATGTAAATTACTACAAAACGCCCTATATATTTTTAGATGGGACACTCTGTGTAGTTGAAAATAATTCGACCTATGCCAAATTCTAAGTTGATATCGTTTAAAACAAGAACTATGCTCCTACACTGGTGACTTACTCTATATATGTATTTGGCACAATTTTAAATTGAATATCGTTTTCTTGGGTAATTATGTTTTCGCTAACTATTAAGTTTGTTTATTAATATGTTTAATGTTGATGTTCATTAGAAATAGTATAATTCAGGTCCAAAACTCAGCTTTAAATTAAACGATAATTGTTATTTTCTTGCATATAAAACAAATAAATACATTGATATTCATATACTAATGGTTTATTTACAAATACTCAACTGTCAAGTTGAAAAAAAAACTTACTTTCGGACTTGTTTAAAACAGACCCTACTGCTTTACCAAGCCTTACGGGAACATTTTTTAAATACTGATGAGCGAAAGGAGAACTGATTAACATAAGCATTATCATATTATCAATAAATGAAAATTTCCAATAACGGAGACTTTTGGTGATTTGAAAAAACAAAATGGGGAAAGCTTATAAGAATAACAGGGCATCAAGAACATCACACGGGACAACTCTGAATAGGTAGACTTAAGAAAAACCCCTTAGTCCTTGTCTGGACTAAAAATGGCGGTGCTATCAGAATACTAAAACGCGATTCAGTAAAAATAATGTTGCGCTTTACGTTTGTGGCTCAAAAAATCCGCTTGTTTCAATACCAAAACTCGATAATTTGATGTAGCTTTTACAACAAAATGGCGTCATGGCGTCATATCGTCAATCAAATAAACAAAAACAAATCGATTGCAATTTGAAATCTCACTTACCCAAATGCGACTTCGACTGGATTTACGCATCTTTTGGTCACACAACACTACGCGAACACGGGAGTCTGTTATTAATTGTCTTAAACACGGTAATTAATCGCGAAAACGCAATCACACCACGACGCCGGCTAATCAACTAAATCAGACAATCAGAACAATCAAAGCTCGGCCTGACTTGATCTGGAACGTTCTAGAACACCTGAAACACACAGCCGAAGCACAGGCACCTGATTGACGTGAAGTTGCAGCGCAAATGATTTTTTTTGAGACAGACTAATAGAAACGAATTTGTAGGTGTCCGAAAGCTCCAAATCTGCTTGATTGAATACCTTTAATATGTTAACCAAATCTTCGTGGTCATTTGCACATTGAAAATTGTCGATTAATACTGTTGCAACAAACAGTAGGTGAATAAGTGCACTTTACACTAGGAATGGCTAACTTATTGAACTAATCGCGGAACTAAGTCTCATATGACAGTTTCACTAGCTTTTTTTTAGAAATACTTGTTAAAGTGTATAATTAACGTATTATTAAACTGTAGGGAAGGAATCACTTGAACTAAAGTGGTCAAATCTGGAACGGGAACACTTACGAGTCTACAAACCGCTCAGTTAACCTACAAGTAGTTCAAACGTCCTTTGTCTTTTTTTTACCAAAATCAACTCCATAACCAGGGACAACCCTTAAATTGTTGTAAGGATTGCTTTAGATTTTAATTTAGCTTAAAATAGTTGAAAAACCGGCCTATAAAAAAAAGTGCTAAGTAAAATTGCACCCTCTAGCAACCAACCCCCTTTGCCCCTTTTAATTTTAGTTCTGTCAGTTATATAACAGTTTCATGTGTTGTTAGGGTTTTTTTGTAGCGAAGTCTGAGCCCAAACAAAAGTTTTCGTACATCAAATTTTAAAAAATGGCACCAAAAAATGTTTATAGATCTGTCTTTGTATGAAGTGCTTGCTTTGGCTTTTAGTGAATCTGCATTTGTTAGGAAATTTGTAATGCAGTGAATTCACTCAAAATTAGATTTATATCAGTAAATCTCCTTGCAGTTAAAATGATGTCAATTGTAAAACTTTGTAGGCTTAATGTGTAGTTATCTTACCTGTTTGGGCGAGGAAAAAATCCTCAAAATATGCCGCTGGTTTGCAGGAATGGCAAAGAAAAAACTCGAGCATAATTTTTGAATTTTTATTAGAACCATAATATATATCTATGTTTAATAATGCACTAAAAATTTTTCTTTAAAAACATACCAGAATTTATTTTCACATGATATATATATACTCTAATACTATTTAATTTTATGTACATATAATACAAGTAAAAAATCACTAGTAACCATTCCTATCGAGTTAAAAGAATAAAGCTACTAAATACAACATTGAAAAGCGCTTCCGCCTAATATAGACGGCGTCGCTCCACCCTCGTAGTATTCCAGTTTGGCAGTGCGTTTGCGAATCGTTTTATTTATGTTTTTCGAAGACCCAGAAAATCCACCCGAGAACAAATTTCGGCCCACCGCCACACCAGACGAACGTTTAGTCGAAATTAATTAGACTTCCTCGTAAATATAAATAATAAACTTTAAAATATAAAATGCTTGGTAACAAAGTTAAAAAAGATTGTACTAAGGTTTGTTATGTATATACTTCATATGTACAGAGGACGGTTCTGAACCGCGCGAGAAATAAAGAATGAGAAAAGTACGAGTATTCACTTATTACCCCCCTCCCCAATAACCTTCCCAATATATCAGATCTAAGGCACGAAATCACATAACTTTTCATATACACATAAAAAATACAAATTTACACATACCCATCTCTTTTTAGTAAGAACACTTACGGACGTCGCTCAACATAACATATAAAAAATAACATCTCTTACACCTCAACACCTAACACCCTGTCTACAACGTATTCGTAACGACCTGCATCGTTACTTTCACCGTCTGCAACTGATTCTTTGTTCTCGGCGTTATCGCCGTCGTTGTCGCTCTTTTTCAACGTACCGGTGTCTGAATGGCACTCTTCAGAAGGCAAGAAAGGCACATCTGTGTTGACTCTCGTGAAAAAAGTCATTTTTTCCCTGAAACAAGGAAAACTCTACATTAAAATGAGGACTTAATAAGAAATTTATATTTCGGATAACTTTATGGATTCTTTGTAGTTGTGACTATCAATATTCACTAAGTGGCTCAAAAAAAGTCCAATAATTTATAACTTTGGCTAATGGTCTCCACCAAATTGAAGTGCTCAAGGATGGCATCCCAAAAACTGCTTTGCAGATTAAAAAACCTCCGTTCAACTTTTTAAAGAATAATGAACAAATAAATTTAGAATATTTAGGTGCTATTATTATATGTATATTCAACCTTTCTAACATTTACAACTTAAATTGCTATTAAAAAACAACTATATATTACATATATTACAACTTAAATTGCTATTAAAAAACAACTATATATACTGATACTTCTGAAGACCTTTAAGGCACGGAACTTTGTTTTTTTTTACCCAATTCAAGCTATTCGAACTTTTTTGGTAACTTTGCTTAATATAAAGAATTTTTTGTCGTGCACTTATGACATAGTCTTTCTTGATGTAATGGGAATTCTTGACAAGTTTAATTTTCAGCTTGTTCACATTAACAATCTACGATAGCAAGCTTTTTTATTTGAAGTTCTATAACAGAAGTTCAAACAGAAAAATGTCTTGGTTTTTCCAAAAGAATCTTGTGATGCTGTCAAAAAAAGTAACTGAGCTTCAATGTGCTGTTCAAAATGGGTCATTCCATTTAAAATAATGAAGCTGCAGTAAGTACCTAAGGCACTTGATGCTCAATTATTTTTTTTGTCATCAACATCAGATTCTTCTGGAAAAATTAAGAAACTTCCCCATTTAAACCACTAATCTAGGACTTCAAATAATACAGTTATTGCAGTCTGTTAACATGAACACCTGTATGTTTCGCATTCTTTTAAAATAGCATTATTACATGTGGTATTGAAATTTTGTATTGCAGTTTTCTGATTGGTACTACAGCATTTTAAAAGATTTTCTATAATTGTAGAAAGCATAAAATAAACTTAAAAGAAATCAAAACTATCTTTGGACAAATATTGACTGATATTAAAAATGAGATAATTAACATTCAAGTTGCTTATAAGATGTCTTTCTTAAAAAAATTATGGAAATGATAAAAGTAGAATTCCTTAAAAACAAAACCAATTTTGAATTTCGGCACCTTTTTTGCCTATTACCTAAATATTAATAACCATAACTTATTAGAATTGTTTTATAATGAATTCTTAATGGACTGTAATAATTTTTGTATTTAAACAGGATACTAAAACGTTGTCAAAATGTTTTTAAAATTACATATTTTTTACCAAAATAAACATTGCTGACAGTTTCCATCACTTTTCAGATAATGTCAAAAAGTTATATCTATAAGAATGTTTCCTAGTTGTTACTTAAGCAGCAATTTGGAAAAAAATGGAATGTTATCTAAAGATGAAGGATAAACACTTTAAAGTGCCAAATAGGAAGATAATTCATCAATCAGTTGTGCATAAAAAATACTTATTTTCTTGACTTAATCTTTAGCAACATGTTTCATTTTCACTGATCAAAATAGTAGTATACAATACACATTAAACAGAGCAAAATCAATCAAATGAAAGTATGTTGTGTTGGTAAAAAATTTAGTTCTAAAGGCATTAAATTACTGTTTTATTTCATGTATTTTCTTCATCAAACAGTGAAAATTTTTAATTTATTTTAATTTAAAATTTAAGGAAATAACTATATTGGAATGGCTGACAAAGTTTCCTAAATTAACCAACAATTAATATTTGCTGTATAAGCATTACAAAGGACATCTAGAACAAATAAAGAATACTTATGCTGATATGCTAAAAATTCAAAGACGATTTTAATTAGTATCTCTGAAAATGCACAAAATTAATGGAAATTGAACACAGGAAAAACACCAAAAAAGACTACGTTACCAATGTGTAATCCGCAAATCCAAACATTTAACAGTTATTATACTCAAAACTAGCTTTAGAGAGCATTTAGATTATTATTTGCCAACTTCTGACATGTGTGACAGATATTTACTATTTTATGATGTAATTTAGTTTCCCACTAATGCTACAATGAAAAATTAAAGAATTATTGAAACTAATGGTACAATCAAACTTACTTGAAAGAGATGAGATCAGGCTTCCCCTTGCCGGCTTTGCTCTTCCGCAGCTTATAAATCTCCTTGGACACCTTCCTCAGCATCTTCTCCACCTTTCTCTCCTCGGCGCTCCGCTGCGACCTGCAGCTCTCCACCTGCGCCATCAGGTTGAGGAACTTCTCGTCCTCGAGCAACCACGAAGCCGTCTCGGTGTCCCCGTCCTCCTTGGCCTTCTCCAGCCTGTTCTTCAGCTCCCTGAGCCTGTCCAGCTCGGAGTTGAGCATGTCGAGCCTCGTGTGCTGCGCCTGCAGGTCCAGTTCCAGGTCGACCGAAGTCCTGGCGGTTATCGGCAAGTGGGAGTGCGACTTGCTCGTCTGCAGCACGGAATTCGACTGTCTTCGCACCCGGAGGGATCGGCGTTCCATGGCGTTCCTTTGGAAGGGGTTGGCCCCTCTTCGATAGAGAGGCATCGCGCTGTCGCTGTCGCTCCTGTTCAGCTTGCAGATGTAGTGGTTCTTGGGAATCTGCGCGCTCGGGGAGAACGTCTGGGAACGTTTTATCGCCCCTCGGTCCTCCAGCGCGTTCAGTTTCATCTGTTTTGCGTGCTCCGGGTAAAAAGTGCACTCGGTGTTCGTCTGTTTGTCGGAAAACTCGGTTTCCTCGTGGTCCTCGAGCAGTACCTCGAGTTTTTCGTTAGGACGGAATTCTGCGGTGATTCCTTCTTCGTCTTCCTCCTCGTCATCATCGTCTTCACTGTCTTCGCTGTCGTACTCCTCCGTATTTCGTAAGCAGTTAACCAGGTCCTCCAGGTTGAGGTTGATCGGCGTGGGGAAGCTCTCGCAGTCTTGGTTTCGCGTGAGCGTCGATGTCTGAGAAGATATGATGGTGGAATCGTCGGAGCTCTCCTCTTTCGTCACGATCTTTTCTCGGGGAACTTCGTCCTCCTGTTTACTGAGATTCTGGAAGTGTTCCCAGAACGTCTGGTTGATGATGTTATACCATTTTTGGGAGGCCTGTTTCGGGTTGAAGTCGGCCATACTGACATGGGCACAACCCTAGGAAGAAATTGGATGATCAAGGCAACTGGTCCATGAAATAGTTTACGGAATATTGTCGATTTTAATCTGATTTATTCTGTGCTTGAAAATTATCTAAACGTTTCCGTATAACTTAGGGACACTTGAATCTCCCTAGGCAACTTCATTTCAATACACCAAAATTTTGTTATGGGAGAAGATTAAAAAAAATTAATAACAAAACCAAGGAAACAAGATTAACATTATTTAATCAAACTTACCACACATTTATCCACTTGATCCTCTAGTACTCTCCACACGCTTATCTGTAGGGTTTTTGTACAAATTTTGTTTGCAGGTATGGCCACATTGAACACATCGCCGAAGGTTGGTTTCTTTAAGTCTTTAACTGGTTGTGTGCTGTATGCTGCGGTGGTTGATGGCAAAAGTGCAATTTTGATGTAACTGTAAACAAAAAAAGAAAATTTTAAAGAGAACTGTAAAAGTTTAATATTCTTTACAACCACAATTAATATTCCAGCAAAAATCTTTTATAACAACAAACATTAGATACAGTGCAGCCAGAAGAAAAAAAATCAGAGCAATCCTTGATAGCTGTAATAATCAGAAGATTCTTAAAATATAGGATAAAAAATAATTGAAAAACTAAATTACTATATCCCATTAAAAAAAAAAGATCTCGGTCATTTGACTACCCTGAAAAACATGCTATTTCTGACATCAGCATTTCAAAATCAAAGATTTTACAAACTGAAGATATTTCAAATTTTTTACATATTTTAGGAAAACTAACATGCCACTTAGCAACCCTGTAGGGCAATGCTGTTTCTAACTCCATATTCCTCATCAGCATGAATAAACTAAATATTTTACAAACTAAATAGATATCAAGTTTTTTTATAATGACCATCAATTTGGCAACTCTGTAGGGCAGCGCTGTTTCTAATGTCATGTTACGTTTGTTATCCTCCATCGCATGTAAAAACTAAAGATTTTATAAACAAAGTGAGGATCCTTAAATTTTTAAACATAGTGAGACTGAAACAATCTGGATACCTTTGTAAACCTGCACTGTTTCAACTTCATATTCCTCATCAGCATAATATTGCAGACAAACTGAAGACCTTTCAGATTCTGAACACAATGTATGGTAAAAGTGAACTAAGTCATCTGGCAACCCTGTAGGATAACTCCGTTTCTGAGTCATATGCCTTATCAGCACGTCACAAAATAGAAACTTTCGTGTAAATTCGACAGACAAGCCAGTAATTTTTTTAAATCGTACTTACACTTGTGTGTTTTCGACAATGGCCAGGGCGTTCAGGTTCCGCGCCCTCTCGACGCACACGTTCAGCACGCCCTCGGCGCACACGTACTTCAGCTTCACCTGCACCTGGGCCGTGTCGACGAGGTCGGCGTCCCACGTCCCCGGCTTGTTCCTGTTGGAGGCCTCGAAGACCCCGGAGTCACCGGCGACGGATTCGTCGCTGACGGCCGCCGACACAGAACGGGTGTTGGTGCCAGAACTGGAGGTTCGCGAGAGCGCCGCCCCCTGCAGCACCTCGTCGTGGTCCAAGATGGGCGGCGGCGTTTCAGATATGGGCGAGAGCGGCGGGTCTCCAGAACTTTCGTAGGAGAGACGACACGGCCTGCCTAGGCCGCTACCTGTGGAAATGGAACGATAAAGGMGGTTATCATTTTTTTTTTAGCGAAAAATGAATAATGCCAGTATGAAATATCAATATGAGACAGGTTAATAGACTACTATACTATAATACTTCTACACATTTGCAAGCAAATATTGTCATATTCGAAATATTCTGCAAATACAACTTATGGTGTATTCAATTTTCCCTTATTTTTATGACAGTCAACCACAGATCGCTGTAAAACTATTTGCCTCCAGTCAGGTGGTTATCATACGCATTACAGGACCATACTTGAAATATTTAATAATAAATTGTATTTGACGGGAAATACCCAATAATTCTACAATAGAATTATACAGAAAAAAAATTATATACATCAATTAGTAAGTACTGCGATGATACTTAAATAATTTACAATGGTAATATTGATAAATGAAACTCAACACTGTAAGAGCCTTAGAAATCAACTCATTTCAAAGTTAGGGTGTCAATCTACAGGGGAAATTCGCCAGGTTCAACTTATACCCCACCCCCCCCACCTAAAAAGTTTGATGTTCAAAGATCACATTCCTGAAACCAGATGATGTTTGTTAAGAGGTGTCAATCAGTTCAAACAAGGAGGAATAGGAACATGAAGATCTACAGTCTTTTTTTATTTATTTAGTACTGTATTTTTTTAATAAACTTTTCTTGATCAGTCATTTTGCTAATTAATTTTTTGTCCCATCTTTAAAATTAAAAAAAATCAATTGTGTTAAAATTTCATTATTAAATAAATAATTTACAACTGACTTTTTGTAGATATGACAATTTGCTTATAGAGGGCAAAACAAAGCTTGAAGTACTTAGTCCAACAACTACATAAATAACTAAAGTACTCATAACATGCATAGCTAGTCACTATTCATCAGCTATAATGATTGATTCTTGGTATTTTTGCTGCTTGTTTCTCATATTAAGAGATAATCAGTGGATATTTAATGAAAACTTCAATAGTCTCATAATTGAAAAAGGAACAGTATATGTGGACCTGCCCATTCACTTGATATCAGCCCCCTTGACATGCTAAACAAAACCAAAACAATTTGAAGATGAACATATTATTTTAAGTTGTTTTAAATCTGGAAAAAATTATGAAATTTTTATATGATAAATGTTCCTACCTTGTGACATGTTGCTAGCGTGAGCCTCCAGTAAATCTGTCAAAGGCGACAATGACGGAATCCTTGCCAGGTAGCTGTTGATGTAATCGCTGGTGCTACTGGTATCTTGCAGTCTCCTGTCTCTTTCTATTTGATCGTATGCGGGGGGAGGCATCATACATGGCAGGTTTTCGTACATGGGAGAGACAGGCGGAGAAACGGAAGACAACGAACTTCTCGGGGAAAGGGACGGTTGTGAACGACCTGGACTCGGCGTGTTGGCAATGCTGTCCGTGCCTAGACAAAAAAGGTCAAACTGCAAGGTTTGCAAACACTCAATGCGCAGAAAACCAAAAAAAATGAATTTCCACAGTGTTATAAAAAGTTCAACTCATATCTTACCCTTAAGAAGCCTCTCCACTCTCCTGTGCAGGTCGGCCATGTCGATGGGCTTATCGACATTGACCGTGCCCATACACTGTGGTCCCCCGTAGATGTCGGTGAAACTCAATCCCGAGCTCAGCGAACCCTTGCTGCTCGTCGTGGATAACGAGCCAAGACTAGAACTACTGCTGACGGAAAGCGTACTCGCCGAGAGGGTCTTCAGCTGGGACTCCAGCTGCGTCATCGTCTTCAGGGCGTCCCTCAGCTGCTGCAGCAGCAGCTGCTTCTCCTCGTGAAGCTTGAGGCGGTCGGCTATTGCACGATTCGACATCTCCAAAGCTTTGTTCAGGTCCTGCTCGAGCCGCTTACACTCCAACTGGATGTCGGACATTTCCTCTTTCGAGCGTGTTCGAGGGGTTATGCTTCGTAGCTCCCTGAATGGAAATAAAAGATATAGAACAGTTTTGAGAGGTTTTTTTTTTTTAATTTTCTCACCTCAATAACTGCTCTTTTTCTTGAAACAGCAGCAACCTGTCCCTATCCGATTCCACTTGACCCGGTTGGACTTTCTCCTCTAGATCAGCGAGCTTCTGTTGTATGTATTGTACTTTCTTCCTAGCCTCATCGTATTCCAGCCTCATTTTTGCCATTTCTGCTAATCTGGTACCAATGGGAACCAGTTCGCAAGAAAAGTCGGTTTGAGAAGCCGTGCTGAGCTTCTCCTGCTGAAGACTAAGGGTGGAGATGTCGGGAGAACTTTCGCACAGCTGCAGTCTTGTCAAGTCGTCCTTGAGTTTGGCCAGCGACTGCATCAACTCTGCTTTTTCTCGTTCCCCTGAGTTCAGGGACTTTTGGATGTTGCTGAGTTCAGTCATCATCGCCTGGGCTTCTGCTATGTTGTAGCCCTGATGTGAGCTGAGTTTTTGTTCAACGCTGGAAACAACATGACATAGCGTTGTAGTAGATGAAGTAAATGGTGAATAAACAGTGAAAGTTTGTGAAAATAATAATAAAAAATGAAGAGATATTCGTAGAAGCTACCTAAATCTGAAAATTCATAAAATATATTTAAAAAGTTGAGAGTACAGGTTCCCCTCAGAGACAGTCGGCTAGCACCGTTAATTGTCAATAGATGGAAGAGTCTTGCACACACGTATTTAAAAAGAATCTAAAAAAATCTTCCTCTTCTATCTTGGACAAAAAGAACTCAGTAGTTAGGGCATGTTAAAGTAGGTTCTGATCATTTAGTCTCGACTTATTTCGCTTATACAACGTAACTTACTGTGTTAAAGTATCGACTCCCCTTTGGGTGTAAGTCATCTCGTTCCTGATCTGTTCCAGTTCCGATTTTAGCCTGGAGACCCGATTTTTGGCCATGGCAACATCAGACTTGAGCAAATCAGGATCGTACTTCGTGCTAACGCTACTCGTGGAAGAACACACTGTAAAAACAAAACAAAAATCGTAACTTTTATATTGTCAACCTAAATTATACACTTACGGCTTGTCCTAGATGTTGTGAGGGTCGCGAGGGCATTGTTGAGATGGTTGTACTCGTCCTGCGCCAACACTAACCTCTGTGATTTAATATTATAAATATCTTTTTTGGCCTGCAACAAAACGTCAATTTGTAATACTAATTCGCACCGTGCCGCTTGGAGAGTGCATGGAGAAAGCTACGGAATTTTTATGCACTTAACTACGCCAGTGGCGTAGAGTCGATAAAACAAATCGCTAAAACTAGAAACCAAACTTAAAGGGTGCTGGGAAATATGAATCTGTCGCATTTTTTGTTACTAGTCATATTAAAAATCACTGGATCTATTAAAATCTTCTTGAAGACGAGGAATAGATGGTCCAAGTTTGAAATTAGAGTAATGATCAACCGGTCTATGTTCGAACGAATAAAAACTGCATCATTTATAGAAATAAGTGTAGCACCAATACCATGGATTATAAGTACTTCTTGTCAAGCATTATAAATCTGCATCAAAAAATATATATGACGCAAAAACACATAATTCAATAATTACATGACATGTACATACTTACTGCTCGTCGCGCAATTTTCATTAAAAAACTGTATAGAGCGATTGTAAAAGAGAATAAAAATAATTATCGGTTAGCACATCATTGGGCCTTTTGTCATCGATAGAAATTTGAATGCGGTCAAGTACTTACAGCTCTTGCGCGAACACATTATACCAGAAGTTGTTCGCCTGTTCCCTAATCGTGAAAATACTGCGCGTCCATCTGAACAGATATGGTTTCAGCGAGATGGTGCACCGCTCCATTTTGCAGTCAACGTTCGTGGATATTTGAATGCTATATTTCGAGAAAGATGGATTGGTAGGCGCGGAGCGATAGAATGCCCGGCACGTTCCCCTGATCTGACGCCGCTGATTTCTTTTCTCCGGACAGAAATTCAGAACTCACCGCAGAGAAGATTAGAAAAATTTTACTCAAGTCTGCATGACTTCCAGGAAGTAAATGGGGAATATTCTGAGCATCTGTTGTAATGTAAATATGAAAAAATACAGCATGTTTCACGGAATCATGTTTTTTCCTTTTTACTTTTTGGGTACCCGATTCGCAATAAATTGATCAAACTAGATGATAATTATCACCAGTCAAGGAAAAGTGGTAATAGCTGGCTTTTTTATCCATTTTTGCGATAAATAAAATTGTGTTCGTTCTTCTCGTCTTTTGTCACTTTTTCTCAACTAAGAAGCAATAAGAAAATGCATTTTAATCACCCATAGGTCCATGCACAATTTCAGAAAAATCGGTCGTACAGAACCTGAAATATCCCGCTGGTTCGATTCCTTGTATATTGTAAAACTACGAAAGAACATAGTAACTCGTTCTGTTATTTTCAGTAACTGTTTAATGTTATAGACATTTTGAAGAATAAAATAATAAAAATTAAACAATAAATAAATTCATTTTCGACGCGGTCTAATTTGACTAATATTACACACATTTATAGAAATATTCGATTAATATTTTTTTGTTTAATGGAGCGCCGCTCGACCATTCAGCGCCGCCACTGGTCAACGAGCCGGCGTTTACCGCTACTATTCATTGTTAAGTGTAAAAGTTCAGATTATGCAATTCGTGACATTCAGCTATGCTAGGAATGTGAAACTCTATTAACGATTGGCAAGTTTTATTTCGACACTAATAAAAATGACGGGAGGAAAATAATCGCGGCTTACCGATTTTTATTCAGGTATTCGAATAAATCAACACTATAGTACTCGCAAGGCGGCATTTTTACGTTCGCCTGTGGTATTTGTAAACAACCAGATATGAGTATTACTACAACGGCGCCCTGAAGCCGATGGAAGTGTAAAAAATGTCGTATGACTAATTAAAGAGGTCTATCAGCGAGCGTTGAAGAGGGCAATTGAATAAAAATCTGTTTAACACCTACGTTTTTTATGGTCTGTGACGCTTGTATTTAATAACCACAATCGCCACTTTTGTGATCAAAAATTAATCCGACATCAGTTGTTAAATAATCTTCGCTGCAATCATCATCTCACATAGCCATGGAATCAATAAAAATCAACAAAAGCACTTCAGCTGGAGTCCTGAACCCATCTTATGGAAGTTTTTACAGGTACTTTTTCTTTCTAAGAAAGCTGCAGAAAATAAGGTAAGATCAAGGTACCTTTACAAGATACTTGTAAGCCATCAGATTGTTGTCAAGTTTTCCAAATTGGCCAACCTGAACACTCTAACTTCTTTTAATAAGAACATTCGTAGATGTTGAAGACCAGTTCATCCAAGAAGTCAAGTGTGAAGCATCAAATACTTGAAGCTGGAAAGTATCAAACAGGCAAAGAGGATGGAAACCACTGCAAAGATCGTTGATAAAGAATAATCCCCTTGGAAGAACTAACTTATATAAATGCTATAAATTCTTTCCCACAAAGGATAAAATAAGAGATCCTTACAGCCAAATTGATGGAAAATAGTTTATATATATTATGGTAATGGGATAGCCTAGTAATTGAAGACTCTGCAGCAACAAGGAGGCAGCTCCATTTTAGATACCTTTTGAGGAGCAATACAAAAAAGATTCATGCTTCAAGGTTTGCTGTAATAGGTGGTAAGTGTTGTGCACTGTAGCTCCACTAATCGAACTTCGCATCTAAAAAGTAGTGCTGCCTCCTTCAATTAGTAACACTCTGTATATGAAGAATCCTTAGAAACACGTCAACATGGAACTATTTTGGATCTCTAAGGAGCAAAATAATCTCGTGCTTAAGGGAGTCTAAATGTTGTCAAAATGAAGCCTTGAAGAAAAATGTGTCACCAAGCACTACAAACCTTCACTTAAGATGACATGTTAAAAAAAACACCGACACAAAATTTGTAATCCTACGAATCAGTTAATGAAGCACGAAAATCAAACGTTACTGCATTAGCCTTCTCTGTTATGGAAGAGTATTGAACCCCAGAACACGAAATTTATGGTCCTTCGATCCAGAGATCGCAGCAAAATCGCGCGCTAACTTGAAGAATCCCCAAGAAGGTAACAAAAGCTCATCTCTAAAGGACCGAACACGTCCCATTCTGCAGGTATCGCTTTGCAACATCCCGAAATTTCGACCATCCGAGCACCAGGTCGCAGGAACCCGCGCAAACTTACTATGGGGCTTCCGTGGCCGACTCCGAGCACCCGCACGCCGGCGTACGTCCTGGGCGTCTGGGCGACGACGTACGACGCCGGCAGCGTCTGGAACGGCGGGCAGGGGGGACGCGGCGCCGCCGAGGGCGCCGGGAGCGTCCGCACGTGAAGGGCCGGCACCTCGGTGTCGAACTGTATGTAGCACAAGGGCCACATGGCGATGTTACGGGCCCAGAGGGTCGCGGCAAACTGATGGCGACCGGCCGGCCTTGGTCCGTCCTTCGCACCCTGACGGCCCGGGCCACTAATTTCCGTATACATTCCACAGGTCGGATCTCGAGGAGGAACGGGCGGCATTGTCGGATCGGGCGGAAATTCCGTGCGCCTGAAGTAGAGCTACATAAAGGTAGATAGATGGTATTCGTAGCCGCCATATTTGACCCATCTTCGGTTTATTCACTACCTTGTCCAAAAAATAACGTGGAATATTTGTTTAAAATTTGCAGGTATTATGGACGCATACAATCATTGTGTTATTGCTTCAGGTTGCTTAGGGAGTGGACATACTACAAGACCTGACGTCTGGGAGGTAAGCCGAATGAATGGGGGCACAAAGAGAGCTCCACTTTTGAGTTTTTTGAGTAGGTAAGCGAATTTTCATGCAGTATCTCCGAAAATTCGACCTCAATCGCCCGGGTAAACGTGGCAACGCCGCCTGCGGCCCTGCCGGCTGCTTGGATGCTGTGCGTGCCTGTCCAGACGGAGATGATCGTTTTTATCGTCCGTCTCTGTCTTCTTTTTATTTTTTGCTGCCCGGAGATAAATGGTTATTATTTTTTAAGGCCCCGACCGGATTCCACAGCCCGCGGGAGGGTGGGGAGGTATAATCAATGGAATTACCTCTACGAATTATGTACGAAAAAATGCCGATCGCGCGGTCCTCCCGGCGGACCAGAGCCATGGGAGCGGTGCGGAGGGAATATGGTATTTTCATTTTTTGAGTTTTGAAGAGGATAAGGGATGGGCCTGCAAATTTTTTATCTCATCACTTCTTTTAGATTGTTCACTGTTTATATCTAAATGACAGTCACAAGAGATAAATATTAAAAAATAAATAAAAAAATGCCAAATACCTATAAAAGTAACAGATATAAAAATTCAGTTTTCACATTTAGGTAGGTCATAAAACTTTGTACGCTTTGCAAGTCCCCACATTTTTCATGGTTTGATTCCTGCGCGGGCTCAAATATTTCCGAATGAGCCAGACAATGATATTCCAAGAGAAAACTTTTGGTTGCAGTGGTACGTCGCTCCCTTAATGTCGTTTTTGACAATAGAGAAGTTGTATAATGCCCACCCCGATCGCCAGATTTGACTTCTTTTGATATTTTTCTCCGCCACGCACGACAGAAAAATTACAAACTCATATTCGAGCTGAAAGCTATACTACCTTTAGATAGATTCTAGATACGTCTTTAATGTACAAGAAATCTAAAAAATACAGTAAAAATTGCAGACTAGAAATAACATCCTGCATAAGCTTGATGATACAATTTGATGTGCAAACGTAAGTCTACTCCGTACTTCTGCAACTGCCTTGCTTTATAGCACTGTTGTCTGGAAGAATAGTCATCACACAGGAAAAATTGACACTCAACAAAATACTGCAATGCGACTCATCACTGGAACAATTAAGTCAAGTCCATTACCTTGGCTCTCCTCCGGAGATTCGCAGACAGTTTGCTACATATAAAGCTTGGCAAAAATATCAATCAGCTCCTAATGAGCTTTTGATTTCCCGAGATCTACATAGTTACCTACAACTCGGCTAACTTCCAGAAAACTCGAATTTCAATTTATGCACATGATGAATAACCATTTTTCGATTTTGCCCATTTTGTTTGGCTTTGGTAAAGACTTTCTTAATACAATTATTGATGTGAATTTTGAATCTTAATGTGTAGTCAATAATCAGCCCTGGTTTTCTGCATTCACGCAATTAAGTTGATTACCATAAAGCACAATATTTAAATCATTCCTGCTGTTGATTACCGAACATCATTACAGAAGACTTTTGGAAATGATAAGTAAATTATGCTCTTTAGATGCAGAAACTAGAGCTTATTGTCCTTGTTTACAAGATAATTAATTTCTTCAGCACCATTTCTGGTATACTGAGATATAACTGGGTATCGTCCGCATAGCGATGTATTTGACAGTTTTTTTACACTTTTATACAAATGACTGGTATAAATAATATACAACATCGATCCCAAAGTTGAGCCCTGTGGAACACCACAATTCAACAAAAAATCCTCAATTTATCCACCGACACGATCGAAATTCGGCGAAAATTTTACGGTCCTTCGGGCCGGATCATTGTTACGCGGCGGACGCTCGCGCTCTCTCCCTCCGCCGAAAATTCCGCCCCCTTTTTGTGCCGCTCCGCGCCACGCGATCGCGACTCGGAAAAAAAGACGATCGGGCCCGTCTTCCACATCCAGGTGTGCCGGGAGCGGGGCGTCGGGGGGCGCCGGGGGGCCCGACCGCGTGTTGCGGCCACTACCTGTGTTACGCTCAGCGGGTCCCCGCATACCACAGCCCCGGGGGGCGGCGCGCGGGGGGAGGTGCGCGCGGACCCGCATTCCATCAGTCCGGCCCGCGGCGACGCCGTCGACGGACTGGCGCGACGATGTCGGGTCGCCGAGAAAGTCGCGGACTCGGGGAATTTTTCGGGGCGACGATAAAGGCGGGCGGGATGTTAAAACATCCTCCCGCTACGGGCGGGTCTCGTGCGGGGCCGGATTTATGACTTTTACGCCTCTAAGCTGAAAAAAAATTCCGCCTTCTTTTAAATATCGCATTCTAGGAACTTTTTGCGAACAAAAAATCGATTAGATTTGCTTTTATCTTGCCTAAATTGGTTTAAATCCATTTGGCGTTATCCAGTAGGGGGCACAACCTTAAAAGCTAGTGTTTCGATAGCAATTTCGCCATCCATTATAGTTTTAGTTTTCTTTTTAGGTTGGTATTGCTCTTGTAACCCAGTAAATCTAAGACGATTACGCACTTTAAGAACGTTTACTGATATGAATTATTGCCGACATAACTAAAATAAATACCTAGGAGACAAATGTAAAATAACAATTGACAATCACTCAGAGTTTTAAGCAAAATTAAAGTCAAACCCAAATGATATCGGTTGGAATATACACAACTATTTACATTATGAACGTTGCTTAAGTGTTTTGTTTTGCCTTGAAACGATTAAGAGCAAAACGACTTTACTTTTCATTCCACTTCCATTGGATCTTCGGTTGTGCAACTAACACAGAAAAAAGGACACTATACTACTCTACTAAAAAATGCTGACATTATAAGCTCAAAAAAGAAGCTTTCAGGCAGAGAACACAATATTGTTTCATCGACATCAATATGTTTAGTAATCGTACAATGGGTACATTCCCTGAGACAAAAACTGAAATGGGAAGTGGCTCTTCAGAAACTAGCAATTATTTGGCGTAATCTTCAGTAATCCTGTCAGAAATTTTAACTAAAAAAGAGTATATTATTGTACATTGCAAGAACTCGCATGGAAAATTTGCGTTCACATGCCTAAAGTTTCCGCAAAGGTATACCGTGCTTACATACAGTGTTGATTATTTAATAGTTTTGGAGTTATTTTGAATTGTAATTAATTTTAGCGTTAAAAAGTGCCAATAAAGGAGAATTGTGCATAGCCAAGACACAAATACATAAATAACTACAAATGGAATTCCAGTCCTATCTTGTAAGGTGTTAAAAAATTTCGAGTAGTAAATGGACTAAATACGACTTTCTAAGCAACAATAGTAATTTCTACGATGTAATATCAAAAGTACAAAAAAATCGCACGGATTTGTGGAGACTGAAATTTTTGTTCAAATAGTACCCATCCTCCTGAAATCCGGCAACACCGCTCGCGTTATCACTGCCCGATCGCACAATGGGCCGTATTATGCAATGTAGGTAACCAGAAAGATGATCGAGTACAACCCGAACATAGACCGGTCGATGGGATTTTTTTCCACCGAATGCTTCGCATTTTTTTGCCTTTGTGCTCGTCTTTGATCGGACGTGCATTGTACGGCGACGATAAATTGCTTTGTGTAGTAGCGTATAATTAGAACGCTGGCTATTTAATATTTATACATTATAATTGCCGCTATAATAATACTGTCGTGGGTACATTCTAAGAACTACCTGTCCGGGTCTGTTGTTAATATAATGTCTTCGGAATGGTGGAATCGTTTAGAACATGCTCTCAATACAGGATGGTTTTATTCTTGTAGATAGATGTCACATGTACGGTTTTACAGTAATTCCAGAGATGATTTAGGGAGCAAATCGATCTTGGAAAAAACTAGAAGAACATTCGTTCATCTCGTCAGAAAAGGCGTCAGAAGAAGCCAAATCCGACGAATTATCAAACTATGTACAAAATAACCGTAATCTAAATTCACATTCCATTTCCTCAGATCCAATCTTGTGGAGCCCTGCATTAGTTTCTGCATAATGCGATGCACACTATGCGCATTTTAAACTAACGCTGGTAATTACGCTAATACGATGATTACGATAACAATGGTATACACCATTCAAACCAAATCGCTTATAAATTATTTATAAACGGAGATAAATAACGCAATGATTGCTGGCATTCCGCACTTGGCATATTCATGACGACAGTTTGAATAAACAGCGGAATAATAGTATTTATCTGTTGAAAATGTGGAGTGAAAAATGTCTCGCCGAGTATAATAACACACTGACAAGGTTGCACCATCAAGAGATTTCAAGGGGGGTGGGATGTAATTGCAAATCTAGCTACCCATATTTTGGATGCTTTAGGGTGCGTGCAGAGTGACGCGTCGAGCGGCGAGTAGAGCGGCGAGTCAAGCAGAACGTAGAATAGAGCAAAGAAACGAGTGTTCATTGTGAGGCGGTTATAGTCGCGCTCAGAGTGCCTCAACAAAAGCACGTAATTGCTGCTTGTTCGGATTCGTCCTTCAAATTTTGGTACCTAATTATGCGCAAAAATAAAAAAAAAGATTTGGGGTTCACCCCAATAACAAAGCAAGGGATAAGTTTGGTGAAACTCGTCACTTATACAGAACGCTTATCCAGCACGTATCTATTGTGATGTTGTCCATCCCGCTGATCCCACAATGGGGTACGAATGAAGACAAGGTTTATTAAATTTTCAATATTCATGCTTGTACCGTTGGAATTAAAAATGACACTGAAAAAGCACGACCGTTGCAAAGAGTCTAGCGGCGAAATTCGACAAGTTCGAACGCGCAGCTAGACTCGCCGCTCGAATCCACAACGCTTCTAGGCACTATGCACGCTCCAATTTAAATACACATGTTTGATTTTGCCGCGTTGCTTGACTCGCCGCTTTACTCGCCGCTCGACGCGTCACTCTGCACGCACCCTTAGACGTCAACTACTTAATTGCAAATGCTTCCAACTAGCGACTATTTTCTCTTCTTACACTTCAAACCGTGGCTTGACGGATAACGCTTCGAGAACGACTCTGACTTCTCCAGGACTAAAAAAACTTCGGGTCCAAAAATCGACTGGAAAAATTCTTGCTTCAGTTTTTTTGGGGTAGTCGTGGTGTCATTTTCATTATATTTTTCCCAAAATTGCGCGAAAACTGACGCGGAATGGTCGCCAAGGAAAAATAATGGACTTGCATATTGCAATAAACAAAATTCGCAATTTGAGGTTCGAACTGACATACTTACCTGACTTTCCAAAATTTCCAAAACTGAAGGAGTTTGAAAGAAGCTGGCTTGATTCCGATGTTCAGTACGCATAGGGGCTGCGAAGGCAACAAAGCTATAGAAATCTGGTAGCAAAGGAGGAAAGTATGTTAAGTAATAAAAGCCTTTTTGTATCTGGCTAAGAATTTATGAATATACCATCTTACACCTGTGTTTCACTGCATTCAAGCATTTTTATTTTAGAGGTAATGATATGAAGAGAGACTACAACAATAGTTGTGCTATGAAGAACGATGGAAACATGCTGCAGCGTCTATCATTAGAAGGAAAAGTATATTTTCAAGGCTGTTGCTCCTCCCAAAAATTTCCTTCCATCTCAAACATCTTCACCCAGCACCTGAAGTGATTTCCGAKGTGCAAAAATTCCACAGATTCCTCTGTCCAGTGCGAGGCGCATTGTTGAGCATGAGCCCCACAATAATGAGTTGGTGAGTCCACGSTCACATTCCTCGGCATGTGTACGTACCACGCTTGGCTGCACCTTCAGTATGCATCTGATAATTCAATATACCCACCGTCGKTCGACGGACGTCAGACTGCGGGGTCTCGCAACCAACGAGAGATTTCGAGGGGACAGCAAAACAAATGCGAACCGATTGAAAGGCAAATGTCAAACGGGTCAGAGATACAGCCGAGATAAAAAAAAAACTGAAATGGGCGCGATTTCGGAACGCGCGGGAATATTCCGATCTTGTGGTTTCCATATTTTAATCAGAAAGCGTATTTATTAAATAACATTACAATTAAAGCTTTCCGAATGAGTGGGAACCAAAATGATCTTCTATTTCTGGGTTATAGAAGTTTAACATTGTTTGTTTTCATGTGGCACTAACTTCAGTGGGGTTGCATTAAAAAACTGGAAAAAGACAGCAATTAGACTGACCTAACAAATCTTTTGACCGGGTTAACGTTGAGAGACTGCTATTAAAGATTTGTACAATTGGCATCAGTAATCCGTTCTGTCTTGGATAAGGTCGTATTTGTCAGATCTAAACAGTACGCGGTGATGGGAGATGTTAGGTCTGGTTCAAACACTGCTTCGTCTGGAGTTTCACAGGGTTACCATATAAGTCCTGTATTATTACTCATATTTTTCAATGGCACACGAGCGTTTTCTTTGATTTTCGAATATCTTTCTTCAATGGGCAAACGCATTACCTTCCTTTTAAAAGAAGAAATGAATGAATTGTTATTTGATATTCCAATACATTACATTTGAATTCAACAAGACGAAGCCATAGTAGCAAGAGTGTTGGGAGTTTTTTCAAATAAGTTCTCAAATAGGTTACACCTGAAGACCAAATTCAGACTGCTTTCAGATAAAGTAATTCAGAAATTCCTCAGAACTTAGACGTAAAATTTCGATAGTGGTCTCGAACATTCCATAAAACACAGAATTCGCTTTTCCCTCCCCCTTATCCTACGTTTAGGATTGCATACCTTTTGTGCAGAGACATACTGCAGGCCGACGTATTTTGGAAATTGAACTCTTGTATTTTCGTAGCATTTGCTCAAATAATACCGTCAAATCCAAGCCATATCAAAAAACGTTCGCTGAAACTTAATGCGAGGTAAATATGTTGATTTCGTAGAAATAGAACAACTATACTTTTGCATGACGTGTTTGTCCGAAACGAATGTTTTGGTGCGATTGTATTTAGATTTCGTAACTTTATTGACGTCTTAGTATACATCTATCTAACTATTGCAAGTTTTATTTAGTCAGCTACAAAGAAAGCTCTAAGAACTCTCGCCTATAAACATCTAAAGTAGATCTTCCCTTCTATGAATCCGAAATTTCGTCAGAGAGTAGTTCATAACAACTTTCTTGGAATCTGTCTAGTCTGTATCGCAATCGTTGAATGTTTGGCATCCCCAGCAGAGATAAACAAAATTAATTTTGGCTGAATTCTCGTTATCGCTATTCATAAAGTCAACAAAGTTGCGTTTACGAATTAAGAAAATAAGTAAAGCGACATATTATAGTACAATCGGATGGGGCTATTATTTTAATAGTGGCAAAGAACACGTCATAAATACAGGATGTTTCACGAATGATAATGACACCGACGAAATTAAAAATGCAACTCAAAATACTTTTGCAGAGGTAACATTGATAATTGTTCATCGTCTTAAAAAATATAATACGTAGAGAGCTGTATAAATTCGTAAATTTTGACATAAACTTCAATCATTTGCTTTAAGTAAATTTGGTATTGTTAAACAAATTTTATTTTTGAAAAATGTTTATTTAATAACATTAATGTAATAAATGCTAAAAAATGTCGCCCTCCGCTGTTTTCACAAGCTTGAATTCGTGCCCAAAACAATCTTTTAACATGCATTAACATTTCTGGAGTGATGGATCTACATGGATCACGAATTTTATTTTCTAAATGTTCTACAGTTTCAATTGGTGTTTGGTATACTTGCTCTTTTACTATTCCCCACAGAAAAAAATCCAAAGAAGTAAGGTCCGGGCCAAGGATTAATTGAACCTCTTCCTATCCATCGGTTAGGCAAAACCAAATCAAGATGATTTCGCACTATTCTATGATAATGCGTAGGTGCCCCATTTTGTTGGAATCATAGATCTTGTCTTACTTGTAAATTTACATTTTGGAGAAGTACCGGTAAACTGTTTCTTAAAAAATTTAGATAAGCACTGCCGTTTAAACTATCGCGAAAACAATAAGGACCAACAATTTGATTCCCCAATATTCCGCACCAGACATTCGTCGAGTTGATAGTTTGAAAATGTCCTTCTCGAATCCAACGTGGATTTTCTTGCGCATAATAATGCATGTTATGTTTTTGTTAACTCCACCATTATTAGAAAATCTTGCTTTATCTGAGAAGCAAATGTTGTCATAAAATCTGATATTCAAATTTTGGTGTTCCCGAAAAAAGTTACAAAAAGCCAGTCTTTTAGTAAAATCTGTCTCCTTTAAGGCCTGAACCAATTGCAAGTGATACGGATGAAATTGATTGCCTTTAATTATTCGGTGTACTGAAGACAGACTAATACCGGTTGCTCTGAGACTACCCTTTGACTAATATGAGGATTTTCGTCAATCATTTCCAATACTCTAATATCATTGTCAGGGCCTGTTGCTGTTCTTTCTCTTGACTTTTTCAATAATGGCCAGTTTGTCCTTAAAGTTAATTCAAGTCTCTTGAAAACTGTATCGACAGGAGCTCTTCTATTTGGAAAAAGTCTGTATAAACGGGCAGCAACGGAAGCATTTTTCTTGCATTCACCATAAATCAAGATCATATCTGATTTTTCATCATTTAAATCCATTTTGACTTTTAATAACCATAGCGCATAGCCGTCATGGATTCCCAATTTATTTTTAAAATAATACCATTGTGTAAAATAACCACATTGGCTATGAGAATGTATTTCGGGTTGCATTTTTAATTTCGTCAGGGTCATTATAATTCGTTAAACATCCTGTATAGAAATCCTTCAATACCAAAAGGTCTAAACTGCCCGTGGCTTTTAAACTGTCATCCAGTACTTTTTTACTTGTGATTATTTATAAATTTGAATATCACAGAAATTAAGATCGTTAAGAAATTTTTAAAAAGGTTTCTGTTGTTATATTACGAAAGAAAAACCCGTTTAAAAATTTTATCCAACTCGGCATATATAAGAAGGCTTCTTCTCTTTTCCAGGATTTTGCTTTGGTAACAAAAACGTATTAAATAATTTTGACAAGTGGGCCAACATAGTACTTTAAAATTAATACTTTACGTTACAATTTTTCTTAAAATGATATGAATAACAATAAAAACAGATTGACTAATGCAGAACTACGTAATATACATTATTACTACAGGTTATCTCGCGGTAGCAAGCAAGACGTTTATATGCTGCAAGATTTCCACAGTCCCGGCCTTTACTACCATTGATAGAAAACTAGGCGAGTTTGAATCATTTTTGTTTTGTTTGAATCTTACCACACAATGTGGTAAGCAAAATGTTTATCTGATAAAAAAAGCTTGAACCAAAGTTCAATTAAAAAAAGAAAACTTTTTTGAGATATGTTCCAGTTAATCGATCTAAAAATGTTTTACAAAGAGCCGATCTTTAAGAATATTTCATTCCGTTAAATTCCATGAAACAATATTAAAAAAAAAACTTGAATCTTTCCGAGTCACACCCGCACCATAATAATAACAGAAACAATTTCTCGTAACACCTATCAACGTGGCTGTTATAACCTGCTCTCTATCCGTATCTCGATCACTTTCTTTATCAAACGGAAATGCAAATCAGAATAAAAACACGACGTCAACTCGTACGGCCGGCGGGCAGAGTGTATAGCGTGAGAATTCTTCGTTTCCCGTTTCCATTCAACGTGACCACCAACACTAAATACATATATAGCGTCAAGGCAAACTTACTTCTAATACGTCTTGAGCAGTTTGCAGGTATTCCCTTAGCATACGTTCCTGGACCTCGCGCCATTCCTGTCTGGGGTCCTCCAGTTGTGTACACTCTGGAACAATAACAATAATATGAGCATGCTTCCAGTCATTTCTGGTGCCCATATAAAGGAACCGTTTTTCTTTTTAATTGATATAACGACCTTATCGAATTCTGTCAAGTGGTAACTTTCATTCGATTTCTATCTGGGTTCAACTTAGGGGCTCATAATGTAAAGGTAGTTAAGAACTACATAGAATCGGAGTTTAAAGAATATCAAGAACCAATTGAGCAACTTTCTGAAAATTTGTAGGTTGTAGTTTCATGCATTTTATGGTGATTAGGTAAAAGAAAACACAGAAAGAAAACTAAAGGCGAAATTAAATGTTCAACGCATCACCATTTCAAGTTATACACTTTTCAATTTTTTTAATAGGCTTAAATGTGTATGTAGCTCGCGAAATACTTCCGTGATCCAAAGCATTAAATGTCCCTCGTACTCTGTCCATTACTTCTGATTGGGACAGTAATTTCTTTAAAGCATTAGTGATYGTGATTTTGAAAAAATAATTTTAAAGCTAATATTTATCTTAATATATGGACAACATAATTACTGGGTGCGACACGCTATATGTACGTATATAAACATAAATTGCTACGGCTAAATGCACTGAATACAGTCCTAAAGCAATAATCTGTACCCTGCACCAGGGGGTGTTTTACTGTGGCAATATAACTTTAGAAGACTGAGAGAACTATAGTTGGGTTTCGAAACGGGTAACTACTCACCCGACTTGGTTCCATTGGACCATTCCCCAATTTAAAAAAAAAATCAGTATGGGAAGAAATATGAATGAAAATAATTGCACCACAAACAGTCATTTTAAAGAGTTTGCAATAACAGTGAACCAACTGTATTCAACTAGAAGGAACTTATACTGAAAAATTAAACGAATTTAATTCTTCTAAATTATTATTTCTCTTATTAACCAACCCACCCTTGTAATAACAATAAAAACAATAGATCATTACGAAGAAAATTCTTTGGTTGAATTAAAACAGCAAGTGGTCCTAAAATATAACCCTGTGGAATATACAGGGTGGGCCAAGTGAACGTATTTCTTCCATAACTCCACAACTACTGAAAATATGAAAAACTTTTTTATATAAAAGTGCTTCAGTTTTATATGCTGCATATTGTAAAAATATTTTTGAAAACCGATCACTTCTGGTTATACCGGAAAGGCATACCAACTTCCTTATTTTAAATAGAACACCCCGTATTACATTTTTGCATTCCTTTTTGAATTCTAAGGTTATTTTGTATAACATACCATACCTCTAAAATGTACAGTTTTCGAGAAAATAAGCGCTAAAGCAAAAAATCGTTTGTAGCACTCCCAGCAATTTTAAATATCTTCCAATATGAGACACCTAGAAGACTGCGGTTTACGCGCCGCTTAAGTTTAAGAAAATGGCCTAGCATTTGCGTTTTGCCATATGAAATATTTTAAACTGCGATAAGTAATTTTTTATAAAAATAATATATAATAATAATAAAAAAAGTTTTTCATATTTTCAATAGTTGTGGAGTTATGAAAGAAATAAATAAGAACTTGAATATAACCCAGCTGGATCACCCGACCTGTCCCCAGGCGCTACTCTCTCGTCATGTCGCCTTCCTCGAGCGCATTTTTCATTAATTTGCCCTAATGGGAGCATGCGGCGCCAGGCTGCGTTTTTTTTTCGTCAGAAATTCACGGAAAATTGTGAGGCCGACGTAAAATGCGGTTGGCTGCGATAATTGCATGAATGGCGGCGTTGGAATGCCGACTTCCAGCACGATCTTCGGTCGCATATGCTGGTGCCCCTCCGCAAGGTTGCCTTCTGACCTCGGTGTCCGTGTTATGGTTCGAAAAATTCGGTATGGCTCACGTATTATATAGGTACGATGGCGGATGGCGCGAGATGAGTGCCTAGATTCCTTGCCCCGGGGCGGCGATGGATTATGAGGAAGGTCCATTATGGTCCAGTCAAATTAGACATATATAGTAGAGGTGAGAAATGAATATCACTTTATTTCGTTTGATATCAATAATAATTATTAGTTTAGAAGAGTCATACAATATGTGGAGACCTTGGGAAAGTTCCAACTTTATCCAAATTGATGATCTCCAGGCACCGCTACCGCTAGAAGAAAACGATGCTGACGTCGTTCTTTAAGTGCCGGAAGAAAAACCGTCTTCGTGGAAAACCGTGCATAAATTTTGTACAGTAGACGAGAAACAATTATTTTGCACGTTTTCGAAAATTTGAAGAAAGAAGACAAAGGCGCTTCTGTAACAAGCCTCATAAAAATATTTGTTTTCCACATCGKAACAGGTGGTATCCAACAATGAAAAATTCGCAAAGATAAGGGCAAATTCACCGATTAAACGAGTATCATGTTCATCTAATAATGAAAACCATATATGGTGCACCAAAAATTAATCGAAAATAAAATGGTGGAATGCTCCCAACGAACGTTAAGAAGATTCATCAATGAAATGGGTTTTGATTTTACAAAGATTGAAAAATAAAATGTGTTAATGCAAACTGAAAGAATTACAAAATGGCGCCGCTAATTATTTTGAAGAAATTCGAGAAGAAAATAGTCAATTTTTTTATTTGGACGAAACGTGGTTTGACACCCACGATACAGCTAAAAAGGATATAGTCCTAAAAGAACTTTTATTGAGAAATTATACAACTAGTAACAGGCAACAAGGTAAATATATAAAAATATGTAATATATGATTTAATGGCTAGAAAGCAGTGTGAAACAAGAAAATTAAGGGCAAAGATTTGTATAAAAAATTGTCTTTTGCGAAATACATCAAATACTTATCGGACAAGTCGCGGTTCACACGGAAATCATGGTTCTTCTAATTACGGGATCATGATAGCACGGATCACGCATACTTTAAAGATTGGTTCCAGAAAGTCTTGAGCAGTTTATACCAACCAAGTAATGTTATTTTGCACAATGCGTCTTATCATTCACGCATAAGCAAACAAATAACCAACATCATCTTGGAAAAAGCAAAAAAATTGACGATTTTTGAAGCCAAAAGTCTAGAAAATGAATTATTGGTACATGCTAGAGCTGAGAGAGAAATAAAAATGGACTAACACTATAACCACGTTCCTATTTCTCAGTGTAATTTCTGACATGTGAGCCAAACAAAATCATACCTAAATCAAACAACAATGTGGAATCAAAATTTAATCACGCCTCCCCATAAACTCAGTTCCCGTCCAATAAAACTCCTCAAACTGCATCACCGCATTACCTTATCGACCTCACGTAAAACTAGGTGAAAGCCATTAAGGCCCTTATCGTCGCACACCAAACACCTTTTAAGCCAAAAATTAAGTTTCATTTAGATAGGGTCTATCTTAATTTCGACTTAACCAGGTCGTAGGCGATAACACACAAAGGAAGTCATACTTACGATTGACGTGGTTGATGTAGTAGTGGCCTATTTGGCCGTCGTATGCCTCCTCCCAACCCAACGGGAGCTCGTTGCCTATGCAGTCTGCGAAGGTCTGTGGTTTCGTGAACCTGAAACAAATAGAGATGCCATCAGATCTAGCTGAACAAGAGCATAATTAGTAATTACGAATCAGTATGCTCGGTAACATATTGCAGCATTCAGGAGAGTTACAAAAAGCATGGATGGAGAAGGAAAAAAGGAAAAGACAAAACAATACCGCAATTATGATTATAATGAGAAGGCTGTCAAAAATTGATACTTATAACATAAGATTTTAGTACATATTTTATTAAAACAGGTCAGGAATTAGCAGGAACAATCAACTCAAGTTGCGACAAAAGCAACCGCTAAGCTAATCTGTCTTGCTGGCTCCTATAGTCAATAGTTATAGTTAAAGAAATAATTACAAGCTTAAAAATAGGTACTGCATGTGGCCCTTACCAAATGACTGTAAGAAACATGCAATTGGCAGCATCCATTATACTGACTCCCTAAAATTTCTATTGAACCTAATTTTGAAGTACGCTGTCTTCCCAAAGGCGTMAAATGAAATTGTTTAATGATGAGGGTAGGTATAGTTGCAAGCAACAATCTATGAGACTCATTATACTAACAGCCAATTACCGCTCACAATGGTTTACAAGTATTACCTGAAGCTGTCGTAAATAACTGACGGGTTCGGCACGTTCCACTGCTTGGCAGCGGAGTGGACTGTATCCAAAATTGTGTTTAGGCTTTTTTTAACTACAAATATGTCTCATCTAATAGCTTTTAATATATGACTAAATCGTATTCTTTATAACCATGAATGGTAAACATTCCAATTTCAATGCGGCAGCTTACACTTTCTAATTTTTGATCGCGGTGTGCAATCGTCCTGTGCAATCTACCTGTATAAAAAAAATTTGGAAATAAGAAGAAAACGGAACTATTTTACTCCTACTATAAACGGTATTGAAAGCATAAGTGTTTACTTATATTTTAAAGTTTTACAGCATATAAGCGTACCAAGTGCAATATTTTTTACTTATTCAGTCATACCTACATATGTATATGCTTACCTTTAGCCACTTATTAAGACGCGTTTGTGGCAAATACATTACATAGGGCAACTGGTCAGATTATTGCTGATTTTAAACCGATTATCATTCTGATATGAATGCGGAAGTGTTTGAAAATTGGTTCAAAAACATTTTATTGCCAAAATTCCCACCAAACAGCGTCATAGTAATGGACAACGATAGTAATAAGGCAACTATTTCAGAGTTTTTAAGAAAAGAAGATTTATATTTCGAAGAGAACTACACAAAAAATAATTGTTGGACGTTCTTGGCACAAAATTTAAAATTGACATTGTCGCTTCTGAATGTAGGCACACGATTCTACGATTACCCCCATATCATTGCATTTTCAACCCCATTGAAGTGATATGGGGGCAGTTGAAACAAAGAATTCGACGAGGAAACACCGGTGGAAAATTTAGCAATGAAATGCTGCTAAAAATTAGACACGAAGCTGAAATAACAAGTGTCGATGCATGGAGAAATTCAGTGCGGCATGTACTGGACATTGAAAATCGGTACAGAGCGAATCATGTATAAGAATTGATAATAGAATCGTGATTTTAGCAGTGAAAGTGATAGTGAGTATTTTTTTTATGTTTTTATATTAAATTTGTTTAAATTCGTTATGACATGCAAAGGCTTTTATTTTATACATCGGAAAATTTAAACCAAATAAAGTGTCAGATAAAAATAGATCGCGAGTCGCGCCACTTAGCAACAGGTCTGCGTTAAATAAAATTTGTTATAAGAGCTTCTATGTTTTATTGATTGCTAAATTATCACAACTAACAAATTTCAAAAATTTATAGTGGAGAAGTTAAAATTTTAGCCAACAATATGGCCCATTTAAGAACTTTGAACTAATCCCAATACTTAAGGACGGCCGACCATAAGGTTGTAAAACCCTCATTTACAGTACAACAGTTTACGACGGCCAACCATCAAGCTGTATGACTCTCTGCATAAGTCAGTCTCATAGATCGATGCTTGATACTTTAATGCAATTTTTGAATAGCAAAGGGTGAACTGTGGAGTTCCCAGGAAATTGTATTAAGTCCCAACTATACCAATGATCTATACAATAATGACTTTTGTGGGACTAAAAACTTAAGCAGACGACTTCAGATACGCGATAAATTACAATCAAGGACTTAAATTTTTGCATTTATCAAAAGCCGAGCCCCTGCTATCTTTTTATAACAACAAAATACTCAATAAAAATGTTTGCTTTTCATGGTATTTTTAAGGCGTGGTTCCAACAAATTCACTCGTGTAAGGGCAAATAAGACGGAACCAAGCGATTGACTCAGGTACTTAAGATAAACTTCTCGAAACGTAGTGACAAATTATAATTATTGCATTCCAGACCGCTTTATCAAGACCAAGATTTTTACTATTAAGCTGATAAGGGAAATATGTGACCTCAAAGGACGTACCTACATGGATATATCAGATAAAGGAAGCAATTACCCTAGAAAGTTAACGAATGCATGTACAGCTAAAACAACTACAACTAAATTTTCTTAAATACAAGGTTCAGTGGAAAAGAAGTCCATCCAGCCATGAAAGAAAGATAAAATTCTGGTCTAAACACTTCCGGTGGGTGCAGTAACACATCGAAAATAACTTCTAAAGCGGAAGACCAAAAACAACACCAAGTGCTAAAAACACTCAAGAAGTTGAAGCCATGGTTCACTAAGATTGTCATGAGAAAGTTTGCACATTAGGTTGTATGGACATTTAAAATATCTGAAGCTAGTGCGGTAATCATCCTTTATGACAAGGTGGCTCTGACAAGCAAAAACTCTAAACTATACATGTTAGCCATTTAGAGTCTTTGGATATGATTCTAATTTTTGTTTGGCGCAAGCTGTGATAGGTAATGAGACTTGGAAGCATCGCATGTACCCCAAACATGTCACAATTTTAACAGCGGTTTCAAAAAGTACCTGCATCAGCAAAAGAAGCACGCGCAAAATCTTTTACTACCAAAAGTAATGCCACGTTTTTTTCTAATATAAGGGACATTAAAAGTGACTACGATAAACGCATAAATCTATGGCAACACACAAAATCTGCGTAAAGCAAACGAATGAACCTCTATAGTTAGAACAACCGGCCTATAGTCCCGATCTGGCTCCAGCGGACTAGATAGATTTCTGACAAAACACCTCTGATAACGTGTTTTGATCCTAACACATTTGTATTACAAGCATATAAGTTCGGTGAAGGAGAAATAAGATGTATTGAAAAATAAAATTACACTATGGACATCAAATTTCTAACTCAAATGTGAGTCTGATATCTTATTTAGTTTCGCTATTTAATATTTAAAATACAAAACCAAAATGTTTTATAACATCACACTAATGAGACGACCATCTATTTCGAGTATTTTTGTTTCAAATATTATTAAAGTATCAAGCAACGATCTATGAGACTGACTTAAGCAGAGAGTTTTACAGCTTGATGGTCGGCCGTACTAAACTATTGCGATTAGTGGCACGCTTCAAAGTTCCTAAATGGGCCGTATTAAAAAAAAAATTGTTGGCTAAAATTTTTACTTTTCCACTATAAATTTTTCAAATTTGTTAGTTGTGATAATTTATCAATCAATAAAACATAGAGGCTTTTATGACAAATTTTATTTAATGCAGACTTGATGCTAACTAGCGCGAGCCGCAATCTATTTTTATTGGGTTTAAATTTTCCGATGTATAAAATAAAAGCCTTTGCATGTCATAACGAATTTATACATATTTAATATAAAAACATACAAATTACAAAGTAGAAAATTAACTACATTTGTTAGAAAAAATTTACAATAGTGCACAATAAAATTTATACACGGTATCGATTATGTTCATTACAGCTTGTTAATAAGCACATTACAAGAGTCACAAACTAAAAAAAATTACTCACTATCACTTTCACTGCTAAAATCACGATTAACTTCTATTATTAATTCTTGTACATGATTCGCTCTGTACCGATTTTCAATGTCCAGTACGTACCGCACTGAATTTCTCCATGCATCGACACTTGTTATTTCAGCTTCGTGTCTGATTTTTAGCAGCATTTCATTGCTAAATTTCCCACCGGTGTTCCCTCGTCGAATTCTTTGTTTCATCTGCCCCCACATCATTTCAATGGGGTTGAAAATGCAATGATGTGGGGGTAATCGCAGAATGGTGTGTCCACATTCAGAAACGAGAATGTCAATTTTAAATTTCTTCGATTTTTTTTTGTGTCAGGCACTTCCAGCAATTGTTTTTTTGTGTAGTTCTCTTCGAAACATAAATCTTCTTTTCTTAAAAACTCTTGAATGGTTGCCTTATTAGTTGTTGTATTTGGAATTTTATCCAGTTGCTCCGAATGGTAACTAGCGTTGGGCAATAAAATGTTTTTGAACCAATTTTCAAACACTACCGCATTCATATCAGAATGATAATCGGCGCTTGGTTCTTTTAAGTTTTTACATAAATATATATACTCAGTTGCCCCATGGTTTAAAATCATCAATAATCTGTTTGACCAGTTGCTCTACGAAATGTATTTGTCAGAAATGCCTCCTAATAAGTGGCTAAATGTAAGGATATATATGTAAAAAATGATGTAAAATTTTAAAATATAAGTAAACACATAAGCTTTCAATACCGTTTATAGTAGGAGTAGAATAGTTCCGATTTCTTCTTATTTCCAAGAAAATATACAGGTAAAAACTACGTTTATGACCCTCCGGGTTAAAAAAAAATTTTAACCTG
Source organism: Rhyzopertha dominica (assembly GCA_025024175.1). Lineage (NCBI taxonomy): Eukaryota > Metazoa > Arthropoda > Insecta > Coleoptera > Bostrichidae > Rhyzopertha > Rhyzopertha dominica. Next base: position 50,077,845 of record QCXZ01000041.1, read on the forward strand.
TGAAGAAACGGCAGAGGACGATTGCACACTGCGGCCAAAAATTAGAAAGTATGGGCTGCCGCATTGTTTACCATTCATGGTTATAGAAATAGATACTACTCATTAAATTAGGAAAGAATACGATTTATTCATAAATTAAAAGCTATTAGATGATAAATATTTGTAGGTCAAATAATAATACCAAATAATGCTCATTGATTTATGTGTACGGAAAATTCTAAAAAAGCCTAAACACAATTTTTGGATATGGTCCACTCCGCTGCAAAACAGTGGGACTTGCCGAACCCGTCGGTTATTTACGACAGCTTCGGGTGATACTTGTAAACTATTGTTAGCGGTAATCGGCTGTTCGTATAATGAGTTTCGCAGATTGTTGCTTGCAACTATAATTGTCGAATCGTCATTGCCTTAAAAATGTATGAATATGAAAAAATCAAGTAACTGTGTATTAAATTAACACAGAGTGCACAAATATAACAAAAAGTGAAAACTGCACTTCTACACCTACTAGCTTACTATTCTCCCGAACTACTCAAATGACGTGTCGTTAACATAAACACTTGTTGTTTTACCCTAAGAAATGATTGACAAAAGTGTGAAAATTCAAACGATTTTGGCGGATTTAACTCAATAAAATGTTATCAATACTTAGGACAGGTCGACACTTGCTATACTGACTTCCCAGAGGCATGTGATAATGATTCAATTAATAAGGAAAACAAAATCATCTCTTGTAAAGACAAGCACATCATCCCGATCATTCACACCAAAGCAACGTCGGTGTACCACAAGACTCCAATTAGGGCCTATTTCGATAATTCGAAGCTGTTCTATTGTAACCAGCCTGGTCAAGAATCTTCTCTACTATTTGTCGTATTCATATTTTTGGCACACAATTTATTGTAGAACAGCTAAGCCAACTAATCATCTCCCAAAGGGGTTCCCCTTCCATCCACGTCACAATTAGCAAAACAAACTTCCACATGGGATTTTTTCTAAATCCGAGTTGATTTACAGCTTGTTTTTCTGGTACGATAGCCAGTTTAAATTGGGTATCGTCTCCCGCAGCTGATAACACAAAGAATGTCATTAACTGATAAATCTATTTAATCTGAAATACCGAAATTATCTCGGCCTGCTTACACCAAATAAATTCCTCCATAAAACCTAAATTTCTCGATTTGTTTACATTCACTGATAGCAGGCAATATTTAAAGTGGATAAATTTCTTACTTATTATTTTACGAGCGATGAAGGATTTATACGATTTTATTGGGCATAAACAACACTGTACCGTGAAAAGCGCGCGTTGCAGCACAGAACAAGAAATTCGAGCAGTATACGTATCGTTTTGTTCTCGAGTTACGAACGCTGACATTATCATAAATTAATTACCACACCGACGGACGTCACTGGATGTTCATATCGTAAGCCAGTGGTGATAATAATTCTGTGGCCATTATAATTCAATGCGAACACTGGTGAATTGCTGTTGGTGGTCAAATTAAAAACTATCAGGTAAAAGATAATGGTCTAGTTATTTATTACCACGTTCATCCAACCACTTTTACTACTGCTTTTTTTTATTATTAACAATAGTCATTTTTAGTAGAAAGAAAGAAATCCTAAAGAACCAGCTTTTGAGTGAACTGTATTAAATCAATAGGCAAGTGCACGCCATCTTGGTATGCAAATCAACAAAAGGTATTCTAGCGCACATATTAAAAGAACATATAGTTGCAAGCAACAATCTAGGAGACTCATTATACGAACCGCCAATTACTGTTTAAAATGGTTTACAAGTATTACCTGAAGCTGTTGTAAATAACAATCGCGTTCGGCATGTTCCACTCTTTTGCAACGGAGTGGACCGTATCCAAAAATCGTGTTTAGGCTTTTTTACAATTTTTTTCCGTACACATAAATCAATGAGCATTATTTGGTATTATTATTTGAACTACAAATATTTCTCATCTAATAGCTTTTACTGTATGGCTAAATCGTATTCTTTCCTAATTTAATGAGTAGTATCTATTTTTATAACCATGAATGGTAAACATTCCAATTTTAATGCGGCAGCCCATACTTTCTAATTTTTGATCGCAGTGTGCAATCGTCCTCTGCCCTGTAACTTCACAGGTTAAAATGTTCTTTTAATCCGGAGAGTCGTAAACGTAGTTTCTACCTGTATATTTTTTTGGAAATAAGAAGAAATCGGAAACATTCTACTCCTACTATTAACGGTATTGAAAGCATATGTGTTGTACCTATATTTTAAAATTTTACAGCATATAAGCGTACCAAGTGCAATATTTTTTACTTATTCAGTCATACCTACGTATATGCTTACATTTAGCCACTTATTAAGAGGCGTTTGTGACAAATACATTTCGTAGGGCAACTGGTCAAACAGATTATTGCTGATTTTAAACCGATTATCATTCTGATATGAATGCGGAAGAGTTTGAAAATTGGTTCAAAAACATTTTATTGGCCAAATTGCCACCAAACAGCGTCATACTAATGGACAACGCTAGTTACCATTCGGAGCAACTGGATAAAATTCCAAATAACACAACTACTAAGGCAACCATTCAAGAGTTTTTTAAAAAAAGAAGAMTTATATTTCGAAGAGGACTACACAAAAAAATTGTTGAAAGTTCTTGGCACAAAATTTAAAATTGACATTGTCGCTTCTGAATGTGGACACACCATTCTACGATTACCACCATATCATTGCATTTTCAACCCCACTGAAATGATATGGGGGCAGATGAAACAAAGAATTCGACGAGGGAACACCTGTGGAAAATTTAGCAATGAAATGCTGCTAAAAATTAGACACGAAGCTGAAATAACAAGTGTCGATGCATGGAGAATTTGAAGGATTTAAATACAAAGCATGATCTGTAAAAGCATGGAAAAACTGATGCAAATCAGTGTTGTCTATATGGATATCAGATGACCGGGAATGAATAGTAAAGCTACGCATCGTCGGCATAAAGGTGAAATTTGCAAGATTTTAGGCATGCTGCCAGACCAGAAGTGTAAATTGACAACAGGGGTCCCAATACGGAGCCTTGAGGAACTCCTGTTGTGACGGCTTCACATTCAGAGAAACATGCACTCTATCATATAAACAGGCTTTAATTCACGATTAATTGTATCAAAGGCTTTACTAAAAAAATACTTAAAAACTGACCCAAAATGGTTTTTATCAATATTTAGCTTTCTCTCAGGCATGCCGTTTCCAAAAATTCACTGTATGGCACAAGTAAACTTCTGGATGGCAAATTAGTCGCAGGGTTTTAGAGTGTCCTTAGATTGCACCAAGACAAAAAATCTTACAGCCCAAAACACTGCTGCTATTCGCTTCTAAAAATTTTCTAACATTTGCATTATTCTATATCCGATTTTTTCGTGTCGTGACTAAAGTGTTAAGTACACTTTGGTTCGTTTTGTCCCAGAAGCTTAAAATACCGTTGTCACAATGACCGAATTTTTCTGTCCATTTTTTTAATCAGCGCCCGCCAGATTTAGCCTCTTTGCGGTCGTATGACAGACCTTGCTAGCAGCAGCGTAATTCATAAAAAATCTGTGACATTGCTCCTTCTCTGGCAGCTAAAACACGAACAATCAAGGCCGCGTTCAACAGCATCCTTGTTATTTTAATGATATCACGCATTCCTTTGGTAATGCGTCAAATGAGCGCGCATCAATTGTTTTTGATGCTAGACAGACCAACTGTCATGGAGCTCGTTTAGATTCGAGTTTAGGTTGACAAAACACGTTGTACTAACTGCTATCTCATAATCAAATATGTGTGTATGATAATAGCATTAAAATAACCTGTTTTACTGGTCCACTGTTTAAAGACCACAACCTGAATGGGCAATGGTTTTTATATTTTCCGTAACACGAATTAAAGGTCTCTTTAAATATAGTTCGAAACATTGAACGAGTGTTCAAACACTTTTGACTTCTTGAATTTCATGTCTGATTCAGGCTTTCAGCTTTCGAAAATCTTATGGTTTTTCTTTTTATACTTGACTTTTTAATGGCCACACAAGAAAAAAATCTAATGCACTTACTCCAAAATGTTTTTCCATGTATAATATTTGAAGTCTATTCGAAAAGTAAGAAAAAAAGCTACTTTTTGTGGAATCGTTAAATAAAAATAGAGTTCCTCATTTCTGAGACCGCAAAATCAATATGTTTTTAAAGGGATATCACGCCATTTCCTGAAGGTTTTATGGCCTCGATTTTTCTTTTGAATCTGTCCATTCCACGGTAAATTTCATACCTGCTGTCGCGGTAGATACAGCCCCCTAGCAATAATGAGATTCCTACAAACAACCCTACCTTATGGTTGCCACATGTTGTCGAATGTCTGGCATTCCATGGGTTGATGTTTTTCGTAGCGCCCGACGGTTTTATTGCACCATAAAACGACGAGACAGTTACCACAAAACAATATTATGCATGCGACTCCGTCAATTAATTGGAATGTCTAAATTTATTTACCAGCGGCCGAGACGCATTTGAAACGATAGTAAGAAATTTTTTGTCAGCCAGTGTTATTGCAACGAATTAGAACTGGCCATACATAAAATGATTTTTTGAATGCGAATTAAATTGAATTTTAAAAGTGGTTAATGTATGAATGCTGCAAGATTCTACTGCAAGCTTCCCAGGCTATCTGTTCTTTTACTGCCGTGTCAGAAGACTATCTGCTGTTTGACGTCACTGCTCCAGGTCAGTTGCAATGTGCATGGAGATTGGCGTTCGTCTTTTGTTCAAAATCGCCTGATATTATGAAACCTCCGTTTCTGTGGCCCAACAGACCGTCGGATGTTGTTTAGGAACAGTTTGTTCCCCCTTAGTATCATTGATCATCAGATTGGTTACATAACGGGACTGTATGGAATATTCCAAATAAAATCTGCTATTGTTTGCTAAATTTTGCCGTGATCTTGCGTCCCGTTGTATTTTTTCCCTCTCACTGTCAGTATCATTAATCACAGTGTAAGCGATGCATACAGATCTATAATAACTAATTATAATTTTATAAGGACTTTGTATTCGTGTTAACAATTATCTATATATGAATGTAGTTGCTCTTGTCCATGGATTAAATTTGAACAAACTCAATATACATATTCCTGACGTGATTCCGGATCAAAAAGCCGTAATGAAGATACATATATCTTATAATGGATCATTTTGTATATCTGGTTATATTAAATTTTCAGGTGTTATAAAAGCAGTATTTAATACTAGGTAAGCACCAAACTTATTACGCACATCAAACTTCATTATCGAATGAAATTTCTATATAATTTTGATGTAAAAATACGGAACACGTATGAGGGTTTCTGGGCCATTTGTTGCAAATTTCGTCGTTCTTTCGATTAATTATTTGAAGGGTTGTCATTACGGAATAAACACGTGTCTTTAAATGTCAATATTTTTACAATCTTCTAACTATTGGAAACATGCGGTTAACGGTTAACATAACTATAAATATGTAAATAAAAGACAAGTATTTTAAAAGAAAATAATAAAAATATATATTTTTTATCTAAAGCTCTAAGTACAAAAAAATAATTCTCCGAATTGCGTAATTTTCTTGAATTGCCTTTATTTTCAATAATATCTCTCACGGTCGTGTATAGAACACCGACCATTTCACTTGMCACATTTAACGGAGCACTGCGCTCTTTTTTTTATCAAAAAATTGTATACAATTTTTATGATTTCTTTGGCATCTTGGGTAAGATAACGACGATTCCACTTGTTTTCTTCAATTTGCACTTCCATGTCAGCGTCAGCAACTTCATTCTGAGCGGTACTTGGAGCAAAAATTTTTGATTGCGATCCGTAATAAAGCAAAAATGTTATCTGAATATGGGTAAAAAGCTGGAAAAAGAGTTTTCCTCTTTGACGGTGCAGCTCGCTTGTGAAAAATCATCGGCGCGCTATGCGCGAATCGTTTTATTTTGGTCCATCGCCGAAACCCGAGAAGCGACCGTAAAAAACGTAAATAAAACCGTTTTGGCCAATCGTGCAAGCCGGTAACGCCGAATGGAATGTCAGCTATGTGGATGGTGTTTTATGGCACCCCGGAAGGAAGGTCACAACGGCAATGACTTCGGTATCCTTTCTGTCGCATTTCGAACGCAGAACAAAACAGTACATAGCTGAATAACATAAAGGAACGTGGAAATTGGAACTGTTTGTGAACGGAACTTTGTCGATTGTCAAATGGGGACAGTTCACAGTAGTTTTAAATCACAAATGGTTAACAATTTATTAAAAATCATCTGTTTCGCTGTTTTTCGGCTCATCAGACGGAGATTTCTTGTCAACCAACATTGACAGATCTATTATGCAGTGGAGAGCACTGTTGTGTTTTAATTTGTACGATGCCGTACTTAGAGTGGTCTGTATGAATTGTGTCGGTTGACAGTAACAAGTCGATATCTGTCTGATGAGCTGAAAAGATAGCGAAACTCATGAGTCATAGGATTCAGCTTGTTAACCAAGACAGATGGCGTTTATTCATTTGTTCATGTTTGTGGAAGGTCCCTGCAGTCATCTTCAATGAATTTATGACCTCTTTTGGACTCTTTACTTAGACAAAGTTTACTACTTATTACAATACAGAATGTGGGTTTCTTTATGTTTTTGGTAAGAAAACGATTTGTCTGCTTCATCTGGCACTTTCATACAACACATCACCAAAAAACCAGGGAAGAAAACTCCAATCTTGAGGTTTTTTAGTTTTATTTTTTCCAACCTACATTTAATTGGAGCAACGCGCGCCCAGCACTTATAAAACTAGTTMTCAACGCTTAATTCATGTAGATCGAAGCGCAGGGTCATAGGTTGTCCTAATTGCCGTTTTACAGCGTACATTGCATTGTATGGTAATATGAGGTGTGATATTATTGGACGCAGGCAGACGAATATGGACCCGAATCATTTGCAATGCAGATTTTTTCACTTTCGATGTATGACAATAAGTATTTATACGGCGTGGATTGGGATTTTTTTTGTTGGGTGCACGTGGCAGGTTTTGAAAGGAATTGTCCGAGACGGTATGCTCCCAATGAGGAATTTAACACGGTGGTTTATAGAAATTTTGTTTACTAAGATGGAAAATTATACCTAACTTCCAATACGAGGGTGAATACTTTCAGCGTCCATAATATAAGATAATATTTTCTCGGAAAGATCGCTGTCTCTTGAAAACACTAGCAAAAAATTGTAAGTCTGACGTTTCGATTACACCTGTAATCTTTGTCAAAGACGAAGAACCTCACAATTTACCTGAACAAGTTCAAACAACATTTTGAAAGTAAATAAACAAATCACCAAGGAAGCGAGACGTCATAGAAACAACGTGCCAACCTGATAAAAAAGAACCTGACGACGAAAAAGGAACTACATACCGACCAAATATACACGAATTACTTGATAAAAGATAACTACAAAATAGCCTTCCAAATGTCACCTAACTCATAATTTCCACAATCCCTATTAAAATTATTAGTATTCGTACAAATTTCTATTGCTTCTTTTATTAGACGTTTGTGATAATATTTTTCTCTATGTAAAATTAAAGTCAATCATGTGTTTAGTGAAATATGAGTGTTCAGCTACAAGATTTATCTATCTGTTGCAGCATAGTAACACGTATGTGTTCTTTCAAACGTGTACCTACTTTTCTTTTAGTTTGACCTATGTACTTGCCGCAAGAACAAGTAATTTTGTAAACACCTTCACTCTCTAAATGTACTTTGTCTTTAGTAGAATTTAAAATTTTATCTAAATTATTATATGTACTATCAACAACTAAAATATCGTGTTTTCTAAGCATTCTCTTTAATTTTTCCGAAAGGCCTTGTACATAAGGCAAACTCAACTTCAATTTACTTTGTCCTGGCTGAGAATTTATTATTTCATTTTGATGAGCACTTTTATTAAAAACTGACCAAATATTCTTACTGCTATAACCATTTCTCACTAGCGCTGATTTAAGATTTTCATCTGAAATCATTTGTGCTCTAACAAATAACGTCCTTATAAGACTTGTGTCAGGCAAATTTTCTTCGTCTTTGACAAAGATTACCCGCTATTGCAAAGCAAGGAAATTGCAGATTTATTTACCGATTTATTGACAGGTATTCGTAAATAAAAGACTCCAAAAGCGAGTACATTTTAGTTGACCGTCTGACTGCAGAAGCGTAGACAATGGAMAGAAGCATATAGAAGATACTTTAAATGCCAAAACCGAGACCAAAACGATACATTGCAGAAAATTTGCTAAAAAGCTAACATGAAAAAAAAGGTGGCTAATTTTTATAAAAAGGATGTTATTTATATTTAGCTTCAAAAATCTAAAAAACGAACTTGAAGACCGGATATCGACGTCATTAGAAAAATGCTCGACTGAATATTAAAACGCATGTAAAGTTCCTCCACAGATTCTACAATCGCGAGTTATTTTCGTCGAAGCGACCAACGCAAAAATGATAAAATTCCTTAGCTATCGCTGAGCAAATAGCACAAAAAAGCGTGTACGCGCGCCAGCTTCTACTTTAATTACACCATTATGCCGTTTCGAAACGCTTGCGTCAACGGGCGATAATGTCAAGATGAGGGGTTTCCGAGAAGTTTTCCGCGAATTCAGAAGTGTCAAAAGACGATAGGTGGGTGCAGAAAACGTCAAGTTATGACTGTCTTTACGTACCATTTATTGTTATTTTCCACTATGTCATTCATCAGCAGAAAAAGTAACGACTGATGCTATTTCAGCTAGAACTTCAAGACGGTAAATTGTACTATTGCGTCGTTGTCTGCTGCAAGTAGATAACGGGAGTTTCTACAGTACTGGAAACATTCTCTTTGTCCATTAAATTTCTTTCGTGTCTTACAAGMGTGGWTTGATAAATAACTTGGTTTGTGTACTAATAGTAAAATTCCTAGATTTATTGAGTACAGCAATGGTCGCCATTTTCACTCCAAAAATATCAGAAATCCGAATGTTGCAGATAGTGATAGAAAATTACAAGAACAAAACATCATCTTTATATTAATTTCCTAACATAGGCTTAGGCAGGTACGGGCTCCCTGTTGAAAGGTTCGTCTTCTTTCCCCAACGAATGTGAAACCAGCGATAAACTAATTATAGTATTATTAATGAGAAAAATGTACAGTAATGATGGATAAATAGCGTCTAGTATACAAAAATTGAGCAATATTTATTGAGTCTATAATTCTAGCTTGGTGTTCGTATGCAGCCGTAGCATTAATTTTGCAATCATCTGTACCTGGAGATGGAAAAATGAATGTGATGTTAGCTGTGGTTTCAAGTCAATCTGACAACAGTTAGTTGCATGACAACTGCCTAAATACAAGTTTTCGAGTGTCAGCGAGAAATTGATTAATTCGAATTCATAGTGTGATTCAATTATTTTTTAAGGGAAAACAGCAAACGAAATGAATGATTCGTAACCTTCCTATGAAACCCTTCAACTTTGGGTCCATTATTTGGTTATAGCCGACAAATAAGTAAAAGTGCGTGAGTTAGCAGATATTGCAGGCATCTCAGATGAGCAAATTGCTTTATTTTATATAACTCAACACGGATACACAGGGCGAACCAGATCTCAAAAAATTATTACCTTTGTAAAAATTAACATTAGTAATAACAATCTCAAGATTAAAAACTTTTCTGGCAGGACAAAAATTTGAATCTAATCAAGGGGTAATACCGAGGGGGTAATCACCGTGGATGTGTTTGTACAACTGCTCGGATGTGGCCTGGATGTGTTCGGATCTGTTGAGTGATTTGTAAATTTGGGCATGCGCGCATGTGTTTAGCCCACAAAAAAAAACTCTCAACTGCTAAAACCTGACCTAAAACCACGTGTTTCACTTCGCATTTTACGTTTGTTGGCTTTTTAATGAAAATTGAAGCAGTGACAGACTGAACCGTGTAAAAATTACTCAAATTTCTAATGACCATGTATGGGTGTATTTTTAGTATAAGTTACAGGGCGCCAAATAAAAATAGTTCTTTAATGGAGAGCGTATGTACATTCTTTCAAATATTTTAAAGGAAAAAGAAAACATTGACAATATCCACTTAAAACAGCAACAGTTACAACAAAGGTCTGGAGAGCTTGGGCAAATTTTATGAACTTATTGATTTTTTTACTCTCCCTAAAGACAAAAGTGTTGACATAAAAAGATACATGCGCACTATGTATCTAGCAACTTGTACAATGAAATAATCATAATTCATTCAAACAACTTGGAAGGATCAATAAAGCTGTTGTGACAGAAAATACTCTTGAATTTGCCATTGGATGAAGATAAAAATAATAGTGTTAATATTATGCTTGAAAACTATTACAGTCTAGTTTGATGACCGCTGGTATCTGGGTTGGAAATTTAAATCGAAGAAGTGTAGTTCGGAAAATTACAGCAAAGAAATAAATAAAAAATTCATTTTTTATGTTCCAGTAATTTCACAAAGCTCGCAACCTTTTTGTCTGAAAAGGGCAGATAAGCATAATATAAAAATATAAATCTTCTGAGAACCGAAATAGAGTATTTTTTAGATATACGTTCTTCGAAGACAAAGTTATTTTGAACTATTGAAACATTCTTTTTCTTTACATTTTTTTATTATGTTATGTACGCTTAGGATTTCTTTTTTTTGACATGCTTAGACATATACTTTGTAAAAATGTTTGTGTATTTCCTTTGTCTATGATCTATTATTATTTTACGTGTGCAAAAAATAGTAAACAGGGAGTCTATAAAGTCTATGAAACTCAGGATGTGTAAAAAGTAATTTTTGGGGTTCTCTGTCTAAATAAGTGTGGATTAGCGTAAACAAGTCTTAATTTTGTGTAATGGATATGGATGGATGTGGATGGATGTACACGTTTTTCCATGGATGTGTGTGGATGTGTTTGAGAAAATGGATGAGTTTGTACAATTTTGGATGGGTGATTTTCCCCTCGAGTAATACAGTAACTAAGTATTTGTATAAGTCTCGAAAAATCATATTTCCGCGAAGAAATCGAAGTTAATTAAATAAAGGTTGAAACAAATGCACTGAACATGCGATTTTTAACTACAAAATATAGATCTAAACGTCTAAGCTTCTTGTGGTTTGTGTAATTCACATGAGACTGATTCCATACGACTATGTTATATGCCTGTACACCGCGTTAGAAAAACAAAATTCGCACAGCACCAGAATGCCTAATTAAGAACATTAACATCATCTTATGGCAATAACAAGGCGAATCGCGAAGAATTTCGCCAGTTCGCCAGCACGTTTCAGTTCAATGTACCTCAAAAAAGTAATAACGGCGGTCCAAACTAGGTTTATGTTTTAAACGAAATACCTCGACTAGATGGCATGCTGCCAGTTCTCACTAGCTTGCCAAATTTTTCTCATTCCAATCTGAAACCGACAGGCCGCCGTGAGAACAAATGAACACAAAAGCCGACGCTCGTTGAATTATAATGTTGGCGGTTTGAAGCGTAATAGTAACCAAAGTAACTTCACCATCAATCTGTTCAAATTGTGGACTTTTTTAATGAAATATAATTAGTTAAAAAAACTGCGATGTAAAAGGAAGAAGCTGATCACCCAAGTATTATTAGAAGTTATATGTCGGATAGGGTTCAGATTGTAACGTGTGGTGTCCCACAGGGATCTATTCTGGGTCCTATACTTTTTACTTTAATATTAAGCTGAAATATCTTGGGGGAATTCGACTTGGTGGTATTTGGGCAAGCTTACAATCGCTTTACTACAATCTTCTTCAGGGCTTACTACAACAATAATCCAGTTTACATTAATTTTACAAGAAGTGAAACAACAACATGTTACTTACTAATTTGAGTTTTAAATAGGCAGCTATATTAGGGAAAGGAATCTTCGAAAATTTTAACCAGTATATGCTAAATGTAATACACATATAATAACACAATCAAGAAATTTTATATACAATATAATGATCATAACAAATAAGGTGACATATACGTCGTAGTCACTAGTCTGATTCACAAACCACTTTTATTTTAATTTCAAATTTCAATTCCTAAACTTTTTATTATGTATATTATTAAAAGTTCCTTATGTGTTACTGTCAAAATTGCAGGAATACTTCCTAAAGGATTATGGTACAATGAACTTCAATTTTAAAAGAAATCGCCAATAACTACTTGAATTTAGGTTTTATTAATTTCGTAAAATTTCTGTCGATAACAAATATGTGTATATATTACTTAAAATTTGTGTATCTCACGTTATTAGTTTTATTAATTTGGTACATCTCTAAAATTAGTCCTCTATTTCGCTCTTTTTCTAAAATTTTGACACTATCCCAATTTATGTTATGGTTGTTGTTTAATACATGTTCTGCTAGAGCACATCTTATACTTTTTGTGTTTATATCACTTTTGTGTAGTGCTAATCTACTAGATAGCCATTGTGAGGTCTGGCTAATATAATTGTCTTCACATGTACCACATTCTAAACAATAAATAACCCCGATTGAATGTCATTATTATGCTGATGACACTCAAGTTATTTATTATTCTGATAGAAATACTATTCTGGATACCAAGGAAAAACTTGAGGCGGATCTAAGGAACTTATATCGCGCGTCTATAGACCATTATTTGGTAAACTGAATTAGTTACGAACTTACATATTAAGATATTAGTACGCATGTAAATTCTCTTATTAGTACGGCATTCTGTAATCTTAGAGTTTATTAAAGAAGTAAAATTGCGTGAAACTAATTTGAAACCTAACGATAATTTTGTTATCATCGACGGTGAGTCTAACTTCACATTAGACGGCAGTGATGCAGCGAGAAACAACACCTACTATTTTAGAGGGTAATAAAGTGCACAATGAAGTAAAATTCGAACGTCATGCCAAGTTTCAGAAGAAGGATTTGGTATGGTTAGCATTCAGTTCAAAGGGAAGATCTACTCCATATACAGGGTGATCTATAAGCTATATGCTCAACTTGATCAGATGAATAGTGACATATTCTAAGTAAAAACTGTTATTGAACACATGCCCTTTTTCTTTTAGTTTAGAAGTTATAAGCATTTTAATTATTTACATTTATTTAGTTAGCCTAAAACATTTTTAATTAAAATCTAAATATAAATTATAAAAACTGTACAAAATTTGGATCGTTTCTTATTACATGGCTTGCATTTATTATTCTTTGTATTAATTGCTTGCGATTGGTAATCTCCATCTGATAAACCAGCTGCTTCGTATGATCCCACAGATAAAAATCTAAGGGATTCAAATCAGGCGAGCGTGGCGGGCAAGCTACTGGACCTCCAATCCAATGATTTGGAAAATTATTATTTAACTAGGTAGTTACTTCTCTGCCTCTATGTAGTGGTGCGCCGTCATGCTGGTACCACATATTAGCGATCACATTAAGTGGTATTTCGTCTATTAGATCATAAAGAGTATGCTCCAAAAGTTGTCTGCACGACTCTCTATTTAAGCAATCATTTGTGATCTGTATAGGCAGCAAGGTATTATAGAAAATGCCACCCCAAACATTTACACTAAAATGTCGCTGAAATCGCCTGGGTCTAATAGCATAGGGATTTTGCAAAGATCATACATGTTCATTATGGAAGTTTGTTATGCCATCCCTAGTAAAACATGATTTATCTGACGAAGAAGAGCAAGTGAAATAAAATTAGGGTTACGTGTATTTTGCTAAAGAATCCATTGGCAAAATTCTAATCGCTGCTGGTTATCTTCAGGATGTAGTGCTTGTACACTTTGACGATGATATGGATGTAAGACCTTTTTATTTAAGGTTCGCCACACAAAATTTTGTGATAACTGTAATTGATTTGCTAGTTGGCGCGTGTTAAGTGAAGGGTTCTCCAAAATGGCATCTACATTTTCTTCATTTTGTACATTTATTTCATGGGGACAAACATGTCTCGGTGCCAGATGGCCCGTTTCCCTAAGTGGGTGAAATGATGCACTAGAAACTGACCTAGCAGGCTGGTGTCGATTTGGAAATTTACGTCCATACTCTCATGCTGTTCATATAACATTTTTTACTTAGAATATCATCATTATTTATCTGTTCAAGTTTGACATAGAGCTTATAGATCACCCTGTATAGTGCCTTCAGTACTAGGTATCAATTAAAATGTGTATGGTAACGAATGCGTTAGGAAAAGACTAGTTGCCTTCGTCAAAAATTTTTATAAGACGGCAAATATATTTTAGCAGTCATGGCAATAGCTGATTAGGGCACTCAAACAATTGAGACTTTTCACCAAAAGCATCTAAAATATATTTGGCGTGTAGATAATGTTCTTAATGTAGGTACCTCAATTGAGACCAATTGACAGATTTTGGCCCCTACTAGAACAAATGATATACGACAGATGATGGGAAGCGAAAACAAATGAAGAACTACGGCGAAGAATTCTTAGCAAACTTCGCCATTATAAAAAAGAGCATTTTAAAGCATTAATGCTAGAATTTTTACAAAAGGGAGGCTGATTATGGGGCAGTTTTCTAATCAGTACCTAGTTTAAGGAACGACTTATTGCATTATTATTATTATTATTATTATTTGTACGGATTTTTTGTTTACACACCCTTATTCAGTGAAAATATGTCAATCCATTCCCTAGAATTGTAGTCACAAATCGGAAGTTGGCAAAAAATAATATCAAAAATTAAAAGGTGGCTTGATTCTCGAGTGGTCAATGTAGATAATGGGAAGAAATACTAAAAAACTGAAGCCAGGCAACAAGATCTGTGATCTTACAAAAAATTGCCAAATATCCTGAAATATTGAAATGTTTTCACGAAATCTGTTCAATTTACCAAACTCGACTTGTCGACTTGGATAACATTTTTGATTTTGCAGACCGTAACCGAATGAAAAGAGATTATAAATGATTTTGATAGTAACAGGAATCATTTTTCTTGTGAAATGATGGCACCAGTTGCCGTGAACTCAAGAAACAGCTTTATGCTCCTCGAAAGGCAATTGCTATTGACGGTCACAACAATTTAAATAACTATCGTCAGGAAATGCTTGGGCAGCAAGCTGACTCAGAGAAAGCGTATGAATTCCTCAAGCTAGCTAATCACAATGGTATGCAACACCACGACAAAAACCACGGATTTTTAAGCAATTACAACTCTAGTTCTGTGAAAAGTGCCGGATAAAACTGTAATAACAGGTGTAAATGCCAATGGAATCAACCACACTAATAGGAACCATCCAAATAAGCATATAAAGAAGACTAAAAGTACCGTTCTCGCGCGTTGTAATAGTGAAATAATTCGACGCGATTATTGTGCAAATATATTAGCATCCAGGCTATAAACGGCAGTAAACAAATTCCGTGAGTCATTTACGAATTAGCGGTCCCCTCCGAATACAAACAGAATACCTGTACGCTGGCCCATTCAGAGCAGCGTGTGTAGAGAAAAAAGGCGACTTTTTTTCTGTTTGCAAACGGACACTTTCACTGCATGCATCGTCCGATCAATTTTCCAGGTCACCCGAGGAACAGAAGCAACAATTGTGCGTGGAATTTTGCTACAGCTGCGGCGAGCACGCCTATTTTAAACTTTAACGACCTTGACTTTCAAAATTGAAGAACGTGCGGACATTTAAACGGGAAATTCGAAAAACCCGCCTGGAGAATTTTCGCGGTTTATAAATAAAACGGACGGAACGCGATGGTTTTGCCAGTCGCCAGGCAGTCTCTTTTGACAATTTTCAAAATCGCATGAAAGAATCCATCGGACAACCGCCAGGGTAAACGTTTTCCGCTGCAAGTGAATGACGTACGTTGTTTTCACAGAAAGGTAGTAAATATTTTTAGACATAACAATCTAATATTTATTCGTTTCCTCTCGCGCGTTTTCATAGCGGTGGCAGCACATTCACCGATGTTTTTTAAATCAAATTCCTCCGAGGCATAATTAGATATACATTATATATGTACATCATTAGCGAAAACATCTGAATACCGTTCGTTTTCGAGCGACGTTCCCGTCGACAAACACACGTCCGATGCCACTGAAACTCCGTGTGATGTATTCGGGAGGCAGATGCGTTTGGAAACTTATTTTCCGAAGAGATTGTTGGAATGCGAGACCTACCTGTCCCGTGGGTCGATCCAGGTCGTTTTTTTCGTGTTGTGGTCGATAAAGTAGATCTTCCCGTCGTAGTCCTGTCCATAGTCCCATCCTTCAGGCAGAGGTATCTCACCATTTCTTTTTCTAGGCATATTTCACTGTTTAATCCATGAAAAACCACGACAACTGGCACACGCACCACTAACTACACCGCCATCTTGCATACCACATTATCATGAGCGGTCGCATTCGGTGACGTCACGCCCCAACGGCCAATGACAGCGCTCAGCCTCGGGCAAAGGAATGCGGCTAGAGTAACTAACATAGGTATTATAGCCGAGCCGTGAAGTAACACTCGTATTTTCGATTCGATTTGTTCAAACTGGCTGCGAAACTTCGATTATCCGTCCTTTCACCCCGCCGTCCCTTTGCCGTCGCGGTAACCACCAGTCAGCTATTTGTGAAATTCAAATTCATTTTTGTGCTACCTATCCCACATCCTTCGAGAGATATCGGTATGAATGGAATGCGACTGGGCCCGACCCACGGCAGTTCGCATTCCACAAAGTTTAATAGCGCCGAGTTAGTTCGCGCGTTTGCTGGAAGATGGTAATCAGCCCGCAGATTTCCGGTATTTTGTTCAATTTTACTCGAGTTTGACCACTGTCGCGCCATCTATGCCTGATCATCGAAAAACTAGACTGTGGTGCGGCTTAACGGGCTGCAGAAGGCGCAACGTGTGGCATTTTCCAGTTAAATAATATACGAGGAGTACTGGAGAAGTTATATCTTAGGCAAATAAATCATATCACATTCAAGCCTTTATTGCACATTCGGTTTCGTGGATTATGAGACTGACTGGTCTGGCTGTGCGTGAAGCCACCTCTATTGTAAATCATTTTTAGTTTGTTTTATGTCCTATTTCGTATGAAAATTCAACAACAACTCTGGAGAAATTTTACTTTACCACAATGAATGGGGAAGTAACGAAAACGATAGTTTACCAACATTTATTAACCTAAAACCAAATTACATATCTTTAAATTCACCACTGCCGTTAAGCAAGAGGATATTGGGATTCTCCTTCTCGAATTCGCTGGGCTCCCTCTCCCTGTCCTCCTTCCCCCACTCACCCAGCGACGACATGACGTCGGGCTCCTTCTTCCTCTCCTCCTGTTCCCTCTACAATCGCAAATAAAAAACCAGACACCTACTTAAAACGGCATTTATTCGATAAAACAAAGAAGATACAACACCATGCGCACGTTTTTCTAATTGCACATCTTTTCATTCAATTCACCTGAGTATCCGTTTTTGCAAATTTCTCGAACATGTTAGCGTAAATCTTCTTCTCTTTTGCCAGCTGCTCGCGGATGCTCTTCTGGCAGATGGCCAGCTGCGACTGGGCTGCCTTGTTGCTCGGGTCGAGCTGGAGGACCTCGGAGAAGTCCTTGATGGCCTGGTGGGCCTCGCCGAGGGCGAGCAGCGCCTGTCCCCGCCTGAACAGCGCCTTTTCGTTCTTCGGGTCGATTTCCAGTGCCGAGGTGGCCGCGTTTTTCGCTTCGAAGTGCTCGTTCAATTTGAGGTAGCACAGGGCCAGGTTGGAATGGGAGGCCAACAGCAGGGATTTTCTTTCGTCGGCCTGTGGACCTTCCGTGTCTGAAAAACAAGGTCGACTATTTGCCAAATACAATCAAATCAAGACTGCTTTGGATTTTATATCACAGAAACTCAGCCAGCCAAAGATATCTACACTTTTTGATTGTAAATGCAAGGATGTGGCTCCAGCAATATGGAGTACCTGTGCATAATTCTCAGACTGTACAAAATCACTTAAATCAGCATTTTAATGGTAGAATTATAACAACGCACAGAAATATTTGATCTCCTTGATCACCAGATCTAACACGCTTAGACTTCTTTCTCTGAGGATACTTAAAAACTAAGTTATATGGCGTAACAAACTACAACAATGAGAAAAATCAGAAAAATAGCTTATTCTGAATATAAATAAATCCAATATGGTGTCCATAAGAAAAACAATTTTTATGCAAATATTTTGAAAATATGAATATGAATGAGTTATGTTTCATATTTTGGTTCACATAGTAATACGGCACTGACAATTTAAATTTCCATCCTCACTTTTACGATGTTTTAAATTTCCCACCAAATCAATGGTCACATGACATGATAAATACACAAGGTCACAAAATGCAAACCATTCCCAAATAGAATTAAACTTACCCTTTTCGAATTCCAGGAATGACAGGACCTTTTTGTACATCTTCACCGCCAAACTATACTTCCCAGCCTTGAAATAATTCGTCCCCTTCTCTTTGAACAATTTCGACTGCTCCACCCGTTCCTCCGAATCCAACGACCAACTTTCCTTGGCTTTCTCGAACGATTTAAGAGTTACGATATATTCTACGGTAGCGTTTGGTGGAATTCCAAGTTCCGGGTTTCCCTGCGCCCCAAAGGCGTATTGGGGCTTGATAATGACTCTAGCTACTTCGCCTTTCTTTAGTTTCTCGACAGCACGTTCGACTCCGTCGATGACGTTGGCCTCCGAGCCCTCGCCGACCGTGAAAGACACGTCCCTGTCTTCGAAAGTGTTGTCACCAAGTTTACCCGTAATGTGTACTACAAAAAAAATTAGATTGTTACGGGAAACGACCCAAATGTTGTTTATTTGGTACCTTCAACGATGGCACCGTCGTTTGGTGTTGTGTAACCTTCTCCGGCTTTTACCTGAAATTTTTCTATGCCTCCGTCCTTTTTAGGACTCAAATCTTCACCTTTCCATTCGATAACTTCAACCTGCAAAACGTCACTTTAACCACTGACCACAAAAAATTTTTTGATGGATCAGGAATGTATGAAGATCGTCCAATAAAAAAGACAAGAATAAACTAACTTTGTGCAAACTTATAGTATGGAAACCTATTTCGAAACCATAGTAATAGTGCTGAAAACAAGATTTTTAAAACAACTGACAAAAAATTCTTTTATTGATAGGAACATAAATATAAATCCACATGGAAGATCATCTGCAAATTATATACCTGAAGATAGAGCTAAGGTTTTAAATAAACAATGGAAACAAGAGATGTTGCAACCATTTATCTGTGGTAAAGAGAGGAAGCAATTAATACAGAAAATTTAGAACAAATGGAGACTGCAATAGAGAGGAAGAAAGTTATAAATAACGCAAGAGAAATACAAATTTTTGCGTGACATGTTACAACAATTACCTATTGCAGCATGTTAAGAATAATGTGCAATTTTCAATAATATACTGAATATTAAAAAATCTGTAAATGACTCCAAAAGATCAATCATCTTACAAAGCTGAATAATAAAGACACTAATGAGTGGTTTACAGAATCAAAACTATAATACAATCCAATTGCATATGAATTGCCTAAGAATGAGTAAATATCAAAATCGTATTTTGGGAATTATATATGATTATACATATATTAAATAATTTGGATAAATACAAATCTGGAATGTCCAGAATTAATCGCGCTAGTGTAAGTATCTTTTGAGATCCACGTCTATATTACGTTTCCCCACTTCGAAGTCAGCTCTCTCGAAGATACAACCTTGACTGATTATTTATAAAATTCTACCAGATTTATTAACTGTTATATTACAATACATGTTCTTATTATAAGGTAATTTTACACTTATGACTATAAACTCAATGGTTGGTATTTGTATATTTATTACTTGAAATGAAAATAAAACCTAACATTTACTTAGTAAACAGGAAATTGTGTCACACTGCCTAAGTTATTCAAATCATACTTTTAACATGTGGCTCCACCTATGGCCACCTATGAGAAAACTTTTCAACTCGAAACTTAATAATACATTTGTCTCAATTATTATAGAAGAAAAGAAGAGCTACTCTAGACATGTCACAGAGACACCTTTTGTAGAAGGTGAGAAAGCGTGAAAAGAAAAAGCAACATTCTACTCTTCTTACGTCAAATTTCAGTGTCGCATCCGGGGGAATGTTAGGCGGGCTCCCAGCCTTGCCGTACGCATACTCCGAAGCACAAGTCAGTATCGCCCTCTCGCCCTTCTTCATCGTGGCCACCCCGATGTCCCATGCCTTGATGACGCTGCCCTTTCCCAGGTTGAACTCGAACGGCTGGCCCCTGTCCCTGCTCGAGTCGAATTGGGTGCCGTCCAGGAGGGTGCCGGTGTAGTGCACTTTGACTTTGGAACCGGGGGCRGGCAATTCATCCCCCACGCCCRCCTGAAGGACCTGCTTCAGCACACCCCCGTCCTGTTTCGGAGATATGTCGACGGGCTCGTCGGACTGCACCATGCTGTCGGAATTCTCTAGATTCTAGAACACTCGCTGCGATATCGGCTTATTATATTGCGGTTAGCAATGTTTTTGTCGGGAATTTGCGGTTGGAACGCTTGTTTTGAACTGATAAAACAGTTTCGCAGGGTTAAAATGACAATCTAGAAAGCTCTGGCTTTAAACGGCTTGATAAGAAGAGAACGTTTGGGAAACGGTACTGAATAGCACACTGAACGCAGGTTATTCTAGAAAACCACAGAAACACAGTAAACAAAAACTAAATTTGACAATTGACAGGTGCCATTTAAAAACCATGTGCTTCTTCACAGGCTTGCCAATATGGCAATAATTAATCACGGCACACGAGCAAGCAAAGTGGGCAAGTAACTAACAATATTCTGTCAAAAACCAGCAACGCTTTTAATTAATAACCAGGTAATTGCAAAAACTGAATAATTATTATGGTTTTGAAGCGGCAGGCAGGATATATAGAGCATAGTTTGTGTGCTATTTCCTAGTTTTAGAGAATTACCACAACTGCCGCCATCTTCACTCCAAAACGAGCAAAAATTTAAATATGTATTTGTAGAAAATGTATTCATATTATTTATTAATCACATAAGACGAAAATACCACACAAAAACTCATTTAAATTGTAAATAAAAAAGACGCCATTTTTCATACAATGCATTGTTGCCATTTCATCTTAAACTTGGTTTTTGCTTAATTTTAGATACTGTACATTTTTTAGAACCATTTATGACTAGGAACCAAACTCGGGATTTTCCAATCTAAAAATTGCTTTTGTCTAATCCAGCAGTAAAGCAAATATTGCACAAACATTGAACAGTCAATATAAACAAGTATTTATTAATTTAAATTATGCATATTAATAACAATTTCATATAAAATTCAGATTCAGATCATAAAATACATGTAACACTTAAACATATTCAGAATTCAATCCCAAACGGGTAATATTTGTGGTCAGCAAACATGGAAAGCGGGCAAACCCTCTGGTTTTTGTTGCAAGAATCCAAGTAGGCAACATCTTCCTTATCCAAGGCAATATCGAGTACCTGGAAATTCTCAGCAATCCGCGACTTTGTAACAGATTTTGGAATAACAGAAATGCCCAGAGATATCAGATAGTTCAGCACGACCTGAGCCGGGGTTTTCCCATACTTGTCTCCGATCGCTTTAACTTTCGGATCGAAAATTGTGGGTTCCGGGAAGCCTGGCATCCCGGCATTCTCGCTGCGTCCCAACGGACAGTATCCGACCACCACCACGTCACGTTTCTTGCAGAAATCTATGAGTTTTTTTTGGTTCAGGTTCGGGTTGACCTCCACCTGATTAACGACTGGTTTTACGACACAGTTTTGTATGTTGCGTTCCAGTTGCTCGCTGTTGTAGTTCGACACTCCGATGCTTTTGGTCAATCCGAGTTTGACGCATTCTTCCATGCCCTTCCAGGTGTCTAGGTAATCCGTGTTGTCGTAGGCGTCCTTGCCTTCGTTCACCGGCCACAAACTGGAATGTTCCTTGAACGCAAAAGGCCAGTGCACCAGATACAGATCAAGGTATTTCAGTTTGAGTGCTTCGAGAGATTCTTTTATCATAGGAACGACTTTCTCTCTTGCATGGTAGTTGCACCATAGCTTACTCGTGATGAACAGGTCTTCACGTCTCACAGTACCATCACTGATTTTTGTTTGTATAGCGGTGCCAACTTCAGCTTCGTTACCGTAGAACCATGCACAGTCGAAATGTCGGTAACCCAAGTCTATAGCGTATTTCACAGCTTCAACAACCTCACCAGGTCCAGACTGCAACCAAATATTAAAATTAAAACGTTTGACACAGACGTTTTGTTTACCTTGTAAGTTCCTAAACCAATTATTGGAATTTCGTTTCCGTCGTTTAGTTTTAGCGTTTGAGACATGGTAAATAATAACAAGCGGAAGAATGTTGCGTATTACTAAAGAGTACAGAAAAGCAACACTTCAGTTTAAAGATGGAAAATTTACATCCAGTTTATTATGTCCTTGCCCTTGTAAGTTTAACCTCTACATCTGTTTATTTTTTGTTGAATTAAAGACAATTGACATTGAAATGTTGACAAATGACAGACAGCAAATTTTGTTTCTCTACTACCAAATACGGGGGTGGTTCAGTAGATACTTCAATATTTTTTTTGCATTGCTTAGAAATGTTCCTCTTGCATATACTATGAACAATAATGATTTTTAATACTTAGTTCTTTTTATGGTAGGCAAATGGCAAGCGAATGCACTTTAATCATTTTAAAGATTGTCAGTAGTAATTTTTTTGATGTGGTTTCAAATCTAAAAATATATTTATTCTCAAAATTGTTCTCCATAAATGTACATACTGAAATTATCGGCGTTAAATTTTATATGATACTTCTTGGAAAATGATCTCTTAGAGATATTTTCAACTTGATAGAACTCATGTCTACCATGTGACTAAACTATAGATTCCTGGAAGAATGGGTTTGTCCAATTGTTGCCCAGCAAGGTCACTTGACTTGACACCTATTAATTATTTTTTGTGGTACATATTGAAATCACTATATTTTTTGATAATGTGTCTACAAGTATAGCAACAATTAATTTTATGTTTACACACTAATGGGCCACCCTGATAGATTATAGTAGAGGTTAAACTTTTGATGCCACAGCAAAGTCATTTGCCACCAAATCGTTTATATAAGGCAAAACGTTGCCCATTAAAAACTTGTGTTTACCTTAGTGGCCTTCATCTTTAAGATGTTTTCTAAAGTTAATGAAACAATTTTACAGTCTGCAAAGTACACAGTTGAATGTTTTTTCCATGTAAATAAAGTGTATTTGGTCTGTCTGCAAAAAAAATTTACACTTAATAAATATAATGAAAGAAACAACAAAAGATTATCTCAACGATTTGCTAATGATATGAGAACATTTTTTTATCAATTACCTGGCAATTGTTCTGTAGAACTGCTCGACATATTTTCTAGTTCATCCACATTTATTTCTAATTCTAATTCCAAAATGCTCCCATTCTGTCTTTCCCCTGAAAGTCAACTGGAAGATCAGGAATGCTCTGAAGATTGTAGTCCAGAGGCTGAAGCTGTAGCTGGAGCATTAAACAATAAATAAATGTAATAAAAATAGGTTGCCAATGATATAGAAGCTTGACTACATGATGCTTGTGTTAAGTTGTTGCCTACACTTTTTCATTTTGAAAAGGTTTTGTTTTCATGGAACTATTGTTCATCATCAATAAAATAATCATCACTCTTCTGCCAGAATGTGAATAGATGGCATTAATTTTAAAACTGACTGTACATATACCATATACTTTACGATAGACATATACCTATATAACTATAACTAAATTAAATCAAAAAATTAAAGCAACACTACCTGTTGGATATTGGAGTGCAGTTTCAGATTCGTTGTCTCTGACATCTTTTCTCGAATTACTATGTTTGCAATCTTTCAAGCAAGGTAGCCTTGCAATTGTAGTATGTCTCTTCTCAAACATTACTTCATGGGTGACTCCCAGAATATGTTCAAACAGTCTTGTGCAATCGAACTCGCAGCTGCAGAATAAACATTTGATATTCCGATGCTGAGCCATTCGAAAACAGATTTGTTGATAATGATAATGAACAGGAACTAGACCCCAGCTATGTTTATAAACCTCAACAGCACTAAACTTTATGACGTCTGATAAGCAGCTTTTATGTTTTGCTCCAGTTAAGTGTTCTGTGATGTTCTTAACATCAAGTTCGCAAACCATGCAAAATATCGTGAAGTCGTGGTTTGGGATCAAATATTGACTACTTCCTAAATGCTGGACTCCATTGAAGTGCTGAGTTGCATTGTCGATTGTGGGTTTGAAATTCTGGAAACATAAGCGACAAGAGACCATATCTCCATTTCGAATAATGTAGTAATAGTTCAGTCCAAACAAAGAAAGCTCGTTAAGACATAAATCCGGCTTAGCTGTTTCTGTAAATGAAGTTGGTGTTGCATTCATTGCTAAAAAGGCAGAAGTTACAAAAAATTTACACAAACAAGGTGGTTTCTAAAAAAATAGCAACATGGTTTACATTTTATAAAGATCTACCATGCAGTGTTACTTTGATTTCATTCTAGAAACTTCACTTTCGAAGATCATTAAATCACTTATTGTGGGTAATCCAAGCAACTGGTGTAGTTTTATGTGTTTTTAGATAATAAAGTGCCATAGGGGTCGTCAAATGGCTGCCAGGTAGCATCAAAACTATAATATAGTGTGTAAAAAAACCTATAGCCATTTTCGTCTAAAGCCAAAAAAAATGTTGTTATAGGGTGCCTTTTACATGGATAGCACACAGCACTTAATAATCTTTGTCTTTTTATAAAAAGAACACTTATTGCTGATTATTAATACTGTTCTGTGTGTTGTAAAAATGGAAGAAGACTACATTTTACGAACTATCAAACCAGCTCGAATAAAGTCACCATAACATGCAGGAACCGTTTTTCCAATTTCCAATTAAAACTAAAATTAGAGGGGATCATAAAAAAGGCTTGTAAAATGAGTTGAGGTAAAACTTCAAAGATCCACGTCATTTATTATTCATCAAATCTGAGCTTAATTAGCAAGTTATGAGTAAACTAGAAAAAAGAAAATTTTTTAAAACGGTCATATCTGAAAACAAGAAATAGATAAAATCATACTCAATTTTGGGTCACCTTATAATTTCTTTATTTAAACAGATCATGCAACAATAAACACATTAGGTACATCATCCAACAAACAATTACCTGTAGAAGTATCAGTTGCAGACCATGACGATGACTGTAGTTCACCAGCATTGTCAGGAGCATATAAATCAAACGCCTTTCCAATTTCAGTTTTATTTCCCAAATGTGCAAAAAATGCTTTTGTTTTACTACATAAATTTCGGTGTATTCCACCATCAATGTGTTGCTGCACATTAGCATAAATCATTTTGGTTCCACAAACATTACAGTACAGATATGTTGATGAGTAAGGTTGAATGAAAATTTGATGTGCCCAATAAATTGTAGGTAAATATTTCCAAGCGTTGTGATATGCTTCTAGAGCTTCCACACACGCTTGTGAAGCTGCACTCTTGAGATGTGATTTTCCCCCAACATGTTCACACAAGCCATTTCTTTTCAAAGGCACATTACATCTACACATCAGACAGTAGCCTTGAGGTCCTCTGGCCTGCACCCTGCCATTAAATTTTTGCAAAGCTTTTGGATACAGCTCTTCCTTGAGGTGTTCAAGATTCACACTGTACAATTCTCCAGTTTTACAGTTATCTTTATTTAAATCCAAACTGTTCGACAAAGAAACATCCAAAACTATAATAAACAGGTACATAGCAAGAAGAGATTGGATTGCAGAATTTTTTGCTTACCTGACTTCTGTAATACATGTTCAGGAACTTGCAATGAACTACAATCTTGCAAACAAGTTAAACGAGTACTGAGAGTTTTCTGTTTCTTCTCGAACAGATGTTGGTGTGACAATTTTCTTATGTGATATAACAGCTTTGAGGGTTTACATTTATTGTTACATACTATACAATGGACAGAATTGTTATTGATGACCCGAAAACAAATTTTCTGATACTGGTATTCGAGAGCGATCTTTGCCCACAACTCTTTATGTATCCCAAATACAATAACTCTATTAACATCCAGCACACACTGAGAGTGCTTCTTTAGATGTTCCGATATATTTTGCTGGATGAGAGGCACATTACATTCACAAGGTATGCAGAAAACGGAGTTACCAAAGTTCGGCAGTAAGTAATGGCTCATTTCTAAATGCTGAACACTATTCAAGTGCTGAGACACATCTACAGTTTTAGGCGACATCGTTACAGAACAAAGCTGGCAAAGGACGGTGTTGTTATCATTTGAGGTGATGTAATAAAAGCCTGCACCTAATTTTTTTAATTCAAACAAACATGAAACTGTCTCAATTGTTGCAGACCTTGATGTTACAGGTGTGTAAACTTTATCTTTAGTGACTTCTGTAGACAAATTATCATGAGCAGCAATATAGTAACACAGTGTCTTACCTATTTCACTGTTCTCTTTACAAAATTTGAGGAATTCACTAGATGTCTTGCATAAATTATAATGACTGACGTCATTTAAATGCTGCTTCACAGAAGTTGATGAAATAGCTACCTGTTTTTCACAAATGCAACAAAAGAAATGGGTACTTGAAGAAGGATTGAAAAAAATTTGATGCACCCAAAAGACAGAACCTCTGCCTTTCCAAAAGGACTGATATGTTACAACGCTTTGTAGATTTATCTGATCGGACTCCTTCTGAAGATGCTTCCTCCCCTTGGTATGAACTTCACCCTCTGCTTTTCCTATATAACATTGGCAAACCAAACAGAAAAATTGTGTACCTCTGTAGTGAATGATGCTGCCCCACGGTTTTGATATTTCTGGGTACACTTCCTTTTTAAGATCGTCCAAGTTTCTCAATGGATTCTTAGTATAAAGAGTTGTTAATATACTGTCCATATTTTGTATAGTTTAAAACACAAGGAGACAAGCAGCAATATGCTGAAAACACAACACCTGTTGACCACAGAACATATGTTGACAATTGTTAAGGATACTGTTTTATTGATTATTTATTGTGTTCATTTTCATTTTGTGCGTTTGTACGTTATCTACCTCCTACCATTAGATCAATATAAAGTTGAAATATGTAGGCTCTATAAAATCTTATGAAATATGCAAACTTTCTTTAACATAATATATTTTCTAAATATTTCACTTACTTAGTACATCATTTTGCAAATTATATTTATATTTTCGTACATAAAATTTGCAAATAGGTCAACAGGTATGACTGCCAATGTTGTTGTAGTTCTTATGTACCTGGTGGTTTCGAACTACCAAAACTACAGCCTAACCTACAAATTTGGGAATAGGTCAAACGTGTCAGGCGGTTTATTACTTATTTACTTGTGACGCCGATAACAGGCAGAATTTATCATTAATTTGGTTAATCGTTTGATACTAATTTTCTTATTAAAACAGCAAGCTTCGTGTGGGTTCCGCTTTAAACTCAGAAACAAATTGCTCCTTTCATCGTGTTTTTCAAAATCTTGTGACATTATGTCTAGAACGCTGGAATTAAATGATGGCAATAAGATCCCTGCCGTTGGTTTGGGAACGTACAAGGTAAAATACAATAAATAGTATTTTAAACGCAACCAGAGAKAATAGGCCGGTTTSTCTTCTCTTTTATTTTTACGTTCAAAGTATGCCATTAAAACCACTGAAATACATTACAGTCTGAAAAAGGCCAGATTGAGGAAGCTGTAAAATATGCAATTGACGTCGGCTACAGACATTTCGACTGCGCTTGGTACTATGGGAACGAAGCCGCAGTGGGTGAAGGCATACGGGAAAAAATTGAAGACGGGACTGTGGCACGGGAGGAAATCTTCATCACCAGCAAACTGTGGTGCAATTTCCACGCTAAGGAAAAAGTTGTACCCGCAATCAAAGAATCGCTGAAAGCCTTCAAACTGGACTACATGGATCTGTACCTGGTCCATTTTCCAGTGGCCTTCAAAGAGAATGCTCCCATCCTATCAGCGGACTTGAACAAAGATGCTCTGGCAGACACGGATTACTTGGAAACCTGGAAGGGCATGGAGGAATGCGTCAAACTCGGATTGACCAAAAGCATCGGGGTGTCGAACTACAACAGCCAGCAGTTGGAACGCACCTTGGCTAATTGCGTCATCAAACCCGTCGTCAACCAAGTAGAGGTCCACCCAAACCTCAATCAAAAAAAACTGATTAGTTTTTGTAAAGAACGAGACGTGGTAGTCACTGGATATGCTCCATTGGGGCGAGTGGAAAGAGCGGGACAACCGGGTTTCCCACAGCCGACGATACTCGATCCCAAAGTGAAGGAAATTGGAGAAAAATATGGGAAAACCCCGGCACAGGTGGTGCTGAACTATCTGATTTCCTTGGGCATCTCCGTCGTCCCTAAATCAGTGACAAAGTCGCGGATAAAGGAAAATTTTGATGTGTTCGATTTTAAATTGGATAAGGGTGATGTGGAGTATTTAGATTCTTGTAATAAGAATCAGAGGTTAGTTAAGTTTGATATCGCAAAAGATCACAAATATTATCCTTTTAACATTGAGTATTAGAGGAGTTTTTGTGTTTGAATAGTATAAAATGTAGTGATATGTTGGTGGAGTGAAGTACAAATTTTGTTTTTAATAAAACATGTTTTAATAGTTCAACTTTTTCATTACTTCCCTTGAATGTTTTCACAAACTGTTATACTGATCCTATAATACAATACAAGAAAATTTTAAATGTTGCCAAAAACTGAGTGAAGCAGTGTACGATTCTACAGCTAACATATCTGAAAGTGGATTAAAACCTAATAAATTAGCTTTATCTTCCACCTTTTTCGGCTTCTTTGGTAGCTACCGGTTGAAAACTGTTGTACTTACAGTCATTTTAAAAGAAGACATCAGTAATCAATATCTGGTAGTTTATAGAATGTTTACACCTTGATCGACGGTCATATTAGATTTTCATTCAGAACAGTATATCTACCGTTAAAACAGTAGATTTTGCAAAATTTGCTTGAAAACCAAAAAACATGCTTTTGGCATAAATGGAATGTTAAGCTTGACAAGAAGTTGGTCTGCAACGTTGCCGAACATAGCAAAATTCCGTCGTTTGCTGAATGGGCAAAAATTTAGCTACTTGATCACTTTGTTTATCATTGAGTTTCCCGCTTCCTTTGTTAAAAAATTAATTGTACTCGTAAGTGTCTAAAAATTTAATGAATTCAAACACGAAAGATCTATTCCTAAAGAGTATAAACACCTTTATTGACTCAAACAGAAATGCATCAAGACACAAAACATAACACTTTAAAAAAACATTACTGTCACTTATTAATTAATTTGTTGTAAATGCCTAAGAGTTAGATCACAAAGCTTTCTTAGTTTTGTCACTAGATAAGGTTTGCATGCCTTCGTCAAATTATGGCTTAAATCAAATGGGTCCTGCACACAGATAGCAGACAGTGCCCTGAAATATTCTGGATTTCTTGTGGTGTGTATTTTCGTGATGTAATCGTCCATTGCGGGGGGCAGATACTTTCTTATAGGATGAAGGATGAATACTTTTTTGGGAATGGTGTGGCCCAGTAATGGACAAATCACCTAAAAAAAAAGGGGGATTATTTTGTCTGACGAACTTAACAAACAAGTTTCATTAAAATAGAGTTCTTGTTGTATTTACTAACTGCTCAAGATGTTTTAGTTAATAACCTACATATTTTGAAACACTAAACTGTTCGTTTAAGAATGTGTTGCTATATGTTAAAAATAAATTAGGGGGACCACACTTTTAGTAAGGTCAGGAGTTCCCCAGGTTACAGCACCTGTCTTTTTAGCATACATAATATTGTTTCAATTATATCGTCATATGGTGGTTACACTGTGCCCTTAAATGAAGAATGAGTAACATTGAAATAGCCCAGTTCCTATTATTTTTATTTCTTTTATCTTTCTTGTAAGTTACATTAAATAATTTTTGCATTTGGCCAAGAAAAACCAATAATTCAAGATAGTTATGCTCCCGATTTTAGTAACTGTCATTAGTATAATTACAATCATCAAAAATAGATACTTTTAGTTAATATTGATATCTGGAGATACACAGTGTTCAGGTTGAGAATTTAAATTATCTTTCAAAGGAGTATTGTACCAAGAAATGGATCTAAAATACATTTTCTTAACTCACCTCAGTCTCATATGGAAATGTTGCGTAGTACCAGAAGAAGTTCTGCAGCAGCTGTTTCAAAGTTAGATCCATAGGTTTAATGTAACTCGTCAAGAAATGCAAATCCTGCCAGTAAGTAATCGTGCTCCAACCTAAAACTTCAACGTTGGATGGACACCGACACACACTTAAAAAAAATATTAATACCATCGATGGTTATTCTGGGGCCAGGATTTAAGGCTGCGAGCGTCGTGACTGGGATGAGGTAGTGCTGGGTTTGCAAATAAAAAATCGCCATCATGGAAAGGGCATAATTCGTTATCTTCTTGTTTAAGTTACATGAAGCTGACCATTTTTGCAAAAGCAGGATTATGTCTTGCGTGTAGGGCTGTATGTTGATGCAAACCCTGAAGGAGAGTATTGAATTAATATGAGATTTAAAATGATGACAAAAAATACCTTAAAAATTTTGTGTTTTCCATGCTAATGCCATGTCGAAAACTCAAATCACAATTCAGGCGGGTTCCTATATGGTGTACTCTTATGATGGGCGTCCTGGCAGTAGGCACGGAGCTGATATAAGTAAACTCCTTATTTTGCTTAAACAGATTTTCAGCTGTGATGAGTATATTGTTTTGAATTGCAGGATTCTGGTTCGGTTCTTCTAAGTACATGTCACCCGTGTCGACAAACACGTCAAGATCGCTTTCCTGTAATTTTTTTACTTACTATTATATTATTTTGCTACTTGCTAAATATAGTAAAAAAGCTCGTGCCACATACTACTACACTTGCTACTGGTTTGAAATGTGAACATTAATTTTTGGTTTTTCGAATTCTGTTGAAATATTTCCAATACACAGCCTAAATAAAAATTAGTATTAGTTTTGTGTATTTTGACAGTTAGGCATTTTTACATTGATCTCTCAGAACACAAAATTGTTCATAATTTTTTACTTACTTTCTGTGAACAATTCTCTTGTTTATAATTAAATATCTTGTTGATTTGTTAATCCAAGTATTAACATTTCTAAAGCATATTGTATAAAAACATCAAGATGTCTTCAATTAATTAAAAATCGTATTTGGACAAACTTTTTCATCAAAAAATAAAAAGGTTCCAGAACCATGAAATCTAATGACTCACTTGACTTCCAAGTCCTGACATCCTAGATCCAAACGGATATGCATTACAATTTGGGAACACACTGGACAAAGCATTCTCAAAAGCCTTGCAGCAATCCCAAGCTCTCTGTTCGTCATCTGTCACTGCCCTTGCTTCTGTCACAAGCGATATAGCTTGCTCGTTTATGTGTCTTTCGGATTGAAAAAGCTGTTTCGCTTTATTGGGTAGAACCATCCCTGCACAAATGAAAACAATGTATTGGCAGGTACAAGTAGTGTTTTGTAACCTACCTACTTCAATCAGGACAAACATTCATCTAGACTAGGACAGGCATGTATGCAGAACACAAAAAAAGTTGTAATAAAACATTCAGATGGTAAGGTTTATTATGAATTTCACGATTAAGATCAAGAGAACTATTTTATTTTTATTGAATCAGTAAAAATTGTCAGTTTTCACTAAGTGAAGTATGAAATTTCCATTAAAATATGGTATTTACTGACAAGAGGTTTCTTATTTTACTATGAAAGATGTACCATACACCACAAACTATATTATTACTTCCTACTTACCTTGATGGTTGCGATATCTATTAACCACATATGGATGATTTGCAACAGCAGGATTACCTCTGTATGCAAACATGTTGCTGGCGAGCTCCGTTTGTAATCCAGGCTTATTGGAAAATTGAGCGATGCAAGGCCACATATGTTTTATATAAGATGTAGAACATTATTAAACAGAATATTTGTATGGCTTGTACAATCCAGATTAGGAACTCTGGCATGGTGATGACAATGTTAACGGCACAAAATGGAGTTTATCAGGTCATATTTTTGTAGACAATAAAAAAAGTACTTGAAACGGCATGTGGAACAGACAAAAAGCAGGTTAGATTGTAGATTGATAGGAAGGTTCAGTGGGAGGTCGTGATATTCAACAACAAATGCAACATATGAAGGAGCTACTAATTTTTTTAAAAAACAAAACAATCCTTGAAGCCTCTAKAAGAGGATTTACTTGAATAGCTAGCTTGTTTATTTGCACCAACTAGGACTGAATCGTGTTCTAAAAATGTTGKAWAGTAATTGTTTTCCTGCTGTTAGGCAGTTTTAGCAAGAACACTAGATKGGTGGGCWATACAAATATTCCCAATAGCTAATTGCATTCCCTACAATGTTKAKCCACAAAATCAMAAACTCTATCATCTTGAAAAATATTTATATTAATGTGCTCTATTTAAGCAATCTGTCACCATACTTTGGATTTTTTTTCTCATTTGGGTGAAGGCTATCAATTTTTTGTTTTAAATTGTCAACTGGAGGAAAATAAAACAAGAAAAATGCCTGTCACTGTCGTGCATGCCACATAGTCGTTGCTTCTTCACTGAACTGACAGTACTTGAAGACAAGAATTTATAATAGTTTTTCCAATAAGTATTTAAATATTTTCTAATTATTTAAAGCGCTTTTCGAAAATTCCGAACATTTCTAATATTATTTCTGTGAACCACAGATGACGGTTGTGTAGCTAAGAAAAACGTTGTCAGCATAAAACTAATGTAATTTTTTTATTAAATTATATTAGAATCACACTTGGCTTTCTAATTTTGTTTTAGAAATTTAAATTACATGTAAGGTATAACTTGAACAATAACTTTGATTAAAAGTAATTAAAGACCCGCTGTCCTTAATAAAATTTTGAGGGTTGTTTTTGAATATATTAGGAAATGATGCTGTTGTCTCACTGTTAAAAGTCATCTTGGTACTGCTATGAGCCCCCATTGTTAATTTTAGAATTTATTGTCTCGCAAATACAAACCAAATACAACAGCCTGTAAAACAAATTGCCACTTCTATAAACCTTGTAAAAACATGTCCATCATAACCTTACATGGATCATGGATTATCCTACTCAACAGCGAAAACACGTTTAACGACACCCATGAAGCAATATATCAAATTTGTATGCATAAATCATGTTCAATGGACGACACACACACATTTTTTGTACATTTAGATACCATGCCTTTGACATTATACCTACCATTATATTTAAAATCGAAAATCACTTTTAATGGCACTCATAAAGCAACATATAAAATTTTGTTCGAAAAATGGGTGTTTTGACCTCAGAAAGAGTTGTTTGGCCATGCTACAAACCATAAGCTGCCATCTAGCAAAAACAAGATGTCAATATGATGCTTACGAGCCGAGATCTGATCCAAAGGTGGACGAGACCAACTGAGCTTCCACCTCAGGTAGGCTATGTTAAAAAAAGAGTAACCTTAAATACTTTTTTAATAAAACAGAGTACCCATTATGAAAACCAAAAACAATACAATCAAAAATGTATGGAGAATTATTCATGCCATTCATTTTTGACATCTATTGACATGATGACGGGTTAAGCTTCACAAGAAATTGGTCCACAATGTTGCAAAATCCTGTAATTTGCTGAATGGGAAAAAATTTAGTAACGTTGCGTACATCATTGTGATTTCCCCGCCTCCATTTGTTAAGAAAATTAAATCCCATTTACATATATAAAATTTTTAATTTCAAGAAAAAAAAAAAGATGTATTAAAGGACATAAACAACTTTATTCACTCAAACTGAAGTCCCTCATAACACAAAACATAACAATTTAAAAAACTTTACTGTCGCTTATTAATTAATTTGTTGTAGATGCTTAACAGTTAGATCACAAAGCTTTTTTAGTTTAGTCACTAGATTAGGTTGGCATGCCTTCGTCAAATTATGGCTTAAATCGAACGGGTCCTGCACACAGATCGCAGTTAACGCCCTGAAGTATTCCGGATTTTTCGTGCTGTGTATTTTCTTGACGTAATCGTTCATTGCGGGAGGCAGATCCTTGCCTATCGGAAGAACGTTGAATACGTTTTTGGGAATGGTGTGGCCCAGTAATGGGCAAATCACCTAAAAAAAAGGGGAAGAGTTTGTTTTAAAAAAAAATACTGGTAGTCTAGAGCTCCGAAGAAAGTAAAAAAATTGCTGAAAATTATTTTCAACTTTGTAGAATCACTGCTAGAGGGCGCTACAGTATCTCCAAAGTACGAAAATCATGGTTTTTCCGATTTTTGCTGTAATAAACTTATGAAACAGTTGATATAAAAATCTCTGAACTAAACTCTATCATTTCCTTCTAGATAAAATTTTTAGAAATTGCAGTAAGCTTAATAAATCAAATGTTTTTGTTTCTTTGTCTCTTGCTGTACACTATATAACACATACAATATACATAAAAATATATCCATAAAAAAGATATCCCTAGAAGCAGTGCAAAACAGGACATGCTTTCCGAAAAGTATTACAAAGCTGGAAATGATTTGAATCCATTATGGACATCATAAAAAGTTACATGAGTTTGTTACAGTTTTTGTGAAATGTTGGCATTTTTTGCTTATAACTCGATAGTGATGCATCTTACAGAAAGTTACATTATTGCCAAAATTAAAGAGCATAAAATTTTGCATCTGACGATCTTGTTAAAGGTCAGCAGTTTAGCCAAAATTGATTGTCAAAGATTTTTGCCTGAAAAATGGATTATACTCATGTTCAAACGCTTCTAACTCAAAATCAATAATGTCAAGGAATGAAAATGAATAGAATTTTTTTAGCCCCAAGTAATATACAGGGTGGGACAAAATTTTTTTCAATAAATTAGAATTCCTCAAATATTATATCATATAAGATTATCTTAAAGGGATCAAAACTATTGTAATATGGACTGACTCGTAACTGCCAAAAATCAATTTTATAAATGATACTACGAAAACCTACAGATTATATTCCTCAGATGTAGTGCACCAAGAAACAGATCTAAAACATTTTTTTTTCAACTCACCTCTGTCTCATACGGAAATGCTGCATAATATGAGAAAAAGTTCTGTAGCAGCTGTTTCAAACTGACATCCAAAGGTTTCACATGGTCCCTCAAGAAATTCAAATCCTGCTTGTAAGTAATCGTGCTCCAGCCTAAAATTTTAAGTTGGATGAACACCACTACGCCATTTAGAAATATTAATACCGTAGATGGTTTTTCCAGGGCCAGGATTTAATGCAGCGAGTTGGGTGACTGGAATTAGGTACTGCTGGGTTTGTAAATAAAAAATCGTCATCATGGAGAGGGCGTAGGTCGTTATGGGTTCGTTTAATTTACACGAGGCCGACCACTTTTTCAAAAGCAGGATCATGTGTTGCGTGTAGGGCTGTATGTTGATGCAAACCCTGAAGGAGCATGGAGTAAATATCTGAAATGCTCAAAGAGAAAAAGTACCTTAAAAATTTTGTGTTTTCCACGCTCAGACCGTGCCGAAAACTCAAATCGCAATCGATGTTGGTTCCTTTATGGTACACTTGTACTATGGGCGTTCTAGCCGTAGGCACGGGATTAATGTAGCTGAACTCAGTCTTATTTTTCCTAAACAGCTTAGTAGCCGTGATCACTATGTTTTCTTGACTTGCAGCGTCCTGGTTTCTTTCTCCCAAGTACATGTCACCCGTGTCGACAAACACGTCAAGATCACTTTGCTGTAATTTTATTCTGTTGTTTTGCTATATGCTAGGACCAAGTTTTTAACAGTACAATGTATTTTTTGATTATCCCAGTTAAATTTTAGCTGTTCTAAGTTGTATCCTTGTGTATACATATTATAGTGTGCTCACCTACATTGCGAAAAAACGGACAGATTTTGGGGGCGAAATGCGAGTGTTTCTGGGGGCAGACATTTGATGGCGCTGTAACGAATTTGTAAAATAGAAGTAATTGACGTTACCGGCATTTTGAGTACCCCTCATGTCCCCTAATTTAAAACCGTTCCAATCATAAATAGTATATCCATATAAATTTGTATTATAATACGTATTAAAAGCAAAATCTTATGTCTTATGCAGCCATACTGTCTTACAAATCATTCTTTTAGTTCGTATAATGAACATGTAATCTCCATAAATGTTCGTTTACTTATAAGCAAAATATAAACTGCCAACATAGCTTTCTAAGAGTAACGCCCACGCCTATCGCAGGATATCCCATTAAAAGATGAACTCGGTTTTTTATAAATGCTTGGGTTGTTATTCCTCGTACGATTTATTGACTACCTATTTATAAGTACTTTGTCTACAGGCAAAAGAAATCAGATCATTCAATATTACGTTTACTGTCCCGCAGCAGTTCAAATCTCAGATATATGTTTTATTATAACCAGACGGTTCGTGCGATAATACTTCGAAAAACAATCGAATAAAACAGTCTTGCAAGCCTTGACAAACGAGACTCCCGAAGATAGGTCGTGTGAGGGTAGGTCAGGCTGCAATGTTTGTTATTTCATCGACTATGTAGTAAATGAGATACGGTTTCAGACACCTGATGTAACATAATAAGAGATGTGCTGTGATAACTTTAAGGAACAATAGGAACTTATGTTCAAAAACTTGAAGATAATTAGGTAAAGAGACAAATAATAAGAATAAATGGATCTGTTGTTAATGTTTTATAAACAAATACGTTTTTAAATTCTATTTCCAAATTAATTTTCGCAAAACCAATAATACATAGGTAAATGTCAGCATTTCAACCTCTCTGCTGAACTCTTCAGTGGCTTAACAACTATAACTAATCAAAACAATAAAAGCCAGTCAAACATATGGGGAAGAATTTGTTTATATTACATATTCGGCTATTCTCTTGTGTTAAGTAGGTTATTTCGAGGCGTAAGATCTGTATTTAGCAGATGGTTTGAAATGCGTTTCATATAGATAAATAGCCTCTAAGGGGATCAAGTTGGACACGTGTTAAGTTTTATATTTTTGACGTTGGTTAAGATAAATCTGGGATCTGCTGCTTCCATATTATGCAGTTCTAGTGGGGACTTTTCTGTCTCTATTGTTTACGTGATGTATATTATGGCCTTTGAATCTAAAGCTGGGTTCACATTATTAACAATTTGTGCTCGTAAACGCTCGGCCCGTGCATCAAAAAAGCAGCACCTTCAGAGATTTGCAGCTGATTTTAGACTTCAGGAAATCCCAATTGCTTGCTTTTCTGTGATACAGTCGTTTGTTCTAGAAGTCTTAATCTTTTTTTGTTTTTCTGGTTATTTTGTTTTGATATCAAATTATACAGGACAATGAACGTCGCACATCTTCTTTGGACCAGTTACACTAACAGTAATTCAGAGAATTCAAACATCTGACATGAAGGCCTGATGCCCTGATGTCAACAGCAAGAAAATATCCATTGCGCTTAGTATATGTTTTGCAGCAAATCTTGTTTTCATTTTTGATGTTAGTCAAAAAAATCACCAACCGACGGATAGCAAGCATCGTGCGCGACAGATATTTTTATGTTGGTTTTTATGCGCCGCACACATATGCAGTACATTATTAAAATACATTTTTATGGTGCACACTGCACAACGCAAATTTTTACTAATGTGGACCTGGCTTAATACTTAGGCACCTATATTGTGTTTGGCCTGTGTACTTTTTTCATATGGGGAGCATTTAATTTCATAAATTCCATATTAGTTTAACTTTTAACACATCTTCTTTATCCAAAATGTTACCTAATAGGATTGTTAATATACAGATAGATAGTAATCTTCAATACGTTCAATACAAATTAAAGTTAAAAAATCCCTTAATATTAAAAAGCTATGCTTTACCAAAAATTCATAAACTACGAAATAAATATCAAAGTAGGTATAGTCGCAAATGTAAACGCTCCTACCTAATTAGCCAAATTAACAAAATTCGTCTATAAATTGCCAGCGATCTTTGTATGAAACAATTTTTTAACATACACATTTTATTAATAGCCATTGCGTATCGGAACTTTGCAATTTGCATGCCATGATGTGCGGAATCGTGAAAGTCGAAAATGTTCATTTTTCGACGGCTCGTGCAGGTGCACGTATATCGTATATCAATCTCGCTGTTATTAGAAGTTGTTTGATCCCCGCGTTCCCTCACCCCCCCTCCATGGTCCTGGTCGTGTAATGCAGACGTTTGATGGAAGGGGTACAGTCTGATTTTCCCCTTTAACGAAATTCAAAGCTCCGATTTACCGCATTTAATACCATGTAGCAGTTCCGATGTTTACCGCTACGTACCGCCACCATCAAGAGATAAATTAGCTAAATAGGTGTCCGCGATAAATCCCATAAGGTGAGCACACTATAATATATATACCCAAGGGTTGTATCCAACATATTGCTATCAAAATAAATTCAAAGGCCAAACTGTTTGTTGTGAAACATCTAGAGCCTTCTTAAACTACAAAAAATTAAATTTACAAAAGCCACCTATGAAATAAAAAAAATATTATTTTACCTCCTAGAATTTCAAACAGGGTAGGATTTTTTTTAAATCGGATAAACATTTCAAAGTGATAAATTTTAATGACTTACTTGATTGCCAAGTCCCGATACCCTAGATCCGAACGGATAGGCCCTGCAATTCGGGTATACACTGGACAGGGCAACTTCAAAGGCCTTGCAGCAATCCCAAGCTCTCTTTTCGTCATCTATCACTGCCCTCGCTTCCTTCACAAGCATCATAGCTTGCTTGTTTATGTGTTCTTCTGACTTAAAAAGCTCTTTCACTTTGTTGGGCAGAACCACCTCTGTATTGGCAGGTAAAAGATGGTCATGATGAGTTGATTTTGGTATTACAAAAAAGAAATGGTACTTATAAAACTTTATCATCTGATAAAGATTATATGAATTTCATGATTAAGTTAAAGAGAACTAAACTTTATTTTTATTTTAAAATGCATGTCTTGAATTTCACTTCAATCAGTAAAAATTACGTCTATTTCCACAAACACAAGAACAAATTTGCCATTAAAATACGGTTATTTACTGATAATATAATTCTTTTTACTGGAAAAAATTTATCATAAACCACCACATTATTATTAATTCCTACTTACCTTTCTTCTTGCGATTTCTATCAGCCAAAGCTTGATGTTTAAAGACAGCTGAATCATCCCCGAATATAACCATGTTGCAAGTAAGGCACTCATATTCAGTCATTTTGGCTTGTTTCGGTTGAGGTAGTGCTGCAACCCTGTAATCGAGGCTTATTGGAAAACCAAATCGTGCAAGGTCCTTGTGTCAATTATAATGTAATGTAAGATTGTTCTTGTGGGTTAAGCAACAAATCCTAAGTTCAGAGTCAAAAGTTTATGCACAGTATCAAATTTCATAATTTCGGTGTAAAAGATTTCAAAAATAATTAAGAAAACCCGTCTTTAGGGTGCCCCTTTTGTAGGGGTGTATTACCCTTAGGAAGCATTTGTCGAAAAAAAATTTTATATGACTTTTTTCATAAAAGTACCTCAGAAACGGAACCTTAAATTGTTGGCCACGTACGTTATGTATAAATTCAAGTTCAAGAACAACCCTATATAGTCCATACAAAATGAAAAAAAAAGGTACATACATAAAAAGAAGACATTATAGTAAATAAATAATGCAGAATTCCATACCTTTTTTTATGAGCATTACTGATAAGATGCTCCATCCATTTCTTCTCTTTACTCAAGTAAACACCACAGATATCGCAATTGAACCTATATTTCTTAATAACAACCTTTGATGAAATCATATGGGCATCCATTAGCAAATGTTCCTTCATTATGGTCAAGTTTTTGGCCAGAAACACGTCACATGATTTGCAGTATATATTGTTGGGATTTTCGGTAAAATATTTCGCACCAATTTTGTGCCTGTTCTCCAAATGGGACAACATCGCGTCAGCCCTTTGAMTTTGTACYGCCTTAACAATTTTGTGCTCCTTGGGCTTCTCTAAAACAAAGATGGCACGGTATTTAAAAAAAAACGGTGTTTGGAACAGGGGTTTTTTAAGGAAGTTGGGGATTGTTTGATTCATCTAAAATAACACAGCACTTCACAAGGTTAAATGTTAAAGACGTTACCTTCTGGTGCAGACCGAGGTTTTGCTTCCAAACTTTTCCCTGGCAGATCTGAAAATGAAGTGTTTTTAGAGGAAACTACATAAAAAACAATTTGTTACCTAACACACGTTCATTCGAAGAGTTTTTAGGTTCTTCTGCAGCATCAAATCTTGTGCCATCACTTGTTACCGAAACTTCAAAATTAGAAAAGTATGATGCATAGGGGTTCAAGCTGACCGAGTATATGAAAAGTCGTTTAATGTGGTCTTCATCTTTCAGATGTTTTCTAAAGTCAAGGAGACTCGCTGCGCTCCTGCAAAGTAGGCACCTGAACGTTTTCTCCATGTAAATGAAGTGTATTTGGTCTTTCTGCAAACAGTATGGCATGTTCTTCCAGTGCTCTAGATTTCTCAGATGCTTCTTTGTTTTGGAGCTCATCAAGTGACTTCTAGACTGTAAATGGTCTGTTCTTGAATCAAATGGGCAGTCATATCTGCACGGTAAACAGAAGGCAATTTTTGGATGCCTTTCGATAACAAAGGTGTATGTTTTCGAGCTTCCAGAAGAGCTGTTCAGTGTTTCTAGATATTGTTGTTTAAAATTATAGAAAACTGTCTTATCGGCATTCATATTTTGCAAATGTGATATTAAAGAAAGTTGATTTTGAAAAATCCTTATCTGGATTTCTAGTAAATCTTCCTTCACCAAGTCATGGTCTCTGTGACACGTCCAAAGCAACAAAAAGTATTGTTTATGAAGCTGACTGTTAATATGCCTTTTAAGGCTGTTATAGTCAATCTTGATTTTACAAATCCTACACCCAACAAGTAGTTCTTCATCGGTCAGCATACTCCCACTTTTTTTTAGGGGGACCAAGTATGTTGTGTGGGCTTGGTATGCCAAAGGTAACTGCATACATGTTTTATGGAAGAAAATTACGCTTCCAACATCATGCTTCTTATGTCTTTGTTCCTTGCAATGTGAGGCCCACTCTAAGAGTGTTACTTTGTGTAAACATTGTAAACACGTCAGTTTTTTCCCCATATAACGACAAAGGTGAGGAAATTTCTCATCTTTGCCAAACAGTGGAAACAGCTTCGCTACTAATTCCGGATGGTATGCAACGGAAAGTTCCAGAGGTGGCCCTGTAAACAATTTTCTCTGATCTAAATTGTGCCAACCTGAGATGAGTAAAAAAACAAAAGGTGATCTTAACATTTTATTAATGGTACTGAAKATTTTCTTTCTTTAAACAATTACCTAACTGTTGTTCTGCAMAAGTGCTTGGCACATTCTCTATCCCACCTAGATCTTCTTCATCGAATATGGAGCTACTTTCACTTGTACTCTCATTATCAGAAAGTGAATAGTATTCATCAGTCTCTGAATATTCCTCTTCCGTATCGGAAGAATTCGAACCCGTATCAGGTTGATTGGCAGTAATGCGTCTTTGCATTATGGATTCACTTCTGTCCCCAAATGGACCTTGGTACATAGCAGAATCTGGAATTAAAAATATACACAATTCAGAACTAATTCGAAAAATGGGGGATTCTTAAATTCCTCTTTGTATCCAGTTAATTACCTGTTAAATCAGTTTGGGCAGAAATGTCTTCTAATTCTGATATACTTCCACTGATGCTTGCACCTAGCAATCTACTCGAGGACCTGGAATGGGCCGACGATTGGAGTCCAGAACTTGTTGGTGTGGCTATTGCAGGAATAATGTTATAACTTCATACTACTCTAAACTAATTAATTTAAGAAAATATAGTGTAGTAGTGAAAATTATAAATTTTATTTTGATCTCTACATTACACAACTTTTTGAACATGTCATAATTAAAATATTTCTGTTCTTTATCAAGCTATTATGTACGGTCAGTTTCTGAATTAATGAAATTTTGCACTGAAAAACAAAAACTTTAGAAAAAAATGTTAATAAATGCAAAATTTGCCAATAAAATAGCCTCGAAACTAAGTAGTAGTAGGACTAAATTTAGGGAGATTAATGTTAATGGTAAACTGTTCCAAAATCGGTTTCTTTCATTACTTGTAGAGGGCACATTTGAGAAATTGTTATACTTTTCACAATATCTCAAAAAAAATGAACTTTCTCCATGATTTCTAAGAAAAAAACTACATAGGACGATAAGCTTTTTTTCGCTTTGTCTTATAGGCTATTATTTGAGAAAAACCTGAGGGTTTGAACTTTTGAAGTTAATTAGCCAAATAGTACACAAAACATATGGAAAATTACAAAAAAGAAACTTTGCCCTTTGGTTCCACAAAAAAATTAACTAGAAAAATATACAATTTCTGTGTTCATTATAAAAAAAACTAATTTACTAATTTTTTCAATATTAGTTGAGTTTA
This sequence comes from Rhyzopertha dominica, assembly GCA_025024175.1. NCBI lineage: Eukaryota > Metazoa > Arthropoda > Insecta > Coleoptera > Bostrichidae > Rhyzopertha > Rhyzopertha dominica. Next base: position 50,120,647 of record QCXZ01000041.1, read on the forward strand.
ACTTGCACTTCTAATGACTCATATAATTCTAATTTTTCAAAATCTATTCATAGGATATTACTTTTATTCAACCTCCAAATTTTATGTTTAATGGTTAAAATTCTTTTATTGTTTGTCATTTGAGTACGCTTAATGTAAAATAAAGTCGATGCAAAAGAAAAGAAGTCAGCAGTATAATAACTGTATAAAATAAATTAATCTACAAATCAAGAACAGTCGTGATTATATCCAAGTAAGATCTATTTTCAAGTAATTGTGACATTTGTAGCAACGGCAGTGGCGAAGTAATTAAATTTTATGTAAATATTTATTTATTGATGGCATTGATATAAATTTAAATAAAGGTATGCTTCATTTGTAAATGGATTTTTTTAAATAGATTAATAATTATTTTGAAAAGTAACAATCAACAACTACCAAAATACAATGAATACKCAGCATGGCCTACCTAAACCAAACTAACATGGTAAAACTATGAACAGGGCATTTATAAGATATCTAATTTTAACCAATAAAAATACATTGCTAACCTTGAAAAAATAATATCTTGTGAATAAGTTTAAGAAATTAATAATTATAAGTCATATTATTATTATTATTATTATTATTATTATTATTATATATTATTATTAGATAAATTGCTCAGTTTTGTGTTACTTGTATATTTTTTGCCAATAATCTCAAAACGAGAAAAGCTACTTCAAGCTTTTATCACAATTTTTCTTAAATAATAGCCTACAAAACAAATTGAAAAAGCATGTCTCCTATCAAGTTTTCCTTCAGAACTCAAGGAAAAAATTCCTTTTTTATTTTGTGTCTTATATGTACTATTCTGGCAATAATTTCAAAACAGGAAAAACTATCAATCTTAGATTTTTACTATAGCTTTTCTTAAATAATATCCTAAAAAATAAAGTGACAAAAGTTTGTCATCATGCTTTCTTTTTTTCAGAATTCAGGGTGAAAATTTCTTTTTTATTTTACGTCGTGTATATTGGCAATAATTTCAAAACGAAAAAGACACATCTTGGGTTTCACCAATCTCTTTCTTACATAATAACCTATAAAACGAAGCAAAGAAAAATATAGTCCCATTTAAATTATTTAAAAGATCGAGAAAAGTATGACAATTTCTCAAATGGCATCCTATACAGCTTTTTAGAGAATCCAATTTTGGAACAAAAAAATGAGTCCCTGTTTGTTAAATTTGGTTGAAGTGTCTAGAACGTCTAGAAGTTTCAAGGCTATGTTGCTTTGTAGTGATGTTACCATGGCAACCAGAGAAAAAATGTTGCAATGAAATTTTTGGGTAGTTAAAAAGGGATTCCAAAAATTTTATTTTCCACCTACATTTCATCGACAAATTTTGGATTTATTTGTATTTATTCGTAACGTGATGTTCAATGTACCCCCTAGTGACAAATTTAGGAACTTGAAAATATTTTTAGTGAATTTATTCTCCAATGCGTTTTGGCCAAATGGTTTCTGGAATGTTTGAACCCTGATTAGACCCATGTGGTTTGCAGACAAAGATAAAGAATTTTTTCCACGGGTTTTATTAACGTTCCGCCCTCGTATATTTTGACACCAACTGTACACATGTATCCTATCTCGTATACTGTATGTGCATGAAAAAATTTGTTCTTTTGATTGCAAATGTGAAGTATACAAGTCTAGGTGTATTTGTTGATGAAAGGTCCTTGGATTCATGATACATATAAATTCATTGTAGCGAAACAGTTTTAAACGGAAAGTTCAACTCAAAATATTAAGACCTAAGTGAACATTACCTGCTGGATAGTGTAATACAGCCTGAGGCTCGTTGTCTGTGACATTTTTTCCCAGACTACGATGGTTGCAATCTTTCAAGCAAGGTAGCCTTGCAATTGTAGTATGTCTCTTCTCAAACATTACTTCGTGTGTGACTCCCAGGATGTGTTCAAACAACCTTGTGCAATCGAACTTACAACAACAGAATAAACATTCGATATTCCGATCATTGGCCATTCGAAAACAGATTTGCTGATAATGGTATCGGTCCGGCACCAGGCTCCAGCTGTGCTCATAAATTTCAATGGCACTAAGGTTTTTGACGTTCGATTCGCAACTTTTATGTTTTGCTCCTTTTAAATGTTCCGAGACGTTCTTCGCCGTGGACGGCATGTTAAGCGCACAAACCATGCAAAATACCGTGAAGTCGTGGTTTGGGATCAAATAGCGACTAACTTCCGAATGTTGCATTCCATTGAAGTGCTGAGTAACATTGCTGATTGTGGGTTGGAATGTGCCAAAGCAGAGGCGGCAAGATATCATATTCCCGCTTTGAATAATGTAGTAGTAGTTAGGTCCAAACATCATAAGCTCGTTAAAACATAAATCTAGTTTAACAGTTGGTGGAGGCAAACTTGGTGATACTTTATTCACTAAAAAAACAAAGAAAATTTTCAGAACACTGAAATAATGTGGTGTATTGTTATGCCATGAAAGGGGGAGAGATATAGAGGGGAAAATAGAACAGCAAGTAAATAATAATAAAGGGCAAAATGAGGGGAATGAATCATGAGAGGGATGTGCAGGAGTACGAGAGAGATTAAGGAAGATGGAACTCGTTGGAGTACTTGAACATGAATGAATGATTAGGCTGACTTCACACTTAATCTAAATCAATGTCACCGTAATATTGTCAAATGTCTACATGAAGTGCTGGCAATGTTGAAAATGTCATCAGACAGCTATGAGTGGTATGTTCCACTAAGTATGTGAATCAAGATACAGGCAGAAAGAGGCAAGGGAGAGATAGAAAGAAAGCGAGATAGTGAGTCTCAGAAAAATTAATACTGTAAAAGTGGGATGAGGGGAGCAAAAAGGAAGGATCGTTAGAGAAGTGGGGTGAAGGGATGTGCAAGAGAGTGGGAAAAAGAGATAAAGAGAAGAAGAGAAAGAAAAGGGAGAGGGAATGGCAGCTTGCAGATAAAAGATAAAAATATATGAAAAAAAAAGACGAAAAGTTCAAGGCTGTAAGTGGAAATACACTCATATGTCTACATTCTGTATATTTATATAACAAGGATTCCAAAAAATCAAACTTTATGTTCATTTTTGAAACATCTAATAGGTTTATTACTTTAAAAACACACCAGACATAAGAATTACCTGTAGAAACAGCTGTTAAACATGGCGTTGACCTGGATTTTTTCACACTGCCAGAAGAAAATAATTCCAACGCCTTTCCAATTTCAGTCTTATTTTCCAGATGCCACAGAAAAGCTTTTGATTTAGCAATTGAATTTCGGTGTAATTTACTGTCAACATGCTGCTGTGTATTATTTTTTGTACAAATAATCTCCATTGTACAAACATCACAATGCAAAGACTTTGATGAGTTTGGTGTAGTAAAAATTTGATGTGCCCAATAAACAGGAGGTAGCTGTTTCCAAACATCACTGAATGCTTTAAAAGCTTGCACAATTGATTGTGATAATACAGCGCTGAGATGTAATTTTCCCGCAATATGCTGYTCRAAGGCTCTTTTTTGCAAAGGCACATCGCATCTACACAACAGGCAGTAACCTTGGTTTCCTCGAGACTGCACAATGCCATCAAATTGTCGCAAGGCCTTTGGACACAGCTCTTTCTGTACTTTTGCAAAGTCTACGCTTTCCGTTTTAGACTTGTTTTTATTTAGACCCACAGTATTCGACAAGGGAGCAGGTAATTTTTCAGCTAAAAAACGACATATACATAAAAAAATTTATCTAAACTTATATACAGGGTGCGCCATCTCGAGCTTCGGTATGGAAATATTGAATAACTTTGTTATCCATTGTCGGTATGACTTAAGAAAAAATAATTTGGAAACGTCATTTCAGTACAATTTTAACCATGAATAACTTTACACCTAAAGAAAACGCGGAAATTGTGACCATGTATTTGGAAAATGGTCGTTCAATTGTGCTTGCTCAACGTGCATACCGTCGAAAATACCACGGTCGTAAAGTGCCTTCTGATAACACCATACGCAATGTGACTAAAAATTTCGAAGAATCGGGGTCTGTGGCATTATCACATTATCCACGAGAAGCCATTGCATCACCAGAAAGTCACTGTTTGGGCCGACATTAGCGCCAAAACCATCATCGGACCATTTTTCTTTCGTGAAGGCGAAACCATCGATGGCGACTGTTATCGGTGGATTTTGGCGCAATATGTGATTCCAAAAATGTGCGAAAAAAATTTATTGAACTTCTGGTTTGAACAAGACGACGCCCCATGCCACACGGCGATCAAAACGATGAAGTTTTTGAAGTGAAAGTTCCCCGGCCGTTTGATGTTGAGTGGTGGTGATATTGAGTACCCTCCAAGATCGTCGGATTTGACGCCGCCGGACTTTTTTTGTGGGGTTATCTAAAAAGTAAAGTATACGCCAACAAGCCCACGACATTGGAAGCGCTCAAGACCAACATTCGAACTGAAATAGAGGCAATATCGCCCGAAATGCTGGCCAAAGTATTGGAAAATTGGAAAAAAAGGTGCACAATATTGTGTGGCTCGTAAAGGTGGTCATATGTTGGATGTGGTGTTCTAAGTACAGTTGAAACAAATTGTAAAGGACTAAATCAAATAAAAAAACACTAACAAACATTCACTTTCACTACTTGCCGAAGTTATTCAATATTTCCATATCGAAGCTTGAGGTGGTGCACCAGTTACATGACTGTTTACTGCGCAACCCATCCATCACAGGTGAATATATAAGGAAAATATTTTACTGTATACATGATGTTATAAAACATGTCCCTATAATATTCATTCTCACTCATTTAGCCCACAAAAAAATAAGGTGGATAATTGTTAAAGTAGTGATAAATCAGATATCACTTATCTATGCCTGTACTCTAGAACTGTTAGATATAAATATTTTAAATCTCACAAACCAAATACTAGGGACTTTCTGTAAGTGCCCTTTGATGACCAGAGGATACAAGATGTACGGATGTGACATTTGATTTTATTCCCAAAATTGTTCTTTCTCTCAAATAAAGTTCGTGTTCTGGCTTAAGACATATTAACATACAATATAGAAGTATTTTACTAACTATTGTTGTTTCAGAAAAAGAAAATTAATACATGATTAATATCATAGCTTTTCCACCAAAACAAAACAGTTACGTAATTAATTGACATATCACACATGAAGTAACAAGATGGAGGCGAGGCTAACGAGGTGGGAAGGTCCTAAAATATGTGCACATGTTCATAGTTCAAGGCATACCTGAGTTTCTGCCTGAATTTTAAAAATCTACTTTGAGCTGTCTTTAACTGACAATTGGCATCGCGAACAGATGTGAAAAATTGCTTCTTTAAGTTATTATTATGATCATGTTTTCAGTGAGCAAATTAGTACTTACTAAATAGAAGATAAGTACACTGTAAATGAAAATTGCAGAAAAAGCTCTTCTTATGTGTCTATACTAGATTGAAGCTGAATTAAGTTTGTATATAAGTTTTTCTTTGTACATTTTGTATATAACGACTTCAAGCATGTGCCACATTGCTAGTTACCAATCTGCAAATATCTGCTCATAGCAAGAACAAAAATTTGTACTGAAATAAACGGAAATACAAGTCATTTAACAAAAAATTATGTTTTTAGTGCAAAGTACTGTACATACAGCTTTTAAAATGAAAGAAAGGCAGTTTATCAAATGTACTAATATGTACCTAAATTACAGTTGTTCTTGTTATGTATTGCTTTCTTCTATCATTTAAATAAAATGCTTGTTTATCACAAAATGTAACCTTTAAATACTGCTCCTTTAGTTTAAGTATATATTTTTCTTCGAATAAATTACCTACTTTAGAGTATTAAACAGGTAGTACCCTTACCCTTCAGCCTGTACCGCAGTTGATGACACTGCCTTCTTAATTGATATATAACACAGCTCAATCGCTTTTTTTTGCTGGTGGATAATGTTAAGAATGACATTCATTGGAAACCAAATCTCATTAACCTGTGTTAGAACACACTGGGGAACATACAAAGTTGGCAAACTGAACCTTACCCCCCCCTGCAAAGTACAGTCCTTAGATTTACAGAGTACCACAATTGTCGCCATTTTAACTCCAAAAATAGTGGTAAATTTGAATGTGGCAGAATCGGGATATTTGGCTGTTACTAGAAAATTATAAGAACAAAACATCATCTTTATGTTCATTTCCAAATAGAGTCTTTAGGAAAACTGGCGGTACCTCTTTTCACAGCGATTATTTTGCTTCATGCTGAAATGTGTCAAGATGTCAGTTTGAAGTTTTATCAGATGTAAACTTTTATGGTAAAATGATGTTGACAAGTACGTATTCAAGTATCGATGTGGAATATTGTTATAAATAATCAAATAAAATGTTCCTTGATGGCTAAAATGCAGCAACTTGGAAATGGAAAAGTGAAGAATGAGTATTTAAAGAAAGCCTTCTGGTCCTCTGAAACAGAAGCTTCAGAGCTATCTGTAACATATGTATTTACAGGATGTGTTATGTTTAAGGTGACCAACCGTCCGGATTTAGCCCGGACAAGTTTGCATTTTTGTTTATGAGTCCGTATTTAAAATGGTATCCGGATTTATACGGATTTTAAAAATTTGGTTTGGATTTGTCCGGTTTTCTATAGTTTTGGCTAAAAATGTGCACATGGTATTTTACTTTTTCATTGTTGCCAGTGGTCTTTTCGTGCAGTCAGACGTAGCTAGCTTCATAGTTACATCTGTCACATTAATGTCAGCCACAGACATAGTATCTCTTACGTAGATGGTTAATTATTACGGCAGGCGCGACAAAATATTGTAAGGACCCGAATGTAAGCTTTTTCCAACATCAAAGTTAATTATCCCACAAAACAATACAAAATATGTTGAAAATACACACTCCCAGGCGTTTTCTCACATTAAAATATATCATATAATTCAAAAACCGACAGATGACAAGTATACGTCACTTTCCTGAGAGACGGCAAATTGATTTAATTGATAATTTCCATAAGCGTCCATCATTTATAGAAACCTTGCAGCACCGTGAAGGCGTCCGGATTTTTTGGTTTAGGAAGTTGGTCACCTTAGTTATGTTTCTGTATATTATCATTAGATCTTGTAATATAATAAATATAAGGGTCTGACAATTAAAATTATTTGCTAATCACATAACAAGGCAACCCTACATGGAATCACTGATGGTTGATCTCAAGGAGGAAGAATAGCAGGAGGGAGCGCGGCCGTAAGCCCAATGTAAAATATTTTGCACCACGCCAGACACCTTTTATTACTCTGTTACGACTTGCGCAGTCGGGATTCTCTACAAACCGCTGGCACACGACGCTTGTTTTCAACAACCACAGGCCGTAATCGTAGTCGCGAAACACCTTTTATTACCCTAAACCTCTAGGCGCGCGCGACCAGTTTTTCAAACCGACGCTCCCTCCTGTTATTCTTCCTCCTTGGTTGATCTTCTTTCATAACCTCACTGTTGCCATGTGTCAATCAAAAGTTGGCATTTGCTGCGTGCTAAGTGAGTGAAAACCTGAGAACCAATATTATAGAGATGTGTGCGTTTTACAACATATMATACAATTTTTTATGATCAAGAGGCATTTTGATTCCGGGGCATCATTCTAATGACCCCACATTGGAAAAAAATTAATTGGCCATACGTACAGACCATAAGGTACCATCTATCAAAAATGCTTAGGAGTCAAGATTTTTCAATCCACAGATGGACTAAGGAAAGAGTATTATAAGTACCATTGGTGGGTTGCACTAGACACAGTTTAAAGTTTTTGCTTACCAGGCTGTGTTGTCACGATCATGGGTACTTGTACTGCACCACAGTCTTTTAGACAAGTCAAACGCTTGCTAAGAGCTTTGTGTTTCTTCTCAAATAGATGTTGGTGTGGAAGTCTGCGTATGTGATCCAACAATTTAGTGGGTTCAAATTTATTATTACATGCTATACAATGGACAGAGTTGTTATCGACAAGTCGAAAGCAAATTTTTTGGTAGTCAAATTCAGGGGGGATCCTTGACCATAGACCTGTATGTATCCCAAATTTAATAACTCTGTTAGGATCCAGTATACACTGAGAGTGTTTCTTCAGATGCTCCGATACATTTTTCTGAGTAAGAGGTATGTTGCGTTCACAAGGTACGCAGAACACAGTGCTATCAAAGTTTGGCAGTAAATAATAGCTCATTTCTGAATGTGCAAAACCCATCAAGTGCTGAGATACATTTATAGTTTTGGGCTGTATCTTTACAGAACACAGACGGCAAAAGACTGTGTTGTTTTCATTTGCAGTGATGTAATAATAGTTTGCCCCCAATTGTCTGAATTCATAGAGGCATGCAGCCTGCTCGACTGTTACAGAAGCAGAACTTGGTGCCACACTGATTTCTGAAAAGTGGGGTGTGTAGTGATCAGAGATATTGATTCCAAAAATATTCCTTACCTGTAACATCGGCCACAGCCTTTTTGGGTAAATCGTCATTTAAATATAAATCGAGTATTCCGCATATTTCTTTCGTTTCTCCCAAATCTTTAAGTGTTTGACTTTCTACCTTGCAGAAATTATAATGTTTGATACTATACAAATGCATCAAGATACAACCTATTCTTGCATCCACTTGTTCTTTACAAAGCCAACAGTGCAACTGTTTAGTTGAAAAAGGATCAAAAAAAATAATTTGCACTTTATGAACAGTGGCAATGGAACCCCACAAATTATAATAAACTTTAATGATTTGCTGATTTCTCTCATCTAAATCATTTTCAATGTGCTTTTGTCCCTGGGTATGTATTTTACCTTGTCCTTTTGGTATGTAACATTGGCAGACTAAACAAAAATGTTGCCGACCTCTGTACTGGATCATGTTACGTGGCTGTACTGATGCATCTGGGTATATTTCGCTCATAAGAATATTTATCCTATTGARCCATGCTTGTGTGTTTGTGAAAGGGCTATCTGCATTTTGCATTTCTGTAGTTGATGCCTTTGGAATTGACACTGAAGTGTTTGGTAAAGAGGCGCTAGAATCTGAGCCAGTTTCCAAATTATTCAAGGTTGATTTCTCTGTAAAAGACACAAATATATTTTGCAAAGCAACTGATCAAAACCTAGATTTTTTTTGTTTTAAAAGAAAATGTAGTGCCAAAAAAGTTTCGATTATAAAATTATCTGTAACAAATTGCTATGAATATATAACAAACGAAGGACATTTTTCGGGAATATCCAAAATAATCAATAACACAAACTTACTGTTGATGCAAGGTGAGTTTTTACTGAGCAGTTCATCCATAGACATTTTTACATTTATGTTTACATATACTGCAGCATGCAGTTTTATTTTTTATAATAGATCCACTTACATATACCTCACTCCTCTTAAGAATGCATCTTGCCATGAGTTGGAGAAGTCCAAAGATTGTTTTGCAGTGGCAGTTGAACGGGTATCCAGATTTGTTATCAGGCCTTGCACTTGTGTGTTCACAAGACTGCTTTAGAATATTGATAATTTAATTTTGCAAACATAAATTTTTTACAATATTTGGAAAACAGCTGTAATATGCTGTATTAAAAAAAGAATCAACCGTGATAAAGAAATTATTAACCACTAGCGCTGTTTTCAAAATAAGTAGAAACTTTTGAATCCACATTGTATCACTAAATAAAAGGTAAAATGAAATTGACTATTTCAGAATTTTATCACTTTTTATATGAAAGTTCAACTGTTAGGTCAATAGAATTACAGAAAACTTTTGATAGATCCGATCATACAATAGAAAACTGCAATGGTGTGGTTCTTTTTCCAGATTTGCTTAAGTTGTTTTGATCTTATTTAAAAGAATCAGCAATTTGTATGACTGTTCCAACATCTGGAGTACCACAAGGATCGAACAGGTGACCACTACTGTTTCTAATGTTCTTGTGTACTTTGTTGTTAGAAGTTGCCATTGTGGATGACTTGAAGGTGTATTTGGAGAGAGAGTTCGCCAAAGATTGCTTCAACAACGCTTGGGTGCTACCGCAGAATGGTTTTTAAACAAAAGCTATGTTGTGCTGTACAGCTGAAAATGAGCTGCTGTCCACTTTCTTGTCATGTTAGGTTACCTATAGGTACTGTTCTTGTTGTTGTAGTGCTCTTTAGTTTTATTGTTGTATAGTTCTTAAATTTTTATAAATAACTGGTACACTCTGAAACTGTGTATCTCCATTATTAACGAAGATAATGGCATGAATAAAAAAATGTTCAGGAAAAATGGAGCTACAATTGAAACCAAAGTTCATCAAAATTGGATTAGCCCTTGAGAGAAAATCCATTTTAAAATTGTAGTCATCTCTTAATGGTGCATTAATATTGACACGCAATGTAATTCATAACATTATCACAGCTTCCGTGACTTTTCTATAAGCTAAATTGAACATCTGTGTTAATTTTTCTAAGTATGTTATGTCACAAGAGTTTAACTTATTGGCTAACCTTTTATTAAGAGTGAAAGTATATAGTTTCATAAAAAATTGCTTAATGCCCTTAAACACCACCCTTAATAACAACAAAAAATTTTTAAAAGCCTTTTCAAATACAAATAATAAATATTAGAGGTAGTATGGACAGGTTACTCAGATTAGTTGTAAAACAGCAATATGTTGAATATGCATTTAGTAAAGGCCACTTATTATTATTATGGCTCACCTTGCATATAAATATAATCTCTCACATTGCTAAGGCAAAGTTTTCACATTTTCTAGAGTTTAAATATCCATATTAAGTTTTACTAACACAAGTATAGGTAAAATATATAAATAGAATACGCTGAAAGTTAATTACTGCCTGAATTCAGTTTTAGTGAACATAGATGATATTTTTAATGGGTTAACAGGCATATTGCGCCATAAATAGAATAGAATAGAAGTCACTTCCTTTAGAAAGAAATTCCCATTAAGGGCAGTCAAATTGTCCTTCAGAAGCAAAACGAAAAAAACTGTTTTAAAATAATTTACGTTTTTCTCAGCATGATATGCAAAATATAATGAGTGACTTACCTGGACTGTCGCTGCTGGCAGTTGCATCATCTTGTGGCAAATCTTCAGCTTGCTCAATCAGTGAAGCATACACTCTATACATTTCCTCCAGGACTTCATTGCCAAGTGTTTTAAGAAACAAAGCATCACCCAGTAATGATTTTAAATGTTTCATATCTTTAATGTGCTGCTCTATTTCTTTACAATATACCGAACTTTGACAGACACGGCAACTCAAAGAGCTGACTGTGGCTGGATCAAAGAAAATTTGATGAACCCAGTAGATAGCAGGAAGCGTTTCCCAAACATTACGATAAGCTTCAAGATTTTTAAGCACACTCTCATTTTGAGCTTTTGTTAAATGTGCTTCGCTAAAAAAATGGCTTTCACTGAGGAATTCATCAACGCAAATCAAACAAAACTTCAAAATTGGTCCTCTTTTTTGGAAATAATTCCTCAACTTGTCTGGATAAATAAAATCATTTAGACGATGTGGTATGACTTCTGCTAGAAAGATTGTCGTGTAATATAACGAATGAACAGATGAACTAATGTGCTGTACCTGATGTAAACTTCCTGCACTCATCTTGTTTATCAGCACTATCATCATCGCTTTGGTCGTCACTAGATAAAATTTCTTCAACCCTTAAAAATCCAAACTCTGTACTGACAGTACGTGCATCCTTGACTAAAGAATCCCCTAATAATAAAAATTTAAAAAAATAAAGAAAACGACAACTTACCAAATTTCATGCTCGTAAGATTCACTTGAGTTTTAAAGAAAATAGCGTACAATTAAAAAGCAATCACTGTGTTATTTTAAAAAGACTATCAACAATCCCCCATATATTCAAATACTAAAAAAAAGCTTCTTACCAGCAGTTATGTTAATAACGGAGTTACTCTCTGTTCTCGTAGATACATCTGCTTCTGCCGCTGACGAAAGACTAGAACTTGAGTCATCACTATCCTCATCACTATTTTCCAACGGCTGGTTTGAACTCATAAAAACTTCCATTTGCATGCTCGTCAAAGACTTCTGCTCATCGTCAGGTGCTTCCAACTTGATTAGCGATTTAAACACATTCTTTTTGTGATCATCTTCTTTTATGTGTGAGTTTAAGGCATCGTAATTTACGGACATGTCACAAATGAGGCACTTTGCGGCCGTAACACTATCAGGAACAAAGAATACTTGATGCGATTGACAAATGGGTGAAATTTTAAGCCAGGTACTGTGGTATATGTTAAGGCTTTTCATACAATCCCGATCCAGCAGTTTACCCTTATGATCGGCTCCGGTAACATGACTCGCAACATCGGCAACGTTAGAGCTCAATTCTAGCTTACACAGCAAACAAAAGAAAGCAGTACATCTATTCTGAACAGTGTAATCAGCGACATCATCCAGTGGAAGGACAACGTCAATCAGACGTGAGGGATATAAGACATTCTTAACTCTATCATCGTAGCACGGTAGGAAATTAAATTTGAAACCTTCACAAGACGCATCGGAATCATCCTCAAACTGTTCCCCATTTTGCAATTCGTTGGTTTCAATCTGTGGATCGGGGGCAGCTGCAACTAGCCTGTCAGTAAGTAACAGTTCGAAATGTTCGTGGTCTTGAAGCGTTTCCCAAAACGGCTCTTTATTAATAGCAACATGCTCACCGCAGTAGCTACAGACAAAGGTGAAGTATCTTCTGGATTTGCCATCAAATTTGCTAACCAAAAATTTAGTTAAAACTACATGATTCCTCATGATCCTCAGCAGTCCATTAAACTTCGAAATTACCCGATGTTTTTGAGCATTGTCTAAGGTATGCAGCGAACTTATCAGTGTTGAATCAAGAAAGCTGTAAAATTCATCAAACCTAGCAAGGGTTTCGTCAAAATTCTCTACAGATTTGTGTTGTAACAAATAAGAACAGTTCTCCAGTTGCTCTAGCGTTAAGGTTATGTCTTCGTCGGGGTTTCCATCACTGATCTCTAAATTTGCCTCAGAGGACATTTTGAAACTGCATAACAAAAGAACCTCTACAAATTACACTAAAAAATCGCACGAATAATCGAAATAAAACCGTGGGAATCACCGGAACAAACACATGTTGTCAAATGAGTTAACTGTCAGCTGCCTACAGTTGCAATGGTGCCACATTAACACAAGAAATAAAAACACCAAAATTTTTTTTATACATTTTACTACACATTGTAATTACACTCATATGATATAATGATAAGACATAATTAACAACAATGTGGCGATTTTTACACTTTTTATTTATAATAGACAACGGTCAAGCTTGTCGGATTTTAATTGTAATGCAAACATCACCATAAGATACTTTGTAAGATTACTTTTGTTTTGAATATTTTGGCAACGTTGCAGCTTGCCAAGCTCATTTTGACATTGACACACACCACACGTTGATAATGCAGTTTTCTATAAAATGTTGGCGTTTTCGTTTACTTGATTCTTGTATTCTTGTGCTAAAAAATTCTACAAGCAAGATCAAGTGTTTCGTTTATGAAGAATAGTAGTGTTTCTTCTGCAACATCCACATTTCAGCATGAAACCGTTAAGATAAAGAGTTAAGGAAGGCGTAGATTGACCTCGAAGATGAGCGGGCTTGAGGTCTCACAAGAGAGCGATGTAACCTCACAAAATGCAGACAATCAGAACTCTTTGGACTCCATACCAACGTCCTCTACAGACGCCAATACGACTTTCGTAAAAACAGCAACTGGTAAGTTCGACGCGCTTCGTTTGTCTTCGTTTTATTTTTTTTTTAGCTCTTGTAGAAGACCCGATCAGTAGTACATCCTCTGATGTTTGCTCCACGAAGAACGAATACTTGGAGGACGACGTGGATCAGTTCACCGAAGATTTAACAGCCAGCGACATCAATCTTATCATAATGGGCCAGACGAATCCTGCCCCTGCGAAACGGGACGATCCCGAAACGGAAGAGGAATTTTTGAACTTGAACATCGGCAACGAGGCTGAAAGCGAAATCACAGAGGACGTTGAGGACATCGTACAGGACCTGGAAAACTTGCTCGGTGAATCTCCAGAGGGCTTCAGTGTGAGCGAGAAAAAGGAACTGAAAATAGACGACGTAACAGTTAGTAATGATCTGGAAGAAGAGCTAGATAAGTTGACAGAAGTTGCTAAACAAGGTGACTGTGGATTAAACGATCATAAGGTTGTAGCTGTGCCAGCAGAAGAAGTGTCATTTGCAGCTGATGATGTATTACCAATGGACAGCTGCTCTGCCTTTACGAATGAACCACCAGGACAGGTAATAATAATCATAACTTTTATTAAAAATTAGTTTTGCAATATGCAATATAATGCATAAAACCAAACTAAGTTAGTCCCAACACACTTCTCTGAGATACTTCCCAATGTGTTTATGTTTTGATGTTTCCCTCATTAATGTATCAGACATCTTCCTTTAGTTAACTTTAGTAATTCACTTATGTCAACAATTTCCAAGATATTTTTATCATTGATGTCCAAAATTGTTCCCAAAACTTTTTCTGAAACTTCTTTTTCTTCATATTAAGTACCATCCATTCAACTTGAATGTTTTGAAGCGCATTGCCACTTTTATATAGCTTTTGGAATCATTGACTTGTATTTCCTTTACTGTATCTTTAGTACAACAATTTATTATTCCACTCATTTTTTGGGGTGATCAGTATTTATTCATAATATGACTTTTGCACTTTTGCTACTTTTGTTAATTTCACCTTGCATCTTGATTGGGTCCACTTAATGATTTAGGAGCTTGAAGAAACAATGGAGGTTGAACCTGTTGAAGAACTGCATCAGATGAATGCAAGTCAGCCCGAAACAAGCAATGATGATGATGAAAATATGGAAGTGGATACTGCAGAAGTTCAGGATGTGCCATTCGAAGAAATTCAAGAACTCGAGCTTAACATCCAGAATCTCGAAGAAGACATTCCACTAAACAAGAAATCTCCCCAGAAAGTGCGTTTGATAAGGTCTCCATTGTATAAAGTCAGTGAAGAAATGGAAGTATTGCAAGTTGGAAAGGTCGATAGCGGCCGTATTGAAGATATACCACCATTAGAAGACATCGTTCGTGCCAAGGAATCTAGTGAAGAAGTGGAAATGCAATCACCAAAAGAAGTTGCTGAAGAACCCATAGTTTCTAAAAATATCTCGAACATAGAACCCGATATTATGGAGGTTCTACCTGAATCAGCTCAAGAATCTCCAAAAGTGGTTGAGTTACTTCCAGAATCGACATTTGAAACTAACGAAGATATAAACGTGGCCGATACCGCATTGGATGAATTAATTAGTGAAATTGCTTCGTCTTCTGCAGTAACGGAGCCAGCCATGGAAACACTCGATACTGCTGAACCATCAGAAATCTTGAATGCCAGTGAAGAAGATGATAATGGAGCCTTGCCAGCAGCTGAAGAAGTAGCCAGTGCGAAACCATCGCCTCGTGAGTGTAGTGAAGTGACTGAAGGAGTTTTAGAGCCTTGTCGCGAAACGGCAGTGTCTTCCCAAAAGGTTGAAGAAAAACAAGATGGTGGATTCCAGACTCCTGATCAACAGGTGGTGGAAGCGACGGAAATTTTGGAATGTGTGACTCAAGCAGGTAAATAATTCACTTTTCATATTGTCTCTGTGCACCTAAAAACCTGGTCTCTAAAATTGATGAAGCTTTTAGGAGGCAGAATTTTTTTTTAATTTACAGCTTTTTTGATGATTTATCTTGTTGTTTATTACTTATGTCTTCTAATAATGTTGTTACCGCTATTTGTTTTTAATACCTTCATAATTCTTGAAGAAGTTTTCTGGCATCTGTCCAAAATTAAAGGTACATGAATGTTTTTTCGATTATAAAATTTCATGTAAGTGCTATTTTTTTTTCTATCAAGATAAAGGGTTTCACTTTTAGTTTAGAAGAAGATAAATAAATTTTTTTTCATGAAACTCCAAAATATCAAAAAATGAAACAAGACTACAGCGACGACATACATATTTATCTCTTACTTTACATCATTTTGTAATATAATACTAGTGAAGCCTAAAAGCAAGTCTGGTATTTGTTGGAAAGGTATTAACGAAAACTTGATTTGGTGACAAATTTGCTTTCTATGCAAACATCAACATTGCTTTACATTAACTGACTTTATAGGATATAATATATTTTTGGATTTATTTATTTTAACTGATTATAATAATGCAATTGCGAATGATTCGCAATTGTTTTATCATGATTTTTTTGTTTCAAATCTTTGCAATTTGTAACCACAGATGCTGAAGAATATTCAGCTGAAGGTGAAGAAAACCAGTTTAACGAATGCAAGGATGCTGTAAAAGAACAGAAAGTTGAGGAAATTAGAGCGGATATTGACGAAGATGGAGCAAAACCTGTCGAAGAAATTGTAGAGTCTGTAGTCAGCGAAAGTTTATCAAAGGCAGCTGAAGAAATTGTGCTACATGAAGATTTAGTAGCACCAGTCGAAAAAAATACCAATCAGTCCCGATTTGAAGCAGATATAGAAAACTCTCAAGTCATTGAAACTACAAAAGAGGACAATACGGAAGAAAATGAAATTGTGACAAAAACAGTTGAAGAAAGGGTAGAAGATTCTCAAGTCATTGAAACTATGAAATATAGTTTGGAAGAAAATGAATTTCTGACAAGAACAGTTGAGGAAAGTGTAGATCATCAGACTGTTGTAACTACAAAAAATATTTTGGAAGAAAACCGACCAGAAGTAACTGCCCCAACTGAAGATAACATCCAGGAATCTGAGCTGGAAGAGCCCATTGTAGAAGCAAAATCTGAAATGGAACAACAAATTCAAGAAAGTGTTGCGGAGCCTTCAGAAGAATTTCTTGGTTGTGTGGAAGAACAAATTGCTAAAGAGCCTAGAGAGGAATTTTGTGATGTAGTGGGAGAACAGGTTCAAGAAACTCCTGAGGAACCTAGAGAAGAAATTAGTGGTGTGGTTAAAGAACAGATTCAGGAAATCCCAGATGAACCTAGAAAAGAAATTAGTGGTGTGATTTAWGAACAGATTCAGGAAATCCTTGATGAGCCTAGAGAAGAAATTAGTGGTGTGGTGGAAGAAGAGATGCAGGAAATCCCTGATGAGCCTAGAGAGGACATTAGTGGTGTGGTGGAAGAAGAGATGCAGAAAGTCCCTGATGAGCCTATAGTAGAAATTAGTGATGTGGTCGAAGAACAGATTCAGGAAATCCCTGATGAGCCTAGAGAAGAAATTAGT
Source organism: Rhyzopertha dominica (assembly GCA_025024175.1). Classification (NCBI taxonomy): domain Eukaryota; kingdom Metazoa; phylum Arthropoda; class Insecta; order Coleoptera; family Bostrichidae; genus Rhyzopertha; species Rhyzopertha dominica. Next base: position 50,137,997 of record QCXZ01000041.1, read on the forward strand.
GGGGTGGTCGAAGAACAGATTCAGGAAATGTCTGATGAGGCTAGAAAAGAAATTAGTGGGGTGGTCGAAGAACAAATTCAGGAAAMCCTGGATGGGCSCAGAGAAGAAATTAGCGGTATTCAGGAAATCCCTGATGAGTCTACAGAAGAAATTAGTAGTGTTGTCGAAGAACAGCTCCAGGAAATTGTTCAACCATCACTTCCACCAACTGAAGAAGTATCAGTGGCACAGGAAGAGATGCCTGACCAAGCAGTTTGTGAACTGGCTCGAGAAGGTGACCTTAACGATGAATTATTGAGAATAACCCAAGAATTCGAAGATGGAAAGAGGGAAGCCGAGTGTTCTGCATCTGCCATTGAAGATAAGGCTGTAGTAGAAGAACCAGTTCATGCCATGGAAATTGCAGAAGATGAGCAGGAATTGGTTGATGCTGCAAGCGAAGTGATCCAAGAAACAATCGATTTAACCGAGGAAGTTAGCAGTACAGTAAATGATACATTCCAAGCAGAACACAAAGCCCACCCAAAAGAAGGCATGAAGATCAGAGAAGCATCTTGCGATGTTGCGGAGGTGCCTTCAAGCTCCACTGCTTCGTTGCTCATGCAAGCCGTAAATCCCGACTTGAAGACGACTTTAACGGTAAATATTAGCGATGATGACACTGAAGAAGAAAAAGAGGTCGAGAAATCTCAAGCCGAAGAAGACAAGCACCTTCTGAAAATAACAATCACTAAACAATCCAACAGCAACACCCATTCCATACTGAAGGTTTGTAGCCCGAACGAAGCTAGCTCTTCAAGCCTGAGCCCGAGGACGGCCTCACCCAAGGCAACTAGGCAAAGCTACAGTCCGAAGATTCCCAAAGTGACCATCAAGCCGATAGTTAAACCGGAACTGAGCCCCCTCAAGCTCACCATTAAGCCCATACAGAAACCCGAAGAACACGAACAGAAACCCAGTCCCAAGTTAACCATCAAGCCCATCATCAAACCGGACGAGGTCAAGCAAAGGGGCAGCCCAAAATTGACCATCAAACCCATTCCCAAACCGGAGGAGATGGAGGAAGAGAGGAAGTCGAGTCCGAAGCTGATCATAAGGCCGATACCAGAACCTGTTCCCAAGTTGACGATAAAACCTATAGTGAAGCCGGAAGAACAGTCGCACAGTCCGAAGATCACCATAAAACCGATCGTCAAGCCGGACGAAGAACAGGAACACTACAGTCCGAGGATCATCATCAAATCGCCTGTGAAGCCTCCAGAACATGAGGAAGTTCAGAGTGAAGAGATCAAGCGTGTCGATTCTCCCAAGGTTATCATCAAACCGATCGTCCAGCCACAGGAAACAGTGGAGGTAAGGCACTATTAGCTGATTTTATTAATATGCTAACTTCAATGCAACTGTATATTAGTACAAGAACAAAATATTTGACATAACAACTTTGTACACTGATGCCAATTTAAATCAGTTTTTTCACATTCTCTGCTGTGTTAGGATGTCTTTGCAAACATTAAATCAATGAAATGGGTCTGTAGTTTGATGTGTTATTTCTTTCAGAAGCTTTGTAAACAGGAATCACCTTTGCTTTTTTAAGTTCATTTGGTCAGACAGACTGCTGTATGCATAGATTAAACACATGAGTTAACGGTTCTACAATAAATTCAGACATAATTTTCATTGATTTTACATTTATGTTATCAACTCCGCCAGATTTATTTTGTGCCATATATTATGTTTATACTCTTTTGTAATAGTACCTTGGATTTCCTGTGACCATATTTTGGTCTTTCTCTATAGATACTTGATTATGAAGACCAAATCAAACAAGAGAGGATCATATTGAAGATAAACAAGAAAGGGGCTGTGCCGTCACGGAAGAGAGAGCACAGCGAAGAAACAGAGAGGCTTGCCAAAATTAAGGTTAAATATTCCAAGGAGGGGGGACATGCGCACATAGTACCTCCCGCGGATAGCGTGGTAAATGAAGAAACAGATTTTCGAAAGAGGTTCAAATTAGAAAATTTTAATCTCCCGCAAGGTAAAAAGGATAAATTGTTGAAAAAAATCGTCCTTTAAACAGTTTTTTGTAGGTATAACGATTACAAACGTGGCGCCATCCCGACAGCAACATTTCCCTGCTCAAGTCTTTCAACCGGAACTCCAGATGGAGTCGTCGGTTTCTGAAGATGTCTGTGATTTACAGGCATCAATGCAAGAGGAACGGGATCCGTTAGGTGACATACCGATTTTTGAAATCTCATCTGATACGGCCCCTGAACAGCCTAGCCCATCGACAATACCCACAAGCACTCCTGTACAAGGTGAGTTAATTTTTTTTTTGTTATTCTGCATTATATTTCTTGTCAGTGTGATTTTTTCAATTCTGTAGCTTATCCTACAAGTATTCTTGAACATCATTGGCATCATTTTTTAAATAATCTATTTGGTGTTGTAATTTTTTTTGTTCATGACTATGTAGAAAACATAAAAATACACCTTTGTCTGTGGTTTCACTGGAAAAGTCAAGTGGGATTAAATCAAGCGAGTTGCCTGGGGTGCAGTGGCACCTCTTTGTTGTTTTCTCCTAATGGCATGTTGGTGTACGATATATTCTCTACTGGTATAGTTTTGAAGTGTTTCTCTTTATTAAGGGAATAATAGCTTGTCCAAAAATTGGTTGTCTTTTAAATATTTGATTGCTCTTAATCTAGTTGCCAAAATAACTACAGAAAAAACCTCAGATGAGATAATTTAAACACTTCTTCTTTCCACACATGCATTTGTTGGAGATATGCTTTTTATTACTAAAATATATGATTTTATAATCTATCTAAATTATGAGTAGAAATGATGTCTACACTCTACTTCTCAGAATTTTAAGGTGTTGCAGGCACAATGTTTAGTGTTTATATAATTTTTTCTTATCTGTATATTGCTAAATATGAATAAGCAAGAAATCAATGAGGATATTAGCAGAAAGTTTAGCAGTTTTATTCCCAATTGTTCTTATAAATTGCTAGTACTTATAAACAACACTTAAGTGTGGTCCATTCGGGAGAACTTTTTGCTCTTTCAACCTAGTGCTATAATGTTAATGTAACTATTGGAGCTTTTAATATTTATTTTATGTGGTCTCCGGTAGTATATTTTTATTAATGGGTTCTTGGAATGATTCTGTTATATTTGGAAAAAAATGACATACATTTTGAAAATGTTATGGGTAACAGAATTGGTAATAAAAAATTGGAATAACTTCAGAAATTGCAAACACTTTTGGCTAAAATTTTAGATTACATATTAGCAATTCAAATAATCAGAAAAAACTACAATAACATTCGTAATTGTGTCTATTAATAGCCAGTGATAATTAATTGTGCTTATTTTTAGTTATCAATGGCAAATATAATTATAGGGTTAAAATAAATTACATATTTAATATTTAAAACTTTAATTAACATGTGTTTATTATTTTTAAACTTCTAAAAACTGAGAATTTCCCTGTACCAAAATTTTTTAATAAGCGGCATACATAAGTGCACTTGTAAAAATGTTCATAAAATATATCCATTATTCTAAACATGTTTATTATGGTAAATCATCTGTTCTAATATCTGAAAATATATCTCTGTTTCCACCTAACATTCGTAGATTAATCAGAAACCGTCTCTATAGAGGTATCTGCACTATTTCCAATAGGAGCCAATTGATTTGATATCTCTGTAACTGGTTCACTTGATATATATACACAAACATTTTGTTTCACTTTGGTTATCAGAGCATTTGTAACAGAATCTACTGCTGTATTTACATTAGCAGATATTTCTGTATTTATACATCTATTTTTTATTTCACTTGATATATCAACAGGAAAAATAACTGCTTCATTTGATACATCCACCTTATCACCAAGGATTTTGTCCGCATTATTTGCAGTAGTAATATGAATAGCATTACCCKATTTATCGACCTATTCACTTGTATCTCAGCCTCAACAGTAATAAGTTTCTTAAAGAATTCTATTTTGAGAGACTAAGACAGTTAACTACAGGTTTTAGACCTGGTAACATATTATTAAATTTTCAGTTGGCTACTTATACCACTTATTACAAAAGTTTGGAAATTGAAAATACTCATTGTTTTTTGGTGATTTTTAAAAGTTGAACTTTTTATCAGTTTTCTTTTTTTACCCATAGGCTGTAAAGGTATGCAGTGTCTCCCACTCGTTTTCTGTGTTTTGTACTATTTTCTTCCACTTAGTCCTGTCTTTTGCTATTCTTCTAGCTTCGTCCCAGGTGAGGTTTCTCTTCTTCAACGCCTCAGCCACTGCCATGATCCATGTCTTCTTTTCTTTCCTTGTACTTTTGCCTCCCACACTAGTTTTGCTGGTATTTCCTCGTTCATTCTCACCAAGTGCCCAAACCACTTTAATTTATTCTCTTCCATCATTTCTTTAATCGACTCTATTTACAGTTCTTCTCTGATTCCGTCATTTCTTATTCTGTCCATCCTAGTCACCCGTTTAACACGTCTCAAGTATTTTATCTCTGTTGCCTGCAGTCTACTTAAAAGTCTATCACTTAACACCCAACTTTCACTACCGTATGTCAATATTGGTCTATAAATGGTCTTGTATATCGTCATTTTTGTCTTCTCACTTATTTCCTTTTTACTTATTAATGCCCTACTTAGTGAGTGGTACACCTTTATTACACTAGTGATTCTTTCATTTATTTCCTCATCCATATTTCCATTGCTTTGTATTGTAACTCCTAGGTACTTAAACCTTTTAACCTATTCTATTTGTTTCCCATTTATTGTTATGTCTATCTTTTTGTCCTCCTTTCCTACTGTTTTTGTGGTGACAAAAATAGGTGTTTTCTGCACAATGGTTCTACATTTCACACCAAAGTATGTGACAGTTTTGTAATATTTATTTAATTGATTTTTCACGTTAATAACTTGAAACAACTAATTCATTTAATAATTTTGTGGTTTAGAATTTCCAGACGTCTCGTCACCCTATGACTGCTATCAATAAGTAGATGTGTAATTTTCTCCATGACAACGTAATCCATCTTTCAGCTCCCAGAAAGCGGGGTCGACCACGCAAAGTTCCCCTGCAGGTCCGCGAGGATTTCAAGGACCTCAAGGACGACGTCATCATCGTTGAGGACACGAAGGACGAACCGAAGCAAGAAACGCCGAGCAGGCCGAAACGCAGCTGCAGGGGAACCTCGGCCAGGGACACATTGGGAATCAAGCCCAGGAAGCCGAGGGGACCCGGAAGGGGGAGGGGAGGTGCCAGCAGGGTCAGCAGCCCGCCCAAAACAGTTSAGGTACGTGAAGTGAAGCMAAACTTGAGACAGAAWCGCAGTTGAAGTGTACTGTTCAATTACGTGTGTATGTGAGTGGTGTGTGTCTAAAGCCGGATGACATTCGGTCAAATGGAGGTTTTATTTTTCCAAATGGAACACTTGCTTTTGATGGAAGTGCCTTGTTACATGAGGGTTTTATTATTWTGAAGTTTTTTTTTTTGGGAATGTCATCTGAAGTTTCCAAATTTCTTSTTACATATTTTATAATAATATATTTAATATTTGTTTGAAAAGACTGAAAGTTTCTGTATTTTTTTTATTATTTTCAGTAAAGAGTTTATTTATTCAGATCATTACGTTGAATTTTTACCTTTCAAACTTCGCTTCTTTCATACAGAGTAGTTTTCATGATTTTATTTCAGTTGTAGCAAATTTTCTTATACAGTGTGACCCATTTGTTTTCAGGTCGCCCTGAAAAAGAGTTTATTAATCGTGCGATTTGGCTCCGGGTTTTTTTTAATTGTAGGGCTTGACAAACTGCATATTTTCACCAAAAATGACCTTGCTTATACAAAATCCAAGGCCTGCTTTACTAGTTTCTAAGAGCAAAATTCGAATAGACCATATTAGCGATTTTTTTAGAAGAAATCTGTGCACGCTACTGGATTTGACATCCCTCAAAACGGGCCTGTACCAAGTTTTACTAGAAAATGTCTAGTAATAACGATTTCGTGGAAAAATTAAAAGTTGGCATATATAAAAGTTTTCTCGAGTATTTATAGAAAATTGCTAAATATATTGAGGTTTTGTTATGTTGTATTCCATTCTTTTAATCATATTTGTTTAAAACCGCTTTACTTACCATTTAAATTCTCTTGATAAAAATGTAGTGCCATAACACATTAAAATTTTGCTCTCTAATTACATTTAACTTGAATAACTGCAATAATGGGAATTGTGTGGATTAAAAGCACCATTTTTGTAAATTTAGCTTTGTCTGACCAAATGATATTGTTAAAAAAATATTGTTTACTTGCGTCCAAGGTAAGGTAAATTTGCATAATGCCACTCTTCTTGCAAAATCAGTATCTTTTAGATGTTGGACTGTGGAAAATGCGTATGCATGAAATTTATGTTTACAAACTATTCTTAATTTAGATAATCCTGACTAACACACCTTATATTATGAACATATTTGGATAAGCAGCGAAGTATACCAAAATAGGAATCTCAGACAGATCCAAGTTCTTGAAATTTTCTGTAATTTTTTTAACAGCACATTATGACGGCTTCTGTTTTTGAGGATATTGAATTGCCAATGTATTACATGTTTTAACATAACTTCATCACTTTCTTTATAATATATAATTTAAACGCCTCGGCATGATTATAAATGATTTTTTATTGATAAGTGACAATTTATACATCTTTTTAGTGTTTTATTGTTATCACCGTGAGAGTAAGAGTAATTGAAGGTAAAATCTGCAGCAAAATCGTCATATAAAGATATTAAATTGGCAATAGGTAGGTATTTCGAAAACTACACACTTTCTGAATAGACAATCCTAGATAAACTTACCATTACGTTTAATTGCAAATAAGGTAGGTGTTTTCCCAAAATCGACATGATTGTGCTCAAGCCCCATTGAATATTCTTAGACAGTGGGAGCATACATTTATGAAGTATTTCTGGACCAATATGGATGTAAGGTCATCATCCTTTTGGATTTCTGCCAAACATCTGTATTAGTGTGCAATTTCAAAAGACTTATGAATTAATCTTTGGTAAGAAATATTTATTTGCTCATCTTTTTTCTATTTTCACGAATCTTCTATCATCATTTTTTAATTCCTTAACGGTTTTTTTATTATGACATCATTCAGATATTTAGCAACAGCAGTACTTTTGTTGAACCTTGACAGACTCCGAAAACTGCTTCACAGACATAGTGTACTAACAAAACTTGGCTTTATAAATTTCCTTGGACGGTATTATTTATTAATATCATATGTCTTTTTCACTCCAAATTCCTTTTATTTGTTTGGTCACCAGTTTCAAGGTTTAATGCTACCTCATCCTATGTCATTTTGTCATTTTTAATTTGTCAAATTTCCCACCATTTTAAAATGTTTTACTGCAATCTTTTTTTGGACACATTTACACTCTTAAACGTCAGTGACACAGATGTATTTAATTAAAATAAATCCATACAAATACGCATTAATTTCGTAAACATACACACTTTTTCAGCTAACTAAAAATGACAACTGTCCAAATTTATAGTTTTCACATATCCCCTAATGCAGTCTCAATACGGTGCTATTTTTAGCACGCACTATTTATAGCCCAGCTCTTACGTTACATAAGCATCAAGTTTGTCCGCAGGAGCACAGTGTGATTGTTAACCTAACAGGCGAGACTCCCGGCAGTAGTTTCGTGGAAGAGGCCCTGAAAGAGTTCGAGCCAACGGTCGATCTGACCGGGTCTCCGACACCAATATTGCCCCCGTCCACGCCAGAGACCAGCAAGGATGTTCCCATTTTTGAGGAGGAAACACGGATGAGCGCTGAGACAAGTAGCAGGGCACAGACACCGGCGAAACAGGTGGGTTTTGCATAAAAGTTTAAAAAAAGGTGTCCAGTTTTGAAAATTTTTAATATTTAAACTAATATTTACACATTAAATATTCTGAAATTATTAACATTAAAACCATCGGTTATTTGTTAAATTTGTATATAAAACTAAAACTTGGTGAAGCTGGATATGAAACTAATTAACTTTTTTCAAGATCCGACTAATAGAAGTTCCATCTAAAGTCAGTATTTATTATCTTCGCTTTTGACAGTTTTCTCTCTTGTTTGTTTGGTTTAATTGGCCCTTCTAGTATTTTGTAAACCACTTCAAAACTTTTCTCTTGGATGAATTCTATCAGGATATCACAGTTGGTAAATGCAGCTAACTAATAGACATTAAAAAAAATTAATTTCTAATTTTCTACATCTGCAAAATATTTATAAATATACAGTGATTTCTCAAAAAAGTTATTAATACTATATTTTTAATGGCACCTTTTAAATTCTTTTGCACTTTCATTTATTTAAAAAGTTTCTCGAATTTTTGATGGTTTTCCAGATAACTGAAAATTTGAAAAATCACTACAATAACTCAAAAACTAGAAAAGTTAATCAAAATCTGTTTTGCTCTGCTAATGTATTTTAAAAAACACCTAGAACTAGGTGGCTACCAAAATTGGACCATCTCCTGAACACAAAACACATGCAGTTTCATTGTAAATACCTTCAGCAGTGAGTTTAGTGTAGTAAAATCTTCGATCTTCAGATCTCCACTGTCGTAATTGAAGTGGAAGAATCCCAAAGCTCAGTGCAGAGCAGCGCCACTTCCGAAAGTGCCAAGGTACGAAAAGGGCCACGTCTGGAGGTGCACCAAGAACCAGAGGGCGCTGTGATCAGTGCCGACCAGCTGGCAGAGTACAGCTGGGGGGGTGGAGGACCCTACATGTTACAGGAACAAGTTGCTCAATTCTTGGGCATCAAATCCTTCAAGAGGAAGTATCCAGGTGAGTTCTGAATGTAGACTTATGTCCTGCTATTTTTTTTGTGCTATTGTGTTGCTTTTAATAATATTATGGGTTAGAGTCCTGATTAGGTATTGTTATGTTTTTTGGATGTCCCAATCATTTTGAGCAATTTTTTATCAGAAAAAATTATACTGCTGTTTCTCACATGAAGAAAAGTGTATTATTTTAAAGCATTATTTTATGTTCTTTTTAAACAACTTTCTTTAAATTTTGTCTTGATACAGTGTGACCCATTTTCGCTGGTATTGCAGATTAGAGGCTAAACAGTAGGAGATAGAAAAAAGCAAGTTAGGGTGCCACAATGTCTTTTTCTATACTTCGTTCAATGGGGCAATGAGATTGTACTGCTTTTTCCCCCACAAAAAATGACGTAATTATTGTTTTATGAATATAATATTTTCCAAGATATCACATACAAGTTCATTTTTATGTAATTAAATTCTGCTTGTCTTTAGCATTCCACAGTTGTAACGTAGTCTATAAGTTATATTCCTAGTTTTTACATAATTTTGAGAAAACATATTTTTCATAAAGCTTGTGAAAATGACGTTTTAAAACTATATTTTACTTAAAATATTATTTATTCATTTATTCACAACCACAATCTTTACTATTAGCTGCAAAATCAACAAGAAAGAGAAATAAAAATACAAACAACCTAGAATATGCGAACTGACAAAATACTACAGTATACATTAGAGAAAATAATTCATGTAATAATAGCAATAAGAAATTAAATACTATAAGCACCTTTAACCTCATTCATAAACTGTTTGAGTTGCACTACAAATCCTTTATATTGGGTACTTCAATGCAATTTTCAAAATTTTCTTGTACTTGTCAGGCTACAGGTCACTTCCTTCAGGAAGTAGTTCCCGTTATGGCAGCTAGGTGGCTTTGTCATCATGTCAGTGTAATGCTGACAGATGGCATTGCCATCCTAAATTCTTACTTTCATTATTTAAGATCGTTTTATTAAGTTGCTTTTTCAAATAACCTCGATAAATACAGCTGCATTTGATAAGTGAGGTATATCAATTAATTATTGCGTAAAAAAGCAAAGTTTATAAAACATTAAGGAGAATTTTTGTTGATCTATGGACTATTACATTTCTGGAAACCTCAAGACAACTAGAATTAGATTCTGGAAAAATATACAGGCGTTTCATTTAAAAAAATCAACTTCTATGTCATATTTCATAAAATATTCCCTTCAGAAAAAAAATCATACCATAACAATGAGCTAAATAATGTTAAAAAAAATTTTTGATAGCTTTTATAACAACCAAGGTATAGACGTTGAAAACTACCCTGAATATATTTTTTTAAATATTTATTTGATTTAAGTTCAGAAAAAGAGATCGAGACACTCAGCATGTTTTTTTTCTATATTTTATTGTTTAGCCTGTACCCTGCAACACCAACGAAAACGTCATGCACCTTCCATCATGAAATAGAAACAGTTAAATTATTTAATACACTATCAGGAATTTTTTTTAAAGTCCTGCTAAACATCCAGGTATACAAAGGCGTCCAGTGGAGATGCAAGAACGCGACTTCATCCGAGAGAGTGGACTGGCTTCGGAGGCGATGTGTGATTTAGGACTGACGGCGGTGAACAGCGCCGACATTTTAGACATAATGTATTCGGATTTCCAACCGAAGTACGAGGAATACTGCAAGCATCAGAGGGACAGGCAGGCGAAGGATCTCACCAATAAACAGAAAGCGCTGACATTGGCTGCCACACAGGAAAAGAACAAGCTGGACATAACGGAGCAGGCGATACAGTCTGCGGCTTCGTGGAACTCCAACTTCAACAAAGTAAGTTATTGCTTATTTGGCCATTAGAAGTTTAGTTCCTGAAGAGCTTTTTTGATTAGATAAGATGGTTTTTCGGAAAAATTGTCTGTATTTTGAAATAGTTTGGTATCGGAATAGATTCCTAAATCCTTAACACAGTCTTTTCTCTGGAGTAATTCATCAGTGATGCAATAATTAAATAGTAAGTTGTTCGATTATTTAGAGAACATAATTGCAGTACATTTATCCAGGTTAAGATGCAAGCTATTTATTTTAGCCCACTCTGCAAAACTATTCAGGTCATATTACAACTTACAGTTATGAAGAATTTTATGTCATCTGCAAAAAGCAGGAATTGGGTGAATTTTATCAACTCATGTAAATCATTTACTAAAATGTTAAATAATATGGGACCACAGTGAGAGTCGTGAGGTACACCTCTGTAGCATCAGACACAAACAAGCCTGAGTTCTGCCTCTAAGAAAACTATCAATTCATGACACAACCTAATCTTCAAAACCCACAGAATCAATCAAGCTTTGATAGTAACCAAGCATGGGTTACTTTATCGAAAACTTTGGAGAAATGTGTATAGTGTCAGTCTGGAATTCCTGATTCATAGCTGCAAGCAAGGAGTCCTGAAAAACTAGCAGGCTGGTAGTCAAAAAGCGTCCACAAATGAAACCGGCTGGTATTTCTGATTGAATGCATATTCCGCAATAGTGTGATATATTTTCCTCATCACCAGATTTGTGTATGGGGACAAGGTAACTTGTTTTCCATTACCATCTGGCTCCACTGATAATTTTGACTTTAAACACTCTATGCCCTTGAAAGTATCTACCAAACCAATATTAATAAGAGATGTAAATTGTGGTAGAAGAACTTTTGTAATTATTTAGATATGGGTCTTTAACACTCTTGGGTTTTCACATCACAAACTGCTGTCTAGCTTCCCAATGCATGTGTTATAACATGTGGTGTAAAGGTTTTTACATTTACAATAATTGGCATTCCTAAAGTCATAATAGGTGACTGTTTTCCTAAACAACGAAGGTCCCCTGCATGGTATTGAAAACATCTAAGGAGTATGATGGCATGACTCACCAATGGTCAAGCCTTGTGCATATGTAAAGTGAATATTATATAGGTTAGAAAAGAATAGGTCCAGGAAGAAGAAGTTATTCATTATTTCAACTCATGATGGCGAATGAAAATTTAGAGGGCCATTGCAAGTAAAGTCAGGAAGATTATAGTCACCACATATGAGGAATTTACGATCAGAATGTGATCGAAGCAAGTTTTTTGCTGTACTATATTGTATTGGTTTTAAGCCTCCTCTTTTTTTTTCTCTTGCATATCCTTAGATGTGGTTGAAACAATGAGTTAATCTTCTCTTTTAATCAACCCGATAAGAACATTTCGAATTTTGTTAAGTCAGGTGATCTGGGTGGGCACATTAAAGTCAAAATTGCCCATACCACCATTTCTAAATTAAATGTGACAATAACATAACAAAACACCATTAGATATGAATCTAGCAAAACATGAGGAAGTATTTACACCTAATGATCCTGATGATCTTTACACAAGAAAGTGTAGAATTACCCAGCTTACACAGTAATCATTTAATCATAACAACTTGGAAGCTTACAGTTGTTTTTCTGTGTCACAATCTGAAAAACTCAAAATAAACAATGCATGTGTATCTTCAGACCAGAAGAGAACAAAGAAAGGCATGCATGGACCTCCAGACATTCACGATCAACTTCCCTAAGGGCAGAATGAAGCAGATCAACAAGCAGCCCATCGGGCACTACCCCGTTGCCTTGGTGCCCGGACAGTTCACGGACTACTACAAAGTAACACGATTTTTGCCTCAAAATTTGCTCGCAATCACACAAATTGTCTTCCAGGTATTCACCCCCACTGAGATTAACAACTTACCGCTGAACACCATGTGTTACGACCCCATAAACATCCGTCACGACGACGACAGCCAATCGGACGGCTCGGGCTCCGACAGTGACAGTTCTAGTTCGGATTCTGACAGTTCAGATTCGGTATCGTCGGAGAACTGCACTGTGTGTAGTTCGAAAGCGAAGCAGATCTCCGTACGTTGACAAGATGCATTTACAACTTTTTTTATACAGATTTTTTGTACATATTTATTTCGAAGGTGATGTAATAAAGCATTCATTGCGGAGTTGAAGTTTTGCTCTCACAAATGGTTTACAGGGTGGTGACATGAAGGTAAGATATTTATCGAAAGCGTTACATTTTTTTTTCTTWTCATTGTCCACTGCAATTACTTGTACTATWACTCAAATTAAAATGTAAATGATTTGACAGTAATTGTTTATTCACTTTATTCAGTAAAGATTTTTCTTTGTTGACTGCATAAAATTCTTGATACTGAAAGGCCTGATTGTATTCGARTCAAGAAAAGAAAATATTTTAAGACACTATACTAATTCACCTCACCCCCTAGTTTGAGTGGATAAACAAGAAAAAAATTGCCCCCTGATTAAATTTGCATAACCACTTTTAATCCTGCTCCGAATCACTTCCTTGAAGGCAGCATTTAGTTTAAAATATTCATCACCAGTTGAAGTATTCATGTAGAGATTACAGTCAGTTGTAAACAAGTGACAGTCCAGTGCTGGTTCATTGGCTGTCGTATGTTGCCATGGAACTGGGGACAAAGGGAGTTTTTACAATGGTGCTGCTTCAGTTCATTTTTCTGCTGCTGTTTGTATTTTTTGCAAAATATGGTGGACAGAATAAGACTGAGGTTTACCCTAGTAAGTATTTAATCTTCATTCAATTGTGTCGTATTTGCTTTATTTTCTCTTCTCGCAAATCATTTGCAATTCATATTTACCCTATCTGATCTCAGTAAACCTTTGACACTTACCGAAAGCAGTCGTTGAAAGATGTTCTCCTTAAATGAAACTATTCGAAGTTTCCGCAGCAAGACATTACAAAGCAACTTATCAATAAATCCCCGCATTCAGAGAATAATACAGTGCAAGTTTGCGTTCATTTTGATGTACGTGCAGGGGACACTGTTGGTTGTTTACCTGGCATTTTCCCAGTATGAGCCGAGAGCGAATGCCAGCGATGCTAGGAACTCAGTTGGGCCAGTCTTTGGAGGATTCTGGCAGGATTCAGCATTGTTGTTCAAGTATTATAACAGTAAGGCCAAAAAGTGAAAGTTTTTCAATTTCAATTTTTTTTGCAATTGTATTGAACTTGCACTAAGAATATCAGTTACCAATGTTTGAAAAACATTTTTCCTTCAAAACTATGAGTACAAGGATTTTTGCAAGAGTGTAGAAAGCAAAACAAAAAAATTGAAAACAAATTACCAGTGGATACAATTTCTTTTGAGTAACTTTGATTACTTATAAGATGCACTTTTACCAAATTTCGTTAAATTTGTTTGATGGATTTCTCAACAGCATACAAAAATGCAGGTTTTTTAAGTAAACAATGATTTCTTCTTTCCAGTGTTTCAGGACATACAAGTTATGATTTTCATTGGTTTCGGCTACTTGATGACGTTTTTGCGGAAATACGGATACAGCTCTGTCGGATTCAATTTCTTGCTTTCCGCAATTACTATACAATGGGCCACCATATGTCAAGGCTTACCAACAATGAACAGTGATTACAAAATACTTATTAGTATATCTAGGTATATATCACACCTAATAAGTAACATTCCAATCTCATTTTTCTTTTAATTTTTGAATTAMCCTGYTAGAGGCTGATATAGCCACAGCAACTGTCTTAATATCAATGGGAGCTGTGTTGGGGAAAACCTCCTATTTGCAACTGATCACCATGGCAATACTGGAAATAGTGTTTTTTACTGCAAATTCGTATCTTGGTTATGTGTTCAAAGTAAGTTGACAATTTTTTTGGTATTATCGCAAAGTATTTGTATTTTACATGTTGCGGATGCTGGTGGGTCTATTTTTGTCCACTTGTTCGGTGCTTATTTTGGATTGAGTGTAAGTTACATGTTGGGCCGGAAAAGACAGCAGACCAAACTGGAGGACACCTTGGAGGAGTCTAACTATGTTTCGGATTTGTTTGCCATGATAGGTAATTGTATTTACCAGACAATTTAGTGTGGGCTATGCTATTAGGGATACTGATGTTTCAGTGTTGTTACACCTTATCAGCATGGCAAAGACTTTCTGCACATGTGCATTTCGCTTCTTTTTAGCTGGCATAGAATTACTGTTAGAACACAACCTATCAAATAAAACAAAAAAAAATCTTTCAAAAAATATAAGACAGAAATTCCATGTTACCTATAGGAACTGGTGGAATGATGTACTAAATCAGTATTTTTTAAGTGTAAATATATTTAGTGCATCTGAACTGTACAAGTGGATTCAAAAATCTTTACAATTGCAATATCAGAATCAACTAGAATTTAATTTAGTAGCATTTGTTTGTCCATAGTAAGTGTTTTTGTCATCTTGTAGAAGCTCCAGATAGTGATTTTAAAATCATGTAATATTCTTATAAATATCTTAAATCCAACTCTTAAAAAGATTTTTTATTTTGTATTTTTTTATAATATAGTATGTTAAAAAAATGTCAGTATTTGAACGACAGACTATAGAACAAATTTCATCATTAGTGTATGTTCCATTAATTTTTGCACCTTTTGACCTTCTAGCTTTGTTCCATAAATTATATTTATTTACCATTGCTTTGTGCTTATTTCTTAAATTTATGCTACCCTTAATACTGGTATATGTGTCATCATTGTATTTGTATGGCACAATCATTTAATATGTTTTGGCAGGTAAAAATTTATGTTAGAGAATTTCTGATTGTTGTGATCCTCAGTGAACAGTACAAATGTTATGTCATTGTCATGATCATTTTTTTAATTATCCTTTATGTGTGTAGCTGTAGCTTATAAAAGTAAACAGCTATAAGCTGCTTTATAAAAACTGGTAAGCTACAAGCCACAGCTATTGATTTACAAAAGCAACTGAGCTACAGCTACAAGCTCTTGCCCAGTTCTCATATTTCTTTTTCAGTTTTAAAGAATATACAGGATTTTATATATTCTATCCAAAAATATAATATAACATGACAGAATGTCCTATTTTTATATAATGTTATCAACAAAAATCAAAAACTTTTTAACCCTATATTTAAACTTATTCTTATTTTTTATATCTTTTAAAACTTGTGGCAAATTATTATAATTTCTTGTCCTGTGGTAAAGAAATACAGTTTTGTTGTCTGGAGATCGTGCCTATCTCTATTATATACAAATTTTAAATTCGACCTTTTGTGTTCAATATTTATGTAATGAACACTGATATTAGATGATGAAGATGGCTATAAATATGACCATAGTAAAGCTGTTGATGTATTGACACAATCTATATGTTATAACAATAACAGGAACATGATTATTAAGATTTTTATGATTCAGAAACATATTGAAAATTAGGATTGTCTAACTAACAGCTTAGGAATTCAAAAATACTCACAATAGTAGCTTTTATTACATAAAATTAAAATTAAAAACAATAAAGGCTCCAGGATTGATCCCTGAGGGGCACCACATATTAAAGTTTACCTGGACCCATTTATATTCAATTATCAATGCATCAAACTAATGGAAAAGGTATAGTATTTACCTAAATGCTTTTCAGGCACGATTTTCTTATGGGTGTTCTGGCCCAGTTTCAACGCAGTGGGCTTGACAGGCGACGACCAGTACCGTGCTGTGATCAATACCTATTTCTCCTTGGCCTCGTGCTGCGTCACCTCCTTCGCAGCTTCCCTCCTTTTCACCCCGAACCACAAGTTCTCCATGACCCACATACAAAACGCAACATTAGCAGGAGGGGTCGCCGTCGGAGCCTCCGCAAACCTCATGCTGCACCCCTACGGGGCCTTAACCACGGGAATATTCGCCGGCATCCTGTCCGTGTATGGATACGCCGTCCTATCACCCTGGTTGAGGAGGAGGTTCAAGCTCCACGACACCTGCGGGGTGCACAACTTGCATGGGATGCCGGGGGTCTTTGCGGGCGTCTTGGGAGCCCTGATGGCGGCCGTCGCTTCCGAAAAGGATTATAATGAGAGCCTTTACGACATTTATCCGGCCAGGGCTAGTCCTAAATTGGAGTACAATCCGGAAGTTAGCTTCCTGAAGGCAGGGCTCGGGAGGACTGCTCTGGAACAGGCTGGGTTCCAGCTCTTGGCGGTTTCAGTTACTTTTCTCATTGCTGTGGTTGCGGGATTGATAACAGGTGAGAATTGAAGTGATAAGTGGTGGTAATAAGCATTCAAATAGCAAATAAATTACTTGATCCTTACGGTAATTGTTAAAAGGAGGTGCAGCTCAAGCTTTCGTAGAGGGGGGATAATCAGTATTTGGTCCTATTTTGGTTGAAGCTTAGTGGGTACTGGCACATAGTTCCACTAATACTTAATTAATTTAAACAGAAATGAGGGAAGTAGTGTACATTTCTTTAAATCTTGGCAGAATACATCTGTTGAGTGATGGGAGAACTAATAGTTACCTGCAGACAAACATAAAGATTTACTAACAGTTTTCAGTCAATATAATCATCACATACAGTTCACTTTAGAAAAGGAAACTGACAACACTTTACCTTTTCTAGACACATTAGTAATTAGAAATTATGGAAATATGGTTATACCTCATTATTAAATAAAAACCTGCAAAAATTAAAARTAATTTTTAAAATAATTCAAACAAAAACAAAACAAAACATCTAATGCCAATAACTTTGTAGTTTCCTTGGATGCATCAAGGCCTAATATAAATGTACAGACAAATTTTGCACCATTTCTTATATTGAAGGTCTTAGTAATAAATTAAATAAAGTATTGGTGAAACTTTGCAATACTGGAATTAGTTATTACCTTCTCATTAGAGTTGGGGATTTATTCTCAAAATTAAAATTAAAAACTGAAACTACAGAACTTACAAACATTGCGTATATGATTAATTGTAATGATTGTCTGTTTACGTTGCAGACTAAAAGGCTAAAGAACACAATGGAAAAACAACATCGGTAATTTTTAATCATTAATCATAATTCAATCTTGAAATTTTTATTCCTTTGCAAGGGTTTTTTTACTAATTTAACTTCTGTGGTCTCTGTAATAATTATGCATCACACTTCATTGCATATTTTGGGTATTTTCAGATACCAGTATCTATGAGAAACATATTTATATATTATTGACTGTATATTTGTATATTACTAAGTCAAACATCAAAATGACCAGTGTGTGCATATTTTTATTTTCAACTCAAAGTTCAGCTACTTCTGGTACCTTTATAATCTTAAATAGCGAAGCAATCTTTCTTTTTAATAAAGACATATTTGTTCATAATTCTAAGCTATCCCAGAAAATGACTCCACAATAATCTTATTTACAATTAAAAATGCATGTCTATGTTGTGCTGTCTACACCTCAACCAACTGCAGATAGATCTATTTCGCTGTCATTACAGCTCATCAGTGCAGTTTAGGTATAGTGTAGACAGCACGGCATAGAACTGGTTTTGCTTATATACTAAAGCAATGGTATGATGTAAGTAAGAATTTAGAATGGCAGCTAGGTGGCTTTGTCATCATGTCAGTATAATGCTGACAGATGGCATTGCCATTCTAAATTCTTACTTATTTACAATTGTTTATTGGAAGTAAATATGCTGGCATCTTGTTTGCATGTAATAGTCCAAGTACTCATTATATACAACAAAATATTGGCTTTGTTCTAAGGTGCATATCTACTTGATCCTGAAATGTGAAATCTGACATTTTTTACTTACTAATTGGCAAATACTATGTACTTGATATTAGAAATGTGATCACATAAAAATTGCAAATTTACAAAGATTGACATCCCTATAAAATCATGATTAAAGTGAGACAAAGATCCGTAAAAAATTGAGATAATTATATCAAAATTCTAAAGGTTCACTGAAAATTTCAGTTTTTTATCTTTATAAACTACAGAAATATTCAGAAAGAGTTCTCAAAACTTATACCTTGAATACCCAAGTTAAGTGATTTTGTAATTCTCATTCTGGTATYATTTTAGTATCTAGTACTTTATTTATCCTGGATAATATAAACAATTTTTGTCTAGGTAAAATAATATCCTGGAAGTTGTTTTATGTGGAGACAATGCTGTATGACGATACAGCATTTTGGAAAATGAATGACACCCAGTTACAACCGATCACTGATGGGGCAGTTGTTGCTTTTAAACCATACATAAAGTCATATTTTGTGGACAAAATGATGGTAAAATATGTGTTTCACGTCACCATAGTCTGCACAGCTTTTGTATTGTTTTGCTTGAAAATTGAATATTTAACTGCAAAAAATGTAGTGGTTACTAAATTATATGTTTTATTAATTGACACCAATGAAATAGTTGATTGTTTTTATTTTTATAATTTATTTCAGTATCTTTCGGTAATTCTATAAACAAGACTACTACTACTACTTACCTTGAACAAATGCAAGTATTTCACATGTCCATTATCTGAATGAAACTAAAATTACATTTAACAAAACAAACAGGTAGACAAGCGAATTTAGAAAAGTGGTTTTGTTATTTAACTGCTTTCACAAATTATTATACATTGAATTGGTTTTTGGTTTTGTACACTTTTAAATAAAATGCATGAAAAGCTATTCTTTTTGTATTTTTGTACTAGATGTATAACATGCAAGTTTCTTTCAGGGTACATCCTTTTAATGAACTTCTTAAGAGATGCATCTTATGATACAGCAAACCATTTTGATGATTCCGTGTACTGGAATTTGGAAAAGGGCGAAACATTAGAAGGCTCAAAAATATTGGAGGAGTTATCAAGTGTGTCGAGCATCTAATAATACTATAAAGGCACTTTTTTACAAAAACATGTTTATTTGTAGAACATTTATAAAATAGATAATAAGTATAACTTACAAATTATTAATCATGTTTCCTCTCTCGATAACACCTACTGAAAACAAAAACATTTTTATTTACAGTAATATTCAAGAAAAATACTTTCTCTCTCGATCCGTTGATATGTTGTGGTTTATTTCTTTTTATACCTTGGTGCTGGTTATAATTTAATCCCCTGTATTTCACGTAATACTTATTGTCTAATGAATTTTGGTATAGGTACATCTATACAGTAGAATTGGACCAACTACGATTACTAATGAAGTTATTTCAAACGGTGCACCCTAAATTTAATTTGTACTGAAGCAAGTAAACAAAACACATCACTGTGACATCGAGCTTTATTTATTGGTCCAACCCTAATTGTACATTTGGCGCAACAATCACTGATTTATGGCGGAAGAAGGCAATACTTAACAACTACACATTAGACTAGTGACTATAAATATATCACATGACGTTAATACACGTAGATTTTCATTGTAGCTCTTCGTTTGCTAGTTTCTTTCTCCCTAAGAGAGTAAGGTCAGTATCTATTTCCAGTCATACATATCTGGCAGTACAACTTTAGTAACTTAACGAACATAGAAACGGAATGCACATTCAGTACAATGTTTGTGGAACATCCTTATACATAAAAAGTGTACAGCAAATAAATAAATACGGCACCATAAACGGGTCTCGGCTCAGGTTTCTCGGTCTCGTGGTTTAAATTTCCCGCCCTAAGGTAAGTTGTTAATTTTTTAATTTAGGTGAAGGAGCTGTTTTGTGAATGAAGGTATATGCAATACTTCTAATTTCTCTTCTTATTGCMTTTGGTGTTTTCTAATTTACTMGAAACTGAACTAATGTGTTTTTGCGATTTTGAATCTCCCGCCGTAATCGCTAGCGGCGTCCCTCAGTTCAGCAGGACGCTAGTAGTGCGTGGACTCTCAACGCGTCCGTTTCGTGTTTGAATTTGAACATTTTCTTTTCAAAACGGGTGTGTTGTGCGTGATTTTCAAGAAAAAGCTGCTTTACATCGTTTTCCACAAGGTGAGTGGTTTGTAATTTTAAAATTACGCTTTAAACGAAACGTTTTTGTACATTGAAAGCTTGCAGGTTGTTTGTTGCACAACGAATAATATTTGGTTATAAGAGCAAAACGTAGCAATCAGGTGCTTTATTTTCCATTTCCATGTCGATTTTTTATAGCAACCTTAATAGGGCATGACATAGTAACCGGTATTATTGAGATAAAAGTTTCTCATTCTTTTCTTTTTCCACACTAAATCTAAGCGTTTTATCAAATGAATCCGCGTAATCGGACGCCATTTTAATTTGGGTTTTTCAACAAAATTTACAATTTTTTCATGGGGATGGGAGACTTTAAATTTCGAATGCCTCTAGAGAATGGTCTGCTGAACATGAATCTTGAGTCTATTTGATGCGGTCGCGTGCAATTTTTCAAAAAGGAACTGTGCTGCTGGAACTACTTTACAAGGAGTAGTGTTTTCTCTTTGTTGTAAAGCGCCGCTTGCTGTTCTTCCTGTTCTAATATAAAAAAACGTTTAATTTTTAAAAGCTTTCTCATGGTATAAAGTCCCTAGATAGATAAAATATCATGTATCTAGGGACTTTACCGTGGTATTCTATATAGCGACATCTGACGCCGATAGCGTGAGTTAAAGCATAAAGCAAGTGGAGAGGAAAGTTCGAAATTTAAGTTCAGTTTTGTCTTGTAAAATGCACTTTACTTGCAAAAGAATTAATAATCTCGAATGGTAATTGCTATCATGACATCTGTGGACAGTTAAGACAAGAATTAAAGCTTGCTAAGGGTGAGGAAATTTTACATTTAAATGTTTAATATCGTGTTTTGTGTAACAATTGGTGCAAAGCAAAGTTGACTTTGAAGAAAATCTTGCTTGCGGTGAGAAGCATTCAAGGTATTTATTTAAAACAATCATGGTGGGCATTGTGCCCATATTTTTTATTTTGTGTAGCCCGCTGGACATGGACTTAAATGTTCACAAAGTGAAGTTATGTTTCGGTTTATGTCAGTTGTCTGTGAAGTGAAAAGAACAGGTGAAACTGCAAATATTATAGATGTTTAACTCAAATGTAAATTGTAAAAATGACATCAAATAATGTAGAATTTTCCTTTTTCATATTCTTGTATGTATAAATTTATGCATACTGTATGATTTAATAGAAGAAAATATTCAAAATGTAGTTCCTTATAGCTAATATAAAGCACTAAAATGAGAGAACAATTGCAAGACATTTAACGAGAGTAATGTATGTAAATAATTGAAAACATGGGTTTGATAAAAGAGGCCAAACACCTCTTCAAATAATTTATTTAATTTAACAGATAGATATATCTCTTGATAGACTACAGGGTGATAATTCTACAATCGCTGACTGTTTTCACAAATTTATGGAATCTAATGCAAAATATGAAGAATGAGGTTTATGGACTGTATAACTCCTGGTCATATAGTAGTATACTTTATTACATTTATAACTCTTGGATTCAGATTTGGATCCTGAATATGAAGAAATTGGTGTAGAGCTTGGATTCGAGATAAAGTGGAATCCAGTTTTTACTTACTTTTTCGAGAAAGAAATGATTGATAGATTATCTCCTATTGAATGATGGAAAGGCATAGTAAGGAAATTGATAGCAAATTTTGCGAATTTGATCAGCAAGCATAGTAAGAATTTCCTCCAACTTGAATAATGCGAAAACTAAATCTTTAGGGTGGTATATTATGCCATTTTTGTTTTTCATTATGCTCTTAACCTCTGGTATAGAATGCAATTGTTTAACGGTTTTTATGGTATAGTAAGTTGAGAAAAAAAGGAATTACTATTAGTTTGTCAGTTGCTATAGCTACATTTGGGACTATTCTATTTCTTTTATGTGTTATAAATCCTTCTTTTTGCTGAATACGGAATTGAAACATAATTTAAGATACAGTGAGAAGTTATCAAACACTTTAAAAACGAAAATACACCAATTTCGCCATCTATAGAGTAACTGCAAGATGGAAAAAGGAAATTTCAGCTAAAACATCAGAAAAAATAGGTAGACTACCAAGAAAAACAATAAAAATGCTGGAAAATTCCAGGTTTTCACGGATGTATTCATACTGTTTTACAGCAGAATGATCTGAACTACTATAAGCGACAAAAGGCTCCAAAATATACACGGAAAAAACTTGTTGTAATTCCATCCAAAGGATTTTGTGAAGCCAAAAATTTCAGTTGTCATGGAAATGATAAATATTACACAAACGCAGTTGAAGACTAGGGCAAAATTAAAAAAAATTCCTAGTTTGGGTGGTCGTATATGACCCAGGAATTTCTGCTCATCAGTCGTGAAGTTTATCGACGTGTTTGTCAGTTGTGAACAAATACATTAATGAACACCAAGCTGATACATCTTTTGGCCTGATCTGGTATGTGCAATGCAAAAATGGGAAGCAACATCAACAAAAGAATTAAAAACTAGAAAAAAAGAAGCTGAAAGAAATGAACCTCCATGTTGTCCATGAGGTTTGAAGAAAGCTGAGGAAAGTTGAAGGAGGACCTTCTTTTTTTGTCAAAATACGCCAGTTAAACTTACTTTTTTGCATATTTCTTTCTATTGTTCCAATATTTTTCTGTTAATCATTAGCTTAAGCCCACCCCTTAGTTGCGCAGTGCTTTCTTTCTTTTGATAAACGATAAAAGAAAGTAATAGAAAGCGCTACCTATTTGCTGATTTGGTCTGAGATAGACGCGATGGGACAAAATAGTACATTTTGTCCATAGTGGATAGAATCAAAAGGACAATGACAAGAATTTTTGCTAATCTTCACCTCTATTTGTTGGTTGCTCATCTCCAAGCGTTCAAAAATAAGGATACTCCGAAAACTTTCAAACCTGAACCGAGACAGAGGAACTGTACGCGTTTGAATAACAATAAATCGTCAGTCTGTTAGTAGTCATAGGTAACTATGTCCTTAACACTCGAATCTACCGTTGGCAGCCTCGATGTAGCTAGCATCTTTGGTACGAAAATTGCAAATACCTACTGGGACGGCTCGAATCGCTCGGATACAAATGTATGGCCTCATCAGACGCATTGAAATACACCTGGTGCTCGGCATCATTGTCCGTAGTGGTGTGGGCCGGTTGGTTATAAACCCTCTGACCCGTGTTCAACCTGTGCTCCTCCCGCTCCTTCGAATGGTAGAACGATATCAGACGGAAATCTTGTCCGACGCGGTCCTCCAAGCGTTCGACGATGCTCGTGAATAACGGCCTGTCGATGGGTCTCCAGGACCAGCACTCTCGCATTATCTCGTAGAGCAGTTCTGGGCAGTTGGGCGGCCTCTCGAGGGTGCCTCGGCCCAGGATGAAGTCGATGACTTCCTCGTTGGCCTTGCCCTGGTAGGGCTGTTCGGCCAGCGTGGCCATTTCCCATAAGACCACTCCGTAACTCCATACGTCCGAGTCCGAGGTGAAGACGCCGTCGGCTATGCTCTCGGGTGCCATCCAACGGATGGGGAACAGACCTTGGCTTTTACCCTATAAGATAAATGTTACGGATGAATTGTGTATTTGGAACATTCTACTGTGTTCTAGTAACATCTATCATTTGACATTTGAGGAAATTATAGATGAAATTTGTTGTAGTACAGCTTGAATTTTAAGCACATAAGCTATTCCATGTTGTAATTGTTTAGAACATACAGGGTCGCTACAAAGTATGGAACCCGAGGGGGAAATCACCCACCCAAAATTGTACAAACTCATCCATTTTCTCGAACACATCCACATACATCCATGGACAAACGTGTACATCCACCCATATTCATATATATCCACCCACATCCATTAAACCTCCTACAAAATTAAGACTTATTCACGCTTTTTGCACATGTAAAATAATAATAGATCATATCCAAAGGAAATACACAAAAATTTTTACAAAATCTATGTCTAAGTATGCCAAAAAAAGAAATCCTAAACGTACATAACATAATAAAAAAATGTAAAGAAAAATAATATTTCAATAGTTCAAAAGAACTTTGTCTTTGAAGAATGTATATCTAAAAAATACTCTATTTCGGTTATCAGAAGATTTATATTTTTTATATTATGCTTATCTGCCCTTTTTAGACAAAAAGGTCGCGAGCTTTGTGAAATTACTGGAACATAAAAATGATTTTTTTATTTATTTCTTTGCTGTAATTTTCTGAACTACGCTTCTTCGATTTAAATTTCTAACCCAGATACCAGAGGTCATCAAAGTAGAATGTAATAGTTTTCAATCATAATACTAGCACTATTATTTTTATCTTCATCCAATGATAAATTTTCGGTATCTTTGTCTTCTGCATAAGACAGTTCCTTCTTCATCTTCACTTGTTTCCAAACTAGTTTCAAATTCAAGAGTATTTTCTGTCACAACAGCTTTACTAATCCTTCCAAGTTGTTTGAATGAATTAAGATTATTTCACTGTACAAGTTTCTAGGTACAACGATCTGAGAATCATTTGTTTTTTTTTTCAGGAATAGTGCGCACATATCTTTTTATGTCAACACTTTTGTCTTTAGGAAGAGTAAAAAAATCAACAAGTTTATAAAATTTGCCCAAGCATTTCAGACCTTTATTGTAACTGTTGCTGTTTTAAGTGAATATTGTCAATGTTTACTTTTTTCTTTAATATATTTGGAACAGGACCTGAAATATCCTGCTGGTTCTATACTTTGTAGCCACCTTGCATAAAAGTTAATATTACATATTCCTATGTAACGTTCTAGTATTGCATGCTAATAATTATGTGTTTCACTCTGAATAAGATGATTAAAAAGAGCAAATTTGAAATTTCTAGCTATCTTCTTTCTAAAGAGTATCATTTTTGTAGCATGACAGATGGTAAAGACCGTTATCCTTTTAAGCACACTATCACTATCATTGGCAAATTTTGAGCAATTTTTTTTGCTGTAAATTTTAAATACATGATTTATCTAAGTCTCGTAGGTGTGTATAATAATAATAATAATGAAATAGGGAAACTCTTACACCGATCAAAACGAAAATTGACATCATGCGAGAGTACAAAATTTTGATAGATCGGATCATATGTAGTTGGACGAAAAAAAAGTTTGCTTTTGTGTCCAGGAGAACGTTTAAAAGATATTTAAAAAAATCAGTAACTTTAATTTCTTAAATTTATTTTTCTTTTAATTTCTCTATTATTTTAATTAATTTTTACTATTAAAATAGCTTAAAAAAGTGAAGAATAATTTTAAAGTGCACAGTGCTACTTTTTCTTTTATGTTCATAAGTACTTTCTATCAATAAACCCCTAATATAGTCTCCCTTCATATTTTCATCGTATTGGCCTTCATAACGTTGTTTGAAGTTCATAGTATCTTGATGGAAACGTTCCCCTTCCTCTTCTGAATACGCCCCCATGTTATTTCTGAATTTATCTAAATGAGCATGCAGTATATGCATATCCTACAACCCAAGGACCTGAAGTTTTTTTTAACATATTTTCAACCAGTTTTTGAGAATTTTCAGCTTTGTTATTTCCTAAAAATCCAGAGACTACTGCTTTAAGACTGTTGCAGCTTGCTTTTTTAGCTTTATTAAACCAGTTTGGAAATTTTCTTTAATTTGTGTAACAACAAAAACTCCAGCTTTAACCATTGCTTCTTAGAACTTAGGAAGGAACTTTTTTTAAAATACAAAAGCTTCTGACTTTTCATCTATTTGTTTCACAATTGTTTCATTAAGAGTGTTCCACAGTCAAGGTACAAATGCATGAATAAATTTATGTAATATTTTATATATTTACTTTTCCCCAAAAAATGAAACATAGCTCCATTAACTAATTATACTAATTATATTCCCAAAATTTCGACTAAATTTGCCGGTAAATAAACGAAATAATGATAATTGCACCTCTCTTGGAAAAACTATATTACTCGCTTGTTTACAGGAAAAATTGTTGAAATTTTTGGAACACTTTAAGATATAATTAGTCCGAGAAGTAAATATGAACAAAAATATTACATAAAACAMCTAAATTTACTCATGCATCTGACTGTGGAATGATCTTAACCCTAACTTAATGGGCWAAGGCACTACTAGCACATTTTCCGCTTCAACAATAGACTCAATTTTTTTTACATTTTGTTCACCCACTCATAATTCTGTTGAACATAATGCTTAGCATTAACATAAATAACATGGACATTATTATTATAACTACCACAAAAGCAAACTTTATAAGAGAAAAAGTATTTTTTTCTTAATTTTTGCTCATAACAAACGGAAAATCATAAAATAAACTTTAGGACGCCTTTCTTTTTGTACAGCAGTATTATCGTTTTCCAGTCTTAATCATTCTGTATAACCAAAAGCGAAACAAAACAAAAACTATCTAGTACCTTTCTGTAATAGTCAGAGGCGTAGATGTCCCTGGCCATCCCGAAATCCCCGATCTTAACCGTCCTATCATGTGCAACCATGCAATTCCTGGCGGCCAGATCTCTGTGAACGAATTTCTTCGCCGCCAAATAGGCCATGCCATCCGCGATCTCCGCCGCCATCCTGAACATCTCGGCGCTGGTGATGTTATTCGAGGAGTCCCTCGACTTCCTCAGGTACTCCTTGAGGTTGCCGCGCTCCATCAGTTCCATGATGACCAGYGGAGTGCGACCCTTGGAGACGACCCCCYGCAGTCGTACGACGTGGTGCGACTTCTGGAAGGCCMTCATCACCGAAGCCTCGTTGAGGAACATCATCTGGTCGTGGATGGTAGCGTTCTCGGTGACCATCTTGATGGCGCACGGGATGTTGCTGGGCTTGATGATGCCGCTGTACACCATGCCGAAGTTGCCCTCGCCCAGCTTGTTGTGGAACTCGATGTCCTTCTGGTCGATTTCCCACTCGTCCGCGACGTAGTCGAGACCTGTGTAGTCAGGATTGACGCTGGTGATCAGACGGTTCACCTTGTCCCTCTTCTTGTAGTAGAAATAGAAGGCGAGGATGCCGGCGAAAACTATCACAGGAACGATCAGTATTATAACTATCGTCACCGACGAAGCTTCGTTGGGATCCACAATCGTGAACTTCTTCGGGTTCGACGCGTTACTTCTTCCAGCCAACGAAATCGCCCAAATTCGAAACGAATACGTGCCGGGTTCGAACACTCTAACGTCAGTTCGATTCGAGGTACCGTTCAAGCAAACCGGACGCTTACTGATTCCCATGCTTTCCGATTTGTACTCGATCTCGTACGCGATAATCATCGAATTTGGGTTGGCGGGTTCCAACCATCCCACGGTCGTTACATTTCCGTTTACGGTCACTTGCGATACTATAACGTCATCTGCACCGCCTTTCGCCAACGTTCTGGTGTACGCCATCACCGCAGGTCCACACTTGGTTTTATTTTGCCCGCCGTTACAAGCTGATATATAGAAGACGTAGAGGCGATAGTGCTTCAATCCGGTGATGGTGTGGGAAGTCTCGTAGCCGCTTACGTTTAGGGAAATCACCTCCTGTTCGGCTTTGGTGTGCGCGTTCGGGCTGTAGGAATAAGCGTACTTGCTACAAGAACCGCTATCAGCAAACCGCGTACTACAAGACCACTCGTCTCTGGCTTTCTCGGTCTCCGTCTCGCAGTTGCAAGTGTTCTTCGTCATGTTGATCGCGGTGTGGGTCACGTAGAACGGTTTGGTGCCAGATGGTTCCCATGGTAACTGCAACAGAACGCTGGATGTACTACTTTGCCACAAACAATGCTGTAGCTAAATTCCTGATGGTGTTTTACTACTGCTGACCTGACCTGACTGAATTTTGAAACTAGTTGTTATGATCTGGTGAAGCTAGTACCATAAAGTGTATTGTATTATTTGATAAGACGGTGTTTCTACTAGAAGGTGTAAAGTCGGGTGTGTTAGAAGGACGTTTCAATACGTACCAGTGGAAGCCAATCTACCAACACGCATGTGCAGTTACAGCAGTTAATGCAACTCATACTGATCAAGAGGAAATGAAAGAGAGCCAAGAATAAACGAACTTAAAACAACTAAGGACTCAGGGACTAGTGAAAAAACACCAAGAGGAAATGAAAATACAAAGGAAAACCTTTGGCGCCATGCTGTTCTATGACGAAGACCTGTGAGGCTCAGAAAGGAACTCTTAAGGCATCAAGAGCACCGGCCCAGCTTAGAAGTCTACCTAAAGACAAGAGCAAGGCATAATTGAGGAGTCCAACAGTTTGTGGTCTTCACCGGTAAGGCTCGTCAAGAAAGAAGGATCACTTCGATTCTGTCGCAAGCTGAATGATGTCCCAAAGAACGACAGTTATCCATTACCCATTACTCAAAAGCTCGCGAACGATTCTAATGAGCAGATACATTGTCGAGAAGATGTATATAAATGGTGCTGCGCAGCGAGTAAAGGTCCAACAACACGTGGAAAAAAAAACAAGGAAAGAATGAAGCAACATTTGAGAGGATTTATACTATCGATGCCCCAGGGCATTTAGAAGATACAACATAAGTACATTCTTATGGCGATGGATTACTTCAGCAAGTTACCAAAAGCTTGTGCGATAACGAAAACCAAGAAGTCTCGACGGTGGCACGAGTTCTTGTCGATAACCTGGTGCACAGATTTGGAGTGCTATTGGAACTGTATTCTTAGTACCTCTCAAAGGTTGTGGAACGATGTCAAACCGATTGGAATAAGCATCTTCTTCCGTTTGTCTTCATAAGACGAAGACAGACAACGGCAAGGATAGTATTTGACAGAGAGATATGGTTACCGCGAGATCTAGACTTTGGGTCGACCAGGAGGCCTACTATGTTGACAACCTTAGAGAATCAGTTTTAGAAATCCATAGATTGGTGAGAGATTGCCAGTGATCACGTTAAAGTACTCGTACGTACCGTACAATAATCCCTTTCAGACATGAATCCATGATCGTCGTCCTGCATATATCCGGTTATTACGTGATGAGAGAGCACTCCGTTGGGTTCCGACGGGCTTTCCCATTCCAGCCTGATGTCATGGGGACTGATGGCGATCGCCTGGACGTTCAGTAGCTCAGTTGGATCGTCAGTGTCGGTCTTGAAGTACTCGACTTGGCTGCTTGCGTTCCTATGATTCAATTCCGCACTAGAAATATAATTAGCGACGAAGTACGCGTAGCTAGTGTCCGGCTTCAGGTTCGTGATGATCATCGAACGTTTCATGGACAACGAAGTCTGCCACCCATCGCCTTTACATTTGTTTTCGAACAGCGGAACGTTCGAAACATCCTCGTCACCGTACTCAACCTCCAACCAGTAAATCGTGTAAAAGACGATTTTAACATTGGGTCTGCTGTCGGAGTCTTCCCATTCGATGGTGACGTTTTTCGGATACCGTTTCGTCACTTTCATCTTGAAGAAGTTCGTCGTACAGATGGATCTGTCGCCGTTAGAAAGCGGCGAAACGTTAAACGCGGTGTACTTGATCTTCGGAGTGACGTTTTCCGCCAGCTTCTTGATCTCCGAATAGCACAGCTTGGGATTATTGTACATGAAGAAGGTTCCATTCAGGATGGTCAGGTTGAAGTTGTCGTGGTAGTCCCAAAACTTCACCAGATTTTCGTTTTCGAACACTACGAACGAGTACAAACCATCGAGCCGTTCACCCCTAATAACCATCAGGTTCTTTAAGAAATTCGTCGACCTCAACCTGGTGCTGTTGATCATAAGATAGTCGGAAATGACCTCGATACTGGACAGATTTTCGTCCAGAGCTTCGATGACTTTCCTGTGCCTGGCGGTTATGTTCAGGGAGCCATTGATGTGGGTGCATCCGTGCAGTTTCTTAGCATCGTTGATGCTGTCTATATCTTTTTGGGCGGTGCACACCTTGGTGCAGCGCCCTTCGCAGGGTTCGCACCCTCCGGGCAGTCGCGGTGAATCTCTATATCCGAAGGGGCATGAATTGATGCACAGGCCTTTAAAGGTCCTCCAGGTGCCGGGAGCGGCGGTGGGGCATTCTTCTTTCGTCAGGCATTCTAAGAGGACGGAGTGCAAGTATCTGAAACAAAAGAGGGCGTTCTAGAACGAATTCTTCCAGTTTTATTGGAGATGACAATTCTCAAGAAAGGAGTACAAACGAAATCCTAATTTGTGGACTTTTTTTTATATTTACTGTAATGTAAATTAATAATCATCTGCTCCGGACAATATACTCGGACCCCACGACTAATTTCGCTCTTGTTTGGGCTCCTCAGGGACAAAGTATCGATACCTTTGGCGGTTTTTTATTTTCAACTTTTTCTAAAGTTAGGTGGTCAGCTTTTTCAGATGTTATTTTAGCAGTTGGAAAAGTTCCAGTTTCGTAAAGTTTGTTAAAAACTCGAATAAACACGTTTTTGTCAGGAGGTTTTTTTCATTATTTTCATGTGCAAATGAAGTTCTGGAGTTCGGTGCGATCCTTCCGATTCACCCGGTATAGCGATGCAACTTTGATACATTCCATACTTTCAATKCTTCGATATTTTAGGTATAGTTGCAAGCAACAATCCATGAGACTCACAATGGTTTACAAGTATTACCTGAAGCTGTCGTAAGTAACGGGTTCGGCATGTTCCACTGTTTTGCAGCGGAGTGGTCCGTATCCAAAAATTGTGTTTAGGCTTTAAAAAAATTTCCGTACACATAAATTAAGGAGCATTATTTGGTATTATTATTGGAATGTGATAACGAGAAGCAACCTTTAGATAAAACAGCAGAAGTGACTGGAACTCCACGATCAACCATCCGGAGAATTGTTAAATCCGGGCCTTCAAAGAGAAAGATAAGATCCGGCAAGCGCAGTTTTAAAAATTTTACTCCAACTCACGCGGATCTTATTAGAAGAAACATTCATGAAATGTCCAAGAATAATGTTATTCCAACAATCGCCGTGTTATATATAAAATTGAAAAATGATAATATTATCGACTGCTCCGAGCATACCCTGAAAAAGTATGCTAAAACCAATGGCTTTTCAATGAAAAAGGTGGAGAAGAAGCAATGCTTGATGGAAAGCCAGGTAATAAGAAAGTGGAGATACGATTATTTAAAATCTATAAAAATGTATAGGTAGGAAAATTGTCCGATATTTTTCCTCGACGAAACATGGTACGATACCCATGATACAATAAAAAAGGATGGGTTGATGACTCAGGGAAGTGCAACGTCAATATTCCGGCGTCAAAAGAAAAAAAGAATAATGATTCTACATGCAGGAGGTGAAAATGGTTTCGTTCTTGGATGTAAAAACTTAAAAGAAGCAAGCGCCGATTATCATTCTGATATGAAAGCGGAAGTCTTTGAAAATTGGTTCAAAAATATTTTATTGCCCAAATTGCCACCAAACAGCGTCATAGTAATGGACAACGCTAGTTACCATTCGGAGCAATTGGATAAAATTACAAATACAACAACTAATAAAGCAACCATTCAAGAGTTTTTTAAGAAATGAAGATTTATATTTCGAAGAGGACTACACAAAAAACAGTTGTTGGAAGTGCTTGGCATAAAAAATTTTCGAAGAAATTTAAAACTGACATTCTCGCTTCTGAATGTGTACACACCATTCTACGATTACCCCCATATCATTGCATTTTCAACCCCAGTGAAATGATGTGGGGGCAGTTGAAACAAAGAATTCGACGAGGGAATACCGGTAGAAAATTTAGCAATGAAATGCTGCTAAAAATTAGACACGAAGCTGAAATAACAAGTGTCGATGCATGGAGAAATTCAGTGCGGCATGTACTGGACATTGAAAATCGGTACAGAGCGAATCATGTACAAGAATTAATAATAGAAGTTAATCGTGATTTTAGCAGTGAAAGTGATAGTGAGTATTTTTTTTTAGTTTGTAACTCTTGTAATGTGCTTATTAACAAGCTGTAATGAACATAATGGCGGGTCGCGCCAGTTAGCATCAGGTCTGCATCAAATAAAATTTGTTACAAAAGCTTCTATGTTTTATTGATTACTAAGTTATCACAACCAACAAATTTCAAAAATTTATATTGGAAAAGTTAAAATTTTAGCCAACAAGATTTTTTTGAATGCGGCCCATTTAGGAACTTTGAAGCGTGCCACTAATCCCAATAGTTTACGACGGTCGACCATAAGGTTATAAAAATCCTCATTTACAATACAATAGTTTACGACGGCCGACCATCAAGCTGCAAAACCCTCTGAATAAGCCAGTCGTTGCTTGATACTTTAAAGAAATATCGGGAGGTGTTGAATTGTTGCTATTTATTTTCGATTGTTTATAACTCCATTTGCAAAAAATTGTGAAGTTGATGAAAAGGAGACAGGATTTTTCTTTATTTCACTAGTGAATAAAGTGGTACTTTATAGGATCAAGCTGTAAAACCCTATGTATAAGTCAATCTCATAGATCGTTGCTTGATACTTTACTTTCGATACTTTAGCTACTCTCGATACTTCAATACTTTTGATACTTTCGATACTTCGATACTTTTGAGTAGTATCGATACTGCATCGGTATCGAATATCGATACCTGTCTAATTCTTATCTTAAGAAATACAAACATTACGTCAATTAAAATGGAATCAACTCAAAAATTGCAACTTTTTCTGCACTACGTAAATTTGGTACGGTACCTTTCGTTATTGTAAATTGGCTCTTTCAGTTTGAAGTATCTGTTTTATTATTACCTTTGGTCCAAAATTCCTTTTACCTGACCACGGGTTACACCCGTCTCTCAAAATAGATTTGTACGATTTACATAACAGATGTCGAAGATAACAAACAACACCAGGTGATGTCTAGTCACATAAATAACATCCATCGACAAACGGTACGTCAATGAAATACAAAATTWTTCAATCTAACAGAATGACGAACGTGAATAAATATGGGTCTGAATAACGTTGATATAATGCCCATTCATTGAAATTGCCAAACGGAAAGTTACAGTTTTCACCGGTTTGATTTCGTCTGGAGAATGAAAAGCGTTGGTGTTACGCTTAAAGTAGCAAGCAACGATCTATGAGACTGACTTATGCAGTGGGTTTTACAGCCATCAATAAAACATAGAAGTTCTTATAACAAATTTTATTTAATGCAGACCTGATGCTAACTGGCGCGACCCACGATCTATTTTATGTGATACTTTATTGGGTTTAAATTTTCCGATGTATAAAATAAAAGCCTTTGCATGTCATAACGAATTTATACAAATTTAATATAAAACCATACAAATTAGTACTGCACTGCTGCACTGAATTTCTCCATGCATCGACACTTCTTATTTCAGCTTCGTGTATAATTTTTAACAGCATTTCATTGCTAAATTTTCCACCGGTGTTCCCTCGTCGAATTCTTTGATTCAACTGCCCGCATATCATTTCAATGGGGTTGAAAATGCAATGATATGGGGGGTAATCTTAGAATGGTGTGTCCACATTCAGAAGCGAGAATGTTAATTTTAAATTTCTTCCAGATTTTTTTTGTGCCACGCACTTCCAACAATTGTTTTTTATGTAGTCCTCTTCGAAATATACATCTTCTTTTCTTAAAAACTCTTGAATGGTTGCCTTATTGGTTGTTGTATTTGGAATTTTATCCAGTTGCTCCGAATGATAACTAGCGTTGTCCATTACTATGACGCTGTTTGGTGGCAGTTGGGGCAATAAAATGTTTTTGAACCAATTTTCAAACACTTCCGCATTCAAATCAGAATGATAATCGGTTAAAAATCAGCAATAATCTGTTTGGCCAGTTGCCCTACGAAATGTATTTGTCACAAACTCCTCTTAATAAGTGGCTAAATGTAAGCATGTAGGTATGACTGAATAAGTAAAAAATATTGCACATGGTACGCTTATATGCTGTAAAACTTTAAATTATAAGTAAACACATACGCTTTCAATACCGTTTATAGTAGGAGTAGAATAGTTCCGATTTCTTCTTATTTCCAAAAAATATACAGGTAGAAACTACGTTTACGACCCTCCGGATTAAAAGAAAATTTTAACCTGTGAAGAAACAGGGCTGCCGCATTGAAATTAAAATGTTTACCATTCATGGTTATAAAAATAGATACTACTCATTAAATTAGGAAAGAATACGATTTAGTCATACATTAAAAGCTATTAGATGAGAAATATTTGTAGTTCAAATAATAATACCAAATAAAAATAAATAATTTTTGGATATGGTCCACTCTGCTGCAAAACAGTGGAACGTGCGGAATCGGCTGTTCGTTTAATGTGTCTCTTAGATTGTTGCTTGCAACTATAACCTCATTTTTTAAGCATTCAGTATTTTTTCTATAAATATAAGAGGTGTGATACCCTAAACAGGGTAAATAAAATTGTAGGTATTCTATAGAAACATTGTACAATACCGTAATAACATCAATTATGCGTTGCCGTAACTAAATAATGTAAAAAATAAACATCCTAGCTTAATTTTTGGCTAAACATGAACATCAAATAGAGTGGCATACAGTTGACTTCGTATTTCACTTGCCATCGTCTTCTGCTGCACATGTGATGTTATTAGAAATGGAATGTCCAAGCGACAGGCTTCAAAGAATTACAAAATCGCACGTGGGACGCTTTAGAATAAAAGAAGGAAGATTAAAAAGCTACTTTAGAAGATATAAAGAAAAATTGCAAACAAAATTTAAAAAGTGGATTGTCTAAAGCACAAATTTACCCTTTCAATAGAATAAATCTCTTGAGGGGATTCCTGTCTTTCGTAATGAGTGGAATTAAGAAAGCTCATCTAGTGTCTTATTAGAAGAAACTTTTTGGAAGATGAGAAAAAAAGCGAAAAAGAAAATGTTGACATATGAGTGTACATTGGCATTCAACGCATATTTTATGTGTTGGCCGAAGTATCCCCGAACAGCTTAGGAACTTTGGTCACCCATATATTTTAAAACAAAAAAACTGTTCATGCAAAGCTATTTTATGTTAAACCCCTGTAGCCCCTGTATAACTTATTAAAACTAAAAAAATACAATGAGTATGGTGATGTTTAACACAATCATTTATTATTTTATTGCGTATTAATTTAGAAATGGCCAAAGTATACCCTATTTACGGTATCAACATGCCCTATGTTGTATAAATTAAATTTTGTTCTGAAACATTGACTAACTCATGTTATTAGTAAAAAAAAATAACATCCTTTTTTCGTGCCGTTTTTGTCCGCTAACAAATTATAAGCGACTTGATGACTTTTTCTATTAAACACCTGTTATTAATATGAGTATATCCTATCGAAATATCTTGTAAATATATAGGTATATATAACCTACTCTTGATGTGGTTTAAAAATACAGTTCCTACTTTCGTTATTTTTGGCAACGTGGTGCGTGTGGGTCTAAATTGAGCAAGGAGAACAAAATACCTGAACGAATAGGCTACAAATGAATCATCAGTCTTTAAGGTCTCTCTCCTGATTTATTATTTTTTTTTTACCCCGAGACTTCGTCAAAACTTTTTTCTCTTATCGCGCGATTTTGGATGACACCAATTTTTTTATGAATCCTGTCAGTACCCACCTATTCGAAGAACAATTACGCACGCATATTCCATTCTCCTTGTAGTTCTTACACGCGTAGCAGTGCCTGGCAGAATTCGGTTTGGAGCATCCCACACATTCGGGATGACAGTTGGAAACGGGAAACTGACAGTGCTCTTCATTCCAGCAGTATCCTGAAATGGGAAATCTACATTTAGGACACTACTCCGTACTAATAACACTTAATGATGGAATTACACTATTACGATCAGTTGAAATGTATGAGATTCTACTGCCAAAGGCTCATCTAAAGATGTATAGCCTTGTATGTGAGATTTTTCAAATAAGTGTGTCTGTATGACACAAAATCTACAAAGGCTTTGAATTTATTCGCTCCATTAAGGAAATAAGCTTTGTAGATATCTAAAAAACTTCGGAATGTACACCCCAAGACTTAATTGAAGGAATGGCTTGCTTTGGCATACAAGCTGGGTAACGATAGATGGCGGTAACCAATAAGCCGATAATATGGGTCAACGAGCAATATTTACATATTTAAATGTGCATTATGGACCCGCCTACAACTTGTTGTTTCAAATAATTGTTGTACACAAGAAGTGGTAGTTTTGAAAACCTAATCATGTCAAATAGGGCTACACTTTCAACTTTTTGTTTGTTAGATCCAAACCAACTTTATATCAATCTGATGTGCTGACATATTCACTGCATGCTGAAAGAAGCGAACAGAAAAGCTGCATAGTACATCTCGTATATCATCGCACACATTATTGAATTTTTGTGTCAATATTTGCACTGCCACTGTTTGGCTTCTGCACATGAAAGAGAAGTTGAAGCCTTGGTGTGTATTTAACGATAAACTGGGCACGATTTTGTTTTTGAGGGTCATGGAATATTTAGTTCCAATTTCCGGACAAAAATATACAACATTAAAATCTGACCAAGGGATATTTATTTGAAGTAATGGGTTTCTGCCGACGTTTAAAATGAATATATGATGTTTTAAATTTTCCACAGATGCTCTGTTTCCATCCTAGTTAAAAACCAATGCTCGCTTAACAAAATCTGACTAGCTGTTTAGATTGACCAGAAGGCATACATTTAGGTCGCTTCAACATTAAAATAGGACATTTTTAGACAATTACAACGACGCAATATAGAAACATACAATAAATTTAAACATAAAAATATACATTATGAACTGAAACATTCTTGATAGATTTGAGTTCTTTTGATAATGGAAAATAATATAATATAATAATAATATTAATAATGCGTCTTTATTCGCAAGCATTTAGTTTTCATAATTTTCTGCATTCGCGCTTAAAAGAATCTAAATTTTTATATTTTAGATCTGTAGGGACAGAATTATATATATTGGACACACAATAACAAAGGGAACGACGAAAAAAGCTGTGCTTATGAGTGGGAATCAACAGAATATCTTTTCTGTTTATATTAACACTGTGTACATCTGTCCTATACGTATTTTTTTCATTTAAATAGGCGGGAGATTTATTTATAATCACTTTATGAAATAAACAGGCAGAATGTAGTTTTCTACGTGATCTCATATCCAACCAAGGTACTAATTGAGTTTGTGATTAACATGGTGTACTCTCGTTAGCCCAAAAATTAAGCGTAAACAAGAATTTTGTACGACTTGAATCCTCCTGCAATTGGCATAATCCAAGCAAGGTCCATAGACGCTATCAGCAAAGTTAAACAAAGAYAGGACCATAACATCACACAGATATACTTTTTGTTGTAAATTTAGTAGGTGACGAATATTATAAATAATTCTAAGATTACAGAATTCCTTACTAATAAGATAATTTACATGCAATCTAAAATTATCGATCCATAAACCAAAATTATTAGCACATCTAACAATTTCCAAATTCTGACCGTCTACCTTAACATGTAAGTTCGTAACTAATTCAGTGTACCAGGGGGAGGTAGGAGATATACAAAATACGATTACTTTAAACTTAGACGGATTTAAGGACAAAGAATGGTCCATAGAAGTGCGATATGAGTTCCTTAGATCCGCCTCAAGTTTTTGATTGGTATCCAAAATAGTATTTCTGTCGGAACAATAAATAACTTGAGTATCATCAGCATAAGAATGGCACTCACCATGTCGAATCCAGCAAGAACAGACGTATATAAAGTAAAAAGTATAGGACCCAGAATAGATCCCTGTGGGACACCACAAGTTACACCAAATGGTTCTGATAGAACGTCACCAATTTTAACAATCTGAGCCCTATCCGACAGATAACTTTTAAATAATTTCAATGCATCAGTTTATAAATAAAATAAAATTTACCACCATGCCACATCATCATCAAACGGTATAAACAAAAGAGAGCATTTCTTTTAAACTGTGTAGGTACATAATTTTATTAATAATGCTGCTTCATTCTACATACTACTTTTACTAGCTATAGCAATGATTCTCCATCTCGAAGTATGGCTTCTCTCCTCTCCCGTAATTACTTTATAGATGTTGATATTCAAAGTATCGCTTAGTTCGATTTTTAATACCTACATTTATAAAATCCGACCTCGCTCTGAAGCTTGCCTCCTTAAATACCTATATATAATTTAATGGTTGCTTATGATTATGCATGAGTAAAAGAAAAATTATCGCCCATAACGCTCTTTTATGTTTTTGTTTTTCCTTTGCAGGTTCCGCGACGTGGAGCTGCTGCCACCGGTAAGTTACAAAAAACACGTTTTTTATGACTTTAAAACTCCATGCATTTACGTAAGAGCTCCCAATAGCACCTTGATGTCGGTATGAATGGACAGACGTGCTAATCGAATAAATTGAGCCCGACCAGCCAATTACCGGTCGTTGTACTGGCCTGGGCAGTGCAATTAATTTTTAAAAGCCCACTCGTCTAATTATACTGATTTATGTAGAATGCGCGCGAGCGAACTCGCGGTTGCCGAATCTAATTAAAATAGCAAGAAGCGATTGTAGCCGTTATTCGAATACAGCAGAATGAATATTTGTATTCGTTTTATAAGAAATGTATACTAGAATTTCGTAGTTGCGCAAGAATTATTATATCATTATCGTGATTGTCGAATTCATATTTGCATTGTAAACTTTACGTAGTCTTTTTTATAAAAAAATTTCTATCCGATCCAGAGGATAACCAGGCAAATTTTCGCTTTTTTTTAAAGATTCTGTTCTATACTTTGGATTGGTCAATTTAATAGCACAATTAATTAGGCCTATTATTACACTTTTTTGCGAGTCATTGGTTGTTTGGAATTGAAGGAAATATATCTGTAATTCCAAGTGGATTTAGTGTAGTAACCATTGAATAACGTACACTCTATTATATTTATCACGTCGCACAATAGCCAAACAATCATCAATATATCTGCATAAAAACGCAATATCGAATGGGGAACAATCAATTACAGATTTTTCTAAATCTTCCAAGACTAACTGTGCAAGTTGGTAAAATAGATCCTTATACTTGAAATAGGTTGAATTTACTGTTAATTGGATTGCCCCCAAAAATACGTCTAAAGTGTGAATTTTTAGTTTTTCCCAATTTTCTTGTATGATTCTATTGACTATACTCAGAGGTGTGTTTGTAAACAGAAATACTACATCTAAAGAAATTAGATTGTAAGTTCTAGGTATTCTCAGATTTTTCATTTTCTCTTTAAGTGACAATGAATCCTTGACATAATTCACGTTATCACACGTAATTTTTTTAATGATGTTTTAACAGATTATAGCAAGGGGGTTGGGTATTAGAAACTACTTGTCTTAATGGTATAGCCTTTTAATGAAGTTTGGGTAATCCATATATTTTTGGTGGTCAAGCATTTTATGTTTTTCGTTTATTATCAATATATTTATCTTCAATGAGTTAACTTCACAAGTTTTTTTGTTTGATATAACCTTGTTACATCATGTTTTATTTGTTTGTAAGTATCTGTGTCGCTAATTTAATTATTCATTTTTTTCTCGTAGTCAGTTTTATTAACCATAACAGTTTTATTGTTTTTATCTGGACGGAGAATACAAATGTGGGGGTCATCATTAGTTTTCATATCAGTTTACGTTCATTATTTACAATTTTACATACACGTGAACTTATTGTGTCTTTATCAGGTTCTTGCAAGTTTTTTATAAACTAAAAGTTGAGCAAAGTTTTACTTTTTTCTCTACAAAATCGCAAAATCGTTGGTGGCAAAGCGTTATCTGCCTAACTGCGAAGCAAATACAACGATGAGGGATTTACGGCATTCTTTTGATCCCTTAGGGCTCCGCTACCTCATTGAATGGGGTGCCAGGTCGGGACTGAGTTTAAACATTAATTTAGAAGAATCAAATAAGCTTAATTTATTTATTTAATTTTATTTTTTCGGAATGTTATGAAGACTTTTGCGGGAAATAGTGATTTTAGGTCTATAAATGATGCACCGGAGCTACATTTTTGACGTTAACTCGGCCCTTAAAATTCAACACAGTTATAGAAATTGAGTCGCTCTACCATAGTCATATCTCGACGCGTTATTTTTTTTACGAATCTTTTTTTAGCACCAAAAGTATGAGGTCTTCGATAAATACGAGCCTGGCGTCCACAGTTGTCGTCTAATGACGGCATAATCGGCTTTTTTAGCTCAAAATGCCCAAAAAACAATTTTTTTTAGCCCAAAAATACTTTTGGATCGTGGTTCCAGTTACGTTTCGTCCCCGGTACTAGATTTTTAGCGCATTAAATCGCTCCTGTTTCCTAAACCGGAAGTTTAAAACCACTAGTGTTTTATATTTTCCGAATCACCACGTTGAAATCTGTATCTCTGAATTTTTTCATATTTTTAGGAGATTTTGCTAAAATCGATAAAAATTGCGTAAATGTGGTCGCAAAAAATGCGGATTTTTACACAATCTCCAAAAAATCTGAAGAAATTCAAGGGGGTAGATTTCGACATGTGGATTCAGAAAATATAAGACAGTAGGGGTCGCAAACTTCTGGATTAGGAAATACGACCGGATTAGTACCCGGAAATAGTGTACCGGAGCGCCATTTTTGACGTAAACTCGGAACGGATGTCTTCCAACCCTTGCAGTTCAACACTTTTGTAGAATTTAAGTCGCTCTATTGATTGGTAAAGACGCGCATTTTTTTTACGAATTTTTTTTCGCACTGGTTTTCGATAAAAACGAGAATGGTGTCCACAGTTGTCGTCTAACCTCAAATCTGACGGCATAATCGGCCTTTTTAGACCATAATCTAGCCCAACATGCCAGCTTAATCGCTGCCATGTGCGTTTTGAAGTAGTGTCTGCAATATTCTTGTTGTTACGAATCGTTTTCTTAGGATGAAGAGGGTTAAAAGACTATCTTTGTCAGGCGTCATAATACGATTTCTACTTTGTTCAGCTCTTCTAATATAGAATCCTATAAATTCCTATAGAATCTGTCACATATTCGGCGATAACTGCAACTTTCTTCCTATCAAATAATACAGAAAAACAGAAAACTTTCAAAACTTTCATTATCGGCGAGACTTAAAACCCGGAATCCTGTTAAAAATGCTAGCATATAAAAGCCTTGTAAAAATCCGATTATAATAGTTATCTTTCGAGTCTTTTTTCCTGCGGCATAACATGTACTGCAATTTTATCTTTGCCAACTACCTATTAACTCCTAGTTTAAATTTATAAAACTTCTAGTGTGAAAAGTTGAAACTAAGCTAAAAGAGCATCGGTTAATTAATTAATATTTGATAATCGTGGTCCTATTAATAGAGTCTACTAAGCGAAAATTTGTCGTCCTTTAGTACTTTGTCTGATATTATACATCATATGGATCATAGATGTATCAATTCATATTTTGTCAAACGTAAGATCGAAGCAATTGAATGCGCTATAGATATCACCTAAGACCAACAAAAATTGAATTAGGAATAAACGGGCTTTGTATGATCAGAGTACGTAGAAAACATAAAAAATATTTGGATCTTTATCTCACAGATGTTTCAAGTCATCTTAAAGAAAATCCATGAAAACTGCTCTTAAAATAAATAACTAATTACATAAGTAAGAGTAAGACATAACATAAGTAGACCAAAGCTGCGTATTCCCATATATATGTTTCACAACAAGTTTGCCATTCAAACAGACTGATTTAAAGATTGGTTTTATTTGCCCGTTATTTGCTTGCAATTGAATAATGCTATGGCTTTTCTTACCTCCTTCGCATGAATCTGGACATTTAGACGGTTTCACTTCGCCTAGGCGTTTGTAATCGTCTTTAAAACCTACGATGGTTTCCAGTTCTGTGCCCATTCTGCCCCAGTCTATGGTGTCTATGAATCTGATTCCGAATGATATATCCACTTTCACAAGTCCTGATCCTCCTATTACCGACAACTTGTATAAGCCGATCTGAAAAGAAAGAAATGGTCATCTAGCAAATATAAAACGGTATCGATAAATGCACAAATATTAAACTTACAAACTTAACATATATTTGTACATAAGTTTATGAAATTCACAATGTAAATTTGACAACGAATATCTTCAAAAGTAACAAGAATTTTTAACTCATTCTTTTTTTTTGGTGATATTAAAATTTTTAAAAATTTGGATCCTTGGTAACACATTAAGAAAGTCGTATGAAAAATTTTTTACATAAAATTTGAAAAGTGGGACTATTACAGCTAACGAACCATCCGCAAACAAGTCGCAAAGCGTTACCGACTTGTCATAAAAAACTTCAGCTTATTCACAAACCTATATAAACACTAAATAACATATATCACTTTATATAACCTAGTTACAATGGCATAATATATAAAAGAAGAGTTCATCTCGATTAGATACTGTAATCTTTGTCAAAGACGAAGAACCTCAAAATTTGCCTGCACAAGTTCAAACAAAATTTTGTTTGAAGCTGTGTTAAGTTGTAAGTACTGTTTTAGGTTCGTCCCGTTTGTGCTTCTGTATATAAATAAATAAATAAATTATATTTCAGCACTTTATACAAATAACATAAAATAAAGACAGTACATATAAGCAGCTTTAACTGAAATAATATTTAAACAATTCAAACACCAATAACTTTAAATCAGAAAATAACAACATATATTCAATATAAAATTCAAACTTAGAAAGTGTTTTCAAAAAACAAATCTTTATTTGTCCAAATAACAAAATTGGAATATCTTCATCCTGTTATAAACAATTGCCTTTGCACTTGATAGAAATAATTGTTTTCTTTCTAATTTTATC
This sequence comes from Rhyzopertha dominica, assembly GCA_025024175.1. NCBI lineage: Eukaryota > Metazoa > Arthropoda > Insecta > Coleoptera > Bostrichidae > Rhyzopertha > Rhyzopertha dominica. Next base: position 50,181,562 of record QCXZ01000041.1, read on the forward strand.
AACACTGTACCAACGAGGGTAGATATTTGCGGTTCAGATTTTCTTAGAAAGAGTTACACTACTCAACAAAAAAATTGTTATTCTTTGTCCTAAAGTTTATTTTATGATTTTCCTATTTGTTATGTGCAACAATGAAGAAAAAAATACCTTTTTTTCGCATAAAGTTTGCTTTTGTGGTAGTTGTAAAAATAATACTCATTTTCAAGTTTTTATAAGAATATTAATTAATTTTATTACATTCAAAAATCCCGCGAGATAAAAGTGGGTTTTTTACATTCACACAGTACCTCCAGATGGCACTCGAGTGATAAGTCAGATGTTTTGTTACAAGTCTAGAAAATAAATTTCGTTTTTTGTCCTAAAGTTTATTTTATGATTTTCTTGTTTGTTATATGGAAAAATGAAATTTTCAAAAATCCTGCGAGATAAAGGTGGGGTTTTTACATTCACACAGTGCCTCCAGATGGCACCTCGAGTAATAAACAACAGTCAGATGTTTTGTACAGAGTTTCTAGAAATGATTAATGCATCCAGGGCGCTAATAGAAATTATCGATTAAATCAATTTGCCGCCTCTGAGGAAAGTGACATGTACTTGACATCTGCCGATTTTTGAATTATTTGATATATTTTAATACGAGAAAATGCTTGGGAGTGCGTATTTTCAACATATTCTGTAATGTTATGTGGTATAATTAACTTTAAGGTCGCAGAAAGCTCACATTTCGGAGCTGTGGGGTGACATTGATCTGGAACCTTCAGTACTATCGCCATGCATATTGTAGCTTGGCAGCGGTTACAAAAAAGCGGCACAAAGAATTCAGAAATCAACAGCGCCCGCATTGCGTGAATAATTTATAGAAGCCCTGTACGAGTCTAGAAAAAGTTAAAGTGTCATCGCGAAAGCGTAAATATGATGCTGATGAATTCTGCTATATATGTGGTCAATTTATAAAAGTGCGCGATGTGAAATTTGAATTAAAGACATGTAATATTCTCTGTAAAGCCTACGAAGCATGTTTTAACTTTCCCGTTCGCAAGTCCATGGGACGTAGGAGGTCTTCAAAGGTGCATATGCTGCATGCTCATTTAGATAAATTCAAAAATAACTTAAGGGCGTATTCAGAAGAGCAAGAAGAAGGTTTCCATCAAGATATTATGAACTTCGAAGGTTATCAAGGCTAATATGATGAAAATAGGATAGGAGAATATATTTTGGCTTTATTGAGAGAAAGTACTTACGAACATAAAAGAAAAAGTAGCACTGTACACTTTTAAATTATTATTCACTATTTTGTAAGCTACTTTGACAGTAAAAATTAATCGAATAATAGAGAAATATATTTGTATTGTTTTATCAACAAAAATTTAAAGTTACAGATTTTTAAAAATATTGTTTAAACGTACTCCTGAACGCAAAAGCAAACTTTTTCATGCCATATAATTTTTATCGTTCAACTATGATCTAATCTATCAAAATTTTATACTTTCACATTAAGGTCAAATTTTGTGTTGTTATCAAATTGAAGAAATGTGCTAATAATCTGAATCCCCTGGCTATCCCCCCTCCCCCCATTTGACTACCTAATATGTGTGTGTAATGTTTGATTGATACCTAACGCTTTCAATAATAATTGTAGAATTGATCTATTTATCGGCCAACAACACTATGGACTGGAAGTAATCCAATAACGATACCTCTTAGGGTATCTGTTTGTATGGAATTGTGCCTAATGAATAAATAATTTGGAAATGCCGAATCAGTTATCAGTCACCTTTGCCCTCGTTGTGTACCAAAACAGAAGTGAAAATTCCATTTAAATTCACTTGGCCAACTACGATCACCAACCAATGAATGGTATCGTAGCGGTCGCGTAACCGTTTTTATTTTGTTTCGTGTCCATTGACGTAGAAATTCGCACGCCGACAGGTTTAGCACCTAGCAGACTAATAACAACAACGACGAACGATTTTTTTCCTGCGTGACGATTCGAGGCCCACCATAAATACGCACGAAATAATCTCGAAGGTCATCGGAATAGCACGGGCCAATCCAAACAAACAACTAGAACATGTAGCGTAATTTTTATTTTAAACCCGTCATTAAAATCGTTTGGGTTTTAAGCATTTCAAAGCGCAATTGCTCAGCGCCAACGTAAGAAGGCCGGTGGTAGGTATTGTTCGATGATTTTTCTCGCTTTTTTTAAATATTTTATCGACTGATGCCGGTCAAAATACTTGGATAATGGTCTAAAATCATTTTTGAGCCAGTGTCTACATTATCTGAAGATCCATTTTTTATACCTTTACCATTACCATTAAAAAGATATTTTTTTAAATTAAATCTTCAACTGGAAGTACAATGGTTAATTACTTTAAGGTGCCTTAAACTTTTTTGCATTATTCCATCATTTGGCTATGAAAGAAGACAAAAATAAAAAATAGGAAACTATGTATATATGTATAATAATAAGAGAACATAATATTCTATAATAATAATTATATATATATTTTCCTACATGTMTAGCACCCAATAACAGGAAAATTACAGTCAGAAAAATAACATGAAGTGTAACACATTGTTATGAGGACAAAATAAACTAAATAAATACATATTGGAATATTAATAATACCTTAACCCAACAAAATAAGCATAATATACCGGGTAACTGAAAACGTACTAAGAATTAACATATTTAACAATTTGGTTTAAAATAAAGGATTCAGGGTTATAGTGTATATCGCAAGAACTACAAATAAAGTTAAAATGGCGGCACATATTGGCGATCTTAGAAACACATTCGATCGACCAGTGAAATAGGAAAAGGTTAGGTTCTGACGAGAACTGACACGGGGCACAGCATAGTTAATCTTCTCAAGCAACCAACTACAATCTAAGTTATGGTTAACCAGATTATAAAGAAATGCGACAATAATACAAGTACGGCAAGTTTCCAGTGAAGCAAAATTAAACCTGCTTAAAAGAATTTGGTGATCATTGCCTCTCGGCGGATAAAAACCGTCAGTTAAAAATGACAAAAAGTCAAGAAATTTTCTTAGTACATATTCGAGTTGATCTATATAACATCTATAAATAGGAAACCATATTAATAATTGTAAAGTGCGTAAATTAGTGAATTCCTTACAATTTCTATAAATAAAACCATAAGAATTGTGTGATTTTGCAATTATATCTAAGATATGGGTCGTTAAACGTAAACTTTTGATCAAACACGACCCCGAGATCCTTAAACTTATTGATTCTATTCAGGACTTCATTATTGATTTGATATTGATAAACTAATACATTATGTCTACGAGTGAACGAAAGCACATGGCGTTTTGGAATATTTAAATCTAATCTATTCAGATCACACCATGTTGTTAAAGAATTTAAGTCGTTTTGAAGGATCAAACAGTTGTCTGAAGAAGAAATGTTAGTGAATAATTTAAGGTCGTCTGCAAACAATAATTTATAACAATTTAATGTGTCTGGTAGGTCGTTGATAAATATAAGAAACAAAAGGGGACCTAAATTGGATCCTTGAGGAACACCAGAGTTTGGCCAAAATGGGTTAGAGATAAAGTTAGCATAGCGAACCCTATTTTCTCTCCCAATAAGATATGATTTAACAGCTGAATAAGTGCAGAACCAAACCCTTCCAATTTAGCTAGGAGAATGTAATGATCAATTCTTAAAAGTAAAAAACAAAAACGTAACGAAATATCCCATTTTTTAAGGTATTAAGACAAGATTTTTGCTAATCGCTGTTGCACACAGAATTGAACAAATTTTAACAAAACATTCGTAAATTAATAATGGGTTTGGCCTCCACTCGTCCTAGTTAGCTCAAAAATTCTAGAATTCATGTTCGTTTCGGCCTTTTTCAAAACTTTTATTGTCTTTATATCGATCTGTCTGCAAGGACGCGCAAAATTTGTTCAATTTTCAAGTTGGAATTTATTTGACTAGGTCCATTCGCAATTAACATATTAACGATTTTACTTGTCAATGAGTGGCCAAGTTCAGGGATCATTAAAATTAAAATCTGAAGCACATCCAACTTCATTACATTTCCACTGCACGTTAAAAGTTGATTCTGGTTCAGTCGACAGATTTTCAGAACTATTGTGATTGTCGTCCATCTCAGCAGAACATATCAGGCGTAATTTTGGCGAAACCATCACATATACGCAACTTTATATCCTCGTATGGCATATTTTGGATTGGATTGCAACTATTTGGTCCACCCTCGTATGCACCGAAATACGAAATCGGAAAAGTCGCGTTAAAATCAAATGCGCACTTGTTTACGTTCTTGTGGCCACTTTTTATACGTTGCGAGTTTTTTGTCTGCTCTAGCGACCGGCGTCGTCACATAAAAAATGGGCAAGTCCACTTTTGAGTCGGGTAGGGCAGCTTCTAATACTCGGCGTTTGCATTGTTTGTTAGTATCGAGTGTGATAAAACGGCGTGCAGTCCGGGTGAAAACGGGGTGCTTTCAGTTTTCGTTTTCGAAATGACTTTTGAGTGTTAGTGACCTGCCTGGCTAGTGTACTACATTTGACTGATGTAAGTGATATTTTTTTGATGATTACGGCTTGATTAATGATTTTGGACGGCTAATAATTATTGCGGATAAAAATCGTTTTCGCTTGTGATTATTTTTGACGCGCTACTTGCCATTAGACATCCTTTGCACTGTTTAATTTGTAACACGTACACCAAGAAAGAAAAATCATCTTTTAATACAACTCTATAACATTAATAATTATGGAATTTCAAAGAAAGGGTTTTGTGGAGGACCATACCTTGACGCTCTATCAGATCTATTGTCATTGTCGTCCATCTCTAGAGAACATTTGGATTACTTTTGCTAATGGCTGTTGTTAGATAATAAGTACATAATTGTAAGTTTGATGGTATCTGTAATATGCGGTTTAGAAGGCTTACTAACAGAAATATTTGGGAATAGAGCATATTCGATAAAGATACGTAACGCACATCCTCCTGACAGTGGCGGCTGGTGACAAATTCTATTGGGTCGGCAGTAAAAACTTTGGTCCACTCTAGTTAGTCAATGTTATTTATTTATAAATTAGTAAATAATTTTGTATATAATATACTCGTAGTTGTTGTTTATTACTTGCTACTTCTGTAAATTTTCATATCGCCGCAAGTTAAAAAAATAGTTCATTTGGTAACAAATAGCCTAGTCTGGCAACTAGCTACATAATTTCAACGTTAAGCGTGCACCTGTACTGCACCGGAGAGGAGAAGTCGATATATGTCGACCCAATCCGAAGATGTTTTCGGAAGTCCGGCAGACAGCATTAAGCGATTATATGGGTATTGGCGCTTACTTATTTTGTTATTTTCTTTTGTGTGAAATTCTTCAATGATTTCAGATTGACTAAATTTATAACATGTATTTAATTAATTCTGTTAAATGTTTGAAGGTATCTGCTTAAAATTGTTTATTTAAGAGGATAGCTCTTACAATAATCTTGAGAAAATGAAAAATTTCGTAGAACATTCGGGTAGTTTTTCGTGATTTCAGTATTGAACTATATATATAATTGTTGTTCAATGTACATGTTAAAATTAATTTTCGGAATCCGACGATTATGAATGCCGGGCCTCCTTTATTAACTTCAATAAAAACATATATACGTAAAATTAAATTATGATTATAAAAAAACTGTAAGCATGTAAAGGGTGTCAAMCAGATAATTTGTAATACTCAGTAGAAAACAGAACTATAATTGGTTGATAAAAAAACTTGAAATAATTGAAATAAATGATGAAGCCCGTTTTAACGTTTTATGCTGTCTGCCGGCCCCAGGCATTGCAGAGTCTCGATTTTCGCCTCAGGATTCAATATGCGCGCAGGGTTGCGTCTTTGTTCAGCTCATAGGAAAACGATGCTATTGCTTCCTTATACGATGCGGTCTGCCGACCCAGCGCTTGGATCACGGGCTTGGATGACAAACACATACACCCGTGAAAATGTGATTTTGGCTAATTATTAATTTGATGGTAATGTAAAAAACTCCAACTGTTTCAAGATATCTGAACATAATAAAACAAAATATACATAAAAATACGAAAAAAAATAATTTCTTCGATCAAAATTCTGGGTCGGCAGCGCCGACCCTGCCGACCCAGACGAGCCGCCACTGCCTCCTGATGGTGTTTTTGTTTCAGTTTCAGCATTTGATACTAGATAGATCTTCAAACATGTCCTTCTATTTTCATGCCGATTATTCCGTTTTACCATGCTCAAATATTATTAATCTCTACCTAAAGAATAAACATCTAGTGTCCGAAATTTGAGGTAATGAACCGAATTTCAAGAAATTCTTATACTTCTGGTGTTCCAAGTGGAATCTTCTAGCCTTCCCATCGGAAACAAACAATGAAAGCGAAACCTAACTGTTATCTCTTCGCTTGTATATTATGTTCGTGTGAAATAATAAACGCCACTATTATCATGCCATTTTTCTGAATTCTTTAATTTTGATTAGACAATCTTAACCTTACTCACGCAAACATTCATAATCTGTTTACGCACAGATCTACCTAGTATCGCCGGCGTATTACCAAGTATTGTTTTCAGAACGGTTCCGATATTTAATTGATAACAGAGGCACTACTGCGTATAATTATTGTTAACTCCCTATTGATATGCCCCAGACATAATAAATCCACTAGGTAATAACAAATGATTACGATTATCACTCGTAATGGGGTCGTCTGGTCTACAGTCGGGTTTGTTTATAGGCAAATGCGCAGCTTTACACTTAAGATGTAATTATATTCATTATCTAAGCTACCTGCTCATATGAAATCTTGATTGCGTGTTAGAATTAAGAATAGACGGTTTTCTTATAAAAAGTTTTGCAGTGGTTACAAAGTACCCATTTCCACTAAAACTGAGTGGCATTTTCATCTTTGTAATTCCTTGATTTGGTTGGTTTTGTGTACTTGTTTTGTATCTGTATTCACTTTGGATTTAATGAAGACGCGGAAATGGTTTGTAAACGTACAATTACACGTGCTTATCGTGGAAACAAGTGACGAAAATTTACGTTTTTATTTTGCAATTGAACTACCAATACCTAGATACGTCTATAAGTGGATCAGGGTCACCCTAGTTTCATCGCCAAAAGTAGGGTTTTCACACAGAATTTTAACAAAACATTCGCAAATTCATAATGGGTTTGGCTTCCAGCTTTCCTAGTTAGCTCAAAAATTCTAGAATTCATACTTCCAACCAATTTATTTAATATTCTTGGTTCCAAATTGGCCCAAACCTCTTCTAATGAATTTTTGTGTTTATTCATGGTGGCATACTGTCGGTTATCCGCATATACTCGTCGGACTAAGGTACCCCAAAGGTTTTCAATTGGGTTCATGTCAGCTGAACAAGAGGGCCACTCTAACAATTCGACATTTTGGTTGGCAAACCAAGCCATTGACTCTCTATTGACATGAATCCTAGCATTATGTTGTTGGAAAATGAAATCTTGTTCGTAATTGATAATTCAAGGTTATATACCATAGAAAGCAGTATTTACATTTTGTAATTTTCTGTTATTTTTTCTATTTCTATTAATAGAAGTTTTTGTGCACAATTATGAACATTATTTAAAAAAAGAGACAACAACGGTTATATACATGAACTAGAATCTTGAATTCATTCTTGAATTATTGCTACCGAAATATATTTACCCCCTATATAAAAAATCGGGTCTCAACGGATTGAGAGAGCGCGCGGTTTGAATGACCTATTAAAGGGACGGTTTAAAACGTCCTATTATTGGTTAGCTCTGCTTGTGACGTCATGTATCGTATAAACAGTCAGTTTGTGTGTGCATCCTGCAAAGGGAGGCTATTATTTATCACGCTTGAATCCTCTTTTGTTAATAAAATGACCAGTGAAGGTTTTGTTACAATCAATTTATAAGTAATTTACCATCAATGGACATTTAAATTATATAACCCTTCTGTTATTTTATTGTGCTTTCTTTTATCGCAACACCACGAGCATTTTTGGTGTTCCCTCGTCCTCACTTTCTATTCCGGGCGATTTGGTAACCAGCCGAATGTAAATGAGGCAAAACATCTACAACTTGGCAACGCAGATGGAAACGCCGATAATGTAACAGGTGGTACGCAACGGCGTTAGAAGTATGCGGGAAATTATTCTGTGCCAACAGCGGGGATACTACGATCGTGACCGAGACCGAGAATAATAAAAAGGAACAATGGACGATAAATTCTAAGCACCGAATTGTTTTTGATGCGTACGTGCTGTTCATGGTTGTTTTCACTTATTGCGGTGGCATGAACGGAGGTATTTGAAGCTTTTAGGAAACGCGATACCTATAATAATTAATTCTGCCTGCGCTTTATCCGGCGGGTCTGCTTCCAGCTGATGGAGGGACGTAAAAGCTCTTTAGGATTATTTTCTCGAGGTGGTCATTTGGATAAGTGCTCGATTCGAAGGCTTATTTTGTTCAAAGTGGTGTTCGTGTTCAATTATTATGTATTTCAGAATTGCTTGAAAATTTTTCATTGCGGTTTTCTTGCTTGTAGGTACCTTATCCTAAATGTTAAGGAACCTCACGACTCCATACGGAGAGAAAGATAACAAAATTACACAAAATGACCCTAGAAATATGAAAATGATATGATCACGTCTACGCAAACCGTAGACAAACCCATAGATAAAGTCATAATAGTTAAAATGCGATAATACAAGACTTTCACATAATTGTTTCCTTAGTAAGAAATTAAAAAAAAATATCTACTCGAATATAACAATTTTAAAGCAGAGAATGCCCGTTGTATTAGCTTTGTGACATGTTTCCTAAACCGAAGTGCACTATCTATAATGACACCCAAATTTCGAGTGTGATCAACAAACGGAACATTAACACCTGCTAGAGTTACCGACATAGAATAGAATACATATTTTCTGACATTTTTATTGCCAAAACATATAACCAGTGTTTTAGGAGGGTTTAATTTTAAATTATGCTTCTCAGATAAAGTTCTGATTCTATCGAGTTCCTCATTAATAAGTATAGATGAAGCTAAGCAGTCCTCAAGTCTGAAATGATGATAAATCTGGGTGTCATCAGCATATGCTTGAACCTTACACCTACTCACAGATTTAATTATATCAGCAGTATATGTAACAAACAATAATGGGCCTAGAATAGACCCCTGGGGAACTCCGGTTAATATTTTTGAAGTGTTGGAATAGCGGTTACTGGAAAATATTTTTGACATCTATTACTCAGATAAGAACACACAGAACCTTAACTTAGCACACATCAATCCGTGATTAATTATAATAATCTAACAATACCAAAATCGACGCTAGACCCTCATCAGTTGCTCTAATAATGTCGTCAACAGCACAAGTTAAAGCTATAGCTGTAGAGAAGCCCTTTTTATTGGGGACGAGGTCATTATTAAGAGCAAATTCATAAATTTGTTTATACAAGATTTTTTCGAAAATTTTAGAGACAACGGGTAATATGCTTATAACGCAGGTCCGATAAACTAGCAGGGTTTGATTTTTCAGGCAACGGCAATCCTACTGCAGTTTTCCAAGCAAGCGGAAAATAGGACTTCTCAGTGCAACAATTAATTATATGCGTAATGTAGACATCAATGTGAGGACTGCAGTATCTCAACATAGCCAAAGTCATGCCGTCATCCCCAGATGTCTTAGACGCGATTGAACACAAAGCACTATGAACGTCATCCATCGACACCAGAGCAAAATCAAAGTTAAGATTGTATTTCAAATAATTATCTTGATAATATTCAATATTGTTCATGTTCAATGCCAATAGGCTACTAATTCGGAAACTTAAATATTTGAGAAATCGTCTCTGTATAGATTCAATACGGTCAATATGTATTTGGTGGCGGGTATTCCAGATAACAGTTGCATATTCAAGATCCTATCTCACATGTGCACAGTATAGTGTCACAAGGGTTTTGGGGTCCCCCAAATTACGGCTAATTCGCACAATAAATCAGCACATGATGAACGATTCATGAAAAGAACTCAAATTATATCGGAGCCTTTGGCAGTCGTTAGTGCTATTAATTGGCCAGTACAGCTTGAAATTGTAAGCATACATCAGATAATTAACATTGATATAATCACCAATATTATTAATAAACATGACAAACAACAATGGCCCCAGGTTTGATCCTTGCGGACCACCTGAAGTGGCGAAGTACCTTTTCGCCACAAATCTTTTGCGTCGTTAAAGACTGCCATATCTTAAAATACAATCCAATTCCCTATTAGTTAATGTTATTATGATAAGCAACATAGTTTAGTTTAAAGTCCAAAAGGACTCCTGGACCTTTGACGGGGGTCCGAACAGGGATGGCGTTTTGATCAACATTATATTGAATAAATGATGGGTGGAACTTTCTGCTAAAGTTGATAGCTTGGTATTTATCAACATTAAATCACATGTTATCACCTCTTGTGATATGACACGATATATTTTTATATAATCAAGCAAAAGCAAAGATACCGAAGGGTATATACAGGATGTTTCACGAATGATAATGCCCCTGACGAAATTAAAAAATGCAACCCAAAATACATGTGCAGAGCTAACATTCATAATTGTTCATCGCCTTAAAAAATAGAGAGAGGGCTGTATAAATTCGTAAATTTTGACATAAACTTCAATCATTTGCTATAAGTAAATTCCGTATTGTAAAACAAATTTTATTTTTGAAAAATGTTTATTCAATAACATTAATGTAATAAATGCTCGAAGTGCCGCCCTCCGCTGTTTTCACAAGCTTTAATTCGTGCCTAAAACGATCTTTTAACATGCGTTAACATTTCTGGAGTGATGGATCTACATGCATCACGTATTTTATTTTTTAAATGTTCTATACTTTCAATTGGTGTTTGGTATACTTGCTCCTTTATCATTCCCCGCAGAAAAAAAATCCAAAGGAGTAAGGTCCGGGCTTCTCGGTGGCCAAGGATTAATTGCACCTCTTTCTATCCATCGGTTAGGCAAAACCAAACCAAATTGATTTCCCAATATTCTATAATAATGCGCAGGTGCCCCATCTTGTTGGAACCACAGATCTTGTCTTACTTGTACATTTTGGAGAAGTACCGGTAAAATAGTTATTAAAAAATTTAGATAAGTATTGCCGTTTAAACTATCGCGAAAAAAACAAGGCCCAACAATTTGATTCCTCAATATTCCGCACCAGACATTCGTCGAGAAGATAGTTTGAAAATGTCCTTCTCGAGTCCAAGGTCGATTTTCTTGCGCATAATAATGCATGTTATGTTTGTTAACTCCACCATTATTAGAAAATCTTGCTTCATCTGAGAAGCAGATGTTGAAATAAAATCTCACATTCAAATTTTGGTGTTCCCGAAAAAAGTTACAAAAAGCCAGTCTTTTAGGATAATCTGTCTCCTTTAAGGCCTGAACCAACTGCAAGTGATACGGATGAAATTGATTGCCTTTAATTATTCGGTGTACTGAAGACAGACTAATACCGGTTGCTCTTGAGACTACCCTTTGACTAATATGAGGATTTTCGTCAGTCATTTCCAATACTCTTATTTCATTGTCAGGGCCTGTTGCTGTTCTTTCTCTTGACTTTTTCAGTGGTTGCCAGTTTGTCCTTAAAGTTAATTCAAGTCTCTTGAAAAATTTTTCTGCAGGAGATCTTCTATTTGGAAAACGTTGTCTATATAAACGGGCAGCAGCGGAAGCATTTTTCTTGCATTCACCATGAATCAAAATCATATCTGTTTTTTCATCATTTGAATAATACATTTTGACTTTTAATAAATACAGATACAGGAACCATAGCGCATAGCCGTCGTGGATTCCCAATCTATTTTTAAAATAACACCATTATGTGTAAAATAACCATATTGGCTATGAGAATGCATTTTGGGTTTCATTTTTAATTTCGTCAGGTACATTATCATTCGTGAAACATCCTGTATAGGGTGGGGTATTCTTTATATAATCCTGTATACAATCTATAAAATTATGGCTTTCTTTCTTTGATGGCATCAACATGCACAAGATCATAGCCACCTTAACGCATTTAAACACATAATCATCCAATTTGGTGGACCCACAACCCACAGAGATCATCTCACGTTCGACGCWCGTTAACCCACACGAYTGTCKCGTTCCTACTTTGCATTTTTTCRGCGTCATCAGTTAGCTCCTGGGGTCAACGGATTGCAACAATAACAGCCAACTCTAGGAATTTTGCAGTGTCTAGCTGAATGCGCATTGTCGTCTTTTTCGCTAAAAATAAGCCGAATCTTGCGTTTTCGGTTCTGCCGTGTACCGGACAGGTAGCACCGCAGCGTAACGTGGGTTGAATGGCCTGCGAGAGATGTCTTTCCGGTCGATGTGAGCCAAAGCGCGAACCCTGTCGTTTTGGGAATGTGCGGGTTTATTGGCCAGAGAATTAAGGCGGAAAGAATGAATGCTGGTCATTGTTGATGGTGGTGACGACCTGGGTTACTCCAGGATTGAAAGAACCGATGAAAAAAAGGTTGTAGGTGACAATCTGTTGAATAGAAACGAAAGTTTTTTAAAATTCCATTGAACCCGATGATAAAATAGAGTTATTATTAAATCGTCGGTTCATTTTTAGAATATTTTTTAGAAACAAATAACATTATCTCCATTAAATGGGGTGGCAAGGTATAGCAATGTTATTTTCTTATGGACGCCATATTGAGCTTCTTTTCCGAGCAATGGTGCTATTCTTGAAATTTTTATTCAAATTTCAGTCTTTAGTATCTACAGGGTGTTCAAACGAGCATGCCTTTTACTGCAAAATTTACAATTCCCAAGAGATGCACCAGCTCCATCTATCCTCAACATTTTCTATTTTGCTTCACGCCAATATCTTTGTTATTAATGAAGATACACAGTTTTGAATCATATCAGTTAACAAGATGCACACCAATTTTAAAATTGTATTTTGATATGAAGCGACAAACAAGAATGTGTGACACTGGTTACATTGGTCGATGAACGGTTAAGCTATCGTGCTTATAGCTCAGAAACTGGAAGTTCACCATATACGAGGCATGTTTTTTAAGTAAGTACCGTTTTGCCATTCCGCCGCCGCAGCGCTATTGTCGGCGTTCCGCGCATTCGCGCTGGTTACCTACATCTCTTGTCTACGCACTGACGCCATTACAGTTTGATTCTTCATTGTATACGTTGTTTACTGAGTGTTTAAGATGCCTCCGACAATCGTGAGTCCCGCCGATTGTGAAGTACGGGCTGTTGTACGATTTCTTAGTGCTAAAGGCGTAATACCGATCGATATTCATCGTGAGATCTGTGAAGTTTACGGACAAAACATTATGAGTGATAGAATGGTAAGGAAATGGGTGAGAGCATTTAAAGATGGCCGCACAAATGTGCATGATGAAGAACGGAATGGGCGTCCTTCGGTCGTTAATGAAGATTTGGTGCAGAAAGTGAACGAAAAGGTGAGAGAAAAGAGACGCTTTACAATTTCATCATTGTGCGACTGCTTTCCTCAATATTATCGTAGTGTTTTTATCGCATTGTGACCGAGAACTTGAATTACCGGAAATTGTGTTCACGTTGGGTTCCGAAAATGTTGACGGATTTGCACAAAACCCAACGTTTAGGCAGTGCATTGACTTTCTTTGAGCGGTACCACAATGAAGGTGAAGATTTTTTAGACCAAATTGTTACTGGTGACGAAACATGGGTGGCCTACGTCACACCAGAATCGAAACAACAATCCATGGAATGGCGACATTCATCATCACCCAAAAAAGTGAAGTTTAAGCAAACAATTTGAGCCCGGAAAATCACGATCTTTTGGGACAGAAAAGGAGTAGTGCTAGTGGAGTTTCTGCCTTGTAATGAGACAATCAATGCAGCGTCTTATTGTAAGACATTGAACAATCTGCGTCGTGCAATCTAGAACAAAAGACGTGGCAAGTTGAGCAAGGGTATCGTTTTGCTGCATGACAATGCCCGTCCACATGTGGCTAATCGGATCAAAGATCTCATCAAATCTTTTAAATGGAAAACTCTAGATCATCCTCCATACAGCCCTGATCTGGCGCCCAGCGACTACCATTTGTTCCTGCACTTGAAGAAACACCTGGGTGGTCAGCGTCTTCAAGACGATTACGAAGTCGAAACATTTGTTATACAGTGGTTAACAAGTCAGGCGGCAGAATTTTATGAGGAGGGTATTCAAAAACTGGTGCCACGTTATGACAAGTGCCTCAATATTCACGGAAATTATGTAGAAAAGTAGATTAAGGTACAGGCTTTCATGTAAGATAAAATTATTGCGATATCTTTGCACGTCTTTTTTTAATTCCAAAACGGTACTTACTTAAAAAACATGCCTCGTAGTACGCCATCGACACAACATTGAAAAGGATATTTTTTCCTGATTTCATTTTTCCCATTTATTAGCTGGCAGTGATACAGCCTTGAGTAAAAGTTTTTCAATGTTTTTTTTGTAGCATATTTGGAGGTAAGTTTTGAATATCTGCCCTGAATCGTCTTTTTAAATCTTCTGCATTATGTGGCCGATCAGCATAAATACGATTTTTCAAATACCCCCACAGGAAAAATCAAGCGACGTCAGATCAGGGGAGGCATTGTGATTGCAAATAACAAAGTGAATAAAAATTATCACCAGGCACGAGGAAAATGGAGACACCTGGAGCTTTTGTGTATGATACATTTTTGAAATCAGGAACAGATATCATTTTCAATGATGTGCCTTTTGACCCCCCTTCCCATTTAAAAAAATACGACTTGCGCCAATATCTCGGAAACGAGAGCTACACGGAGTTGAAAAAATTCCAGAAAATAAATTTTAATTACCCATAGGCCCATACACAATTTTAGAAAAAAATCGGTTCGACAGAACCTGACATATCCTGCTAGTTCCATGCTTTGTAGCGACCCTGTATATAGTTAAGCTAAAGTTAAAACTTTTAATTTGTTTTAAAACTGCTATACTTTGGCCATTTAAAATTTCGTTATCTTTAAAATTTCTAAAAAGTTTTTTGGTGATTGAATGCTCGATAGTTATTTATTAGTCCTTCCATGAGATCCTTCTTAATTTTATTTTTACAAAATAAAGTACAAGGACTTGTAGACATGTTCCTTTAAAGCATTCTGATTTGGAATTACCGCCATGACTTTAATAAGGCAGGAGGACATATGTTGAGACCTCGGATTAAATTCTTCCTTTAATGTTACATGTGGAGTCCCTCAGGGGACTGTCATGAGGCCCTAACTCTTTATTATGTAAAATGTTAATGATATCATGTTGAGTGTATAATTCTATTTCTGAAGAACTAAGTAGATACGTTTTAAGTCCCTTAATTCTAACAATTGGAGTAGACAGTCAAGACTACTAAAAATAGTTAGGAGAGCATATGTCATACATTTGCTTACTAATCACCAGACAAAACAACAACCGTGCAGACGTAACCCGATACCATTCTAAATGCCAACGAACCTCGGGGCCACGATAAAAAAATTACGAGCAAAAACTATCGAACAAACACCTTGCCTTTGTTCGCCGGCGTGTTTCAGACGCCCGTCCAAATAAAACAAAACAGGAAATTGAAGTCACATTTATTAATAATTCGGCGTTTTAATGCATAAAAGCGTGGTGCCTCATAGCGAGGTGGAAAAATATTCGGCAAGCCGACGTAATAGGAATTCGCCTCGGTTTATTTCAGAGGATTTTTTGTTGGGTTGCTTAAAATTTATGGGCGTAAATAAAATAAATTGTGAAATGGATAGTTGATTAACGGTGTATTAGAAAAAGGGGACGTCAAACTTTGACGGAATAATCAATGACACGTAGATTTTGTAGATAGTCTCGCTGAAAACTACTCCCATCCGTAGAAAATAAAAAAAAAATATGTTAGATTCAAGGGTTTCGCACACGGAAGTCTTAATACTTTTTGAGAAATTTGATCAATGTGGGTTTTTAGCACACTCAACAATAGGAATACCAACGGATTCGCAATAAAATTTGGCCCAGATGAATACATAATGCGCTTCTTTTTATTACCAAATACATTCACAGTAGATTTACTTGGATTAATATTCGGGGAGTGTGTAGCTGCAATTGAACACATTCTTCCAATGTCTGAGTTGACACTGTCAGTAGAACGCACAGATTCTTCGTAATAGCAGAGTGTCGTCAGCATACATGTGAATGTTACACGTATGGATATGTCGAACTAGACTGCAGGTGTAGATAGAAAAAAGCAGTGGACCCCGTGGAACACCCCGAGTTAAAAATATAGGTGTAGATATATTACTTCCCACACGCACCACTGACACCTTCGATCACTATATTGTTCTAATAGTCTTACAGAGCTTGTATCAAAACCAATATAGTGCCCAATATTGCCCACATCTATTGCTGATGTCATCGGTGACTTTAAACAATGCAGTTATGCAACTGTGATCTCGGCGAAAATCTGATTGAACAGCAGGTAGAATACTAAGCATTTTTGTCTAGGTGATTTCTAATCTGAATATAAACCGTCCTCAGTATATACCGTATAGGCCTCAGGTCATCAAAAGTGAAATGATTTGCTCTTTTAGGCAAAGCAGATACAATGCCTTCTTCCATACCTTAGAAGAAAAGCATGGTTTGCTATACAAATGTTTATTATATGGGTGATATGACCTGACGGTACGTCCTTTATGTAATATGTGAAAATGATCATGAATTTAATTTTCTTTGCAACTGGTGAATGCTAAAGGTACCACCGACTTCGGTTGCCATTCTTTCATAGATCTAATTATTTCTCTATTGAATCACTTGACAAGGATAATAAACAACAGTTTCATATAACAAATTTTTCCCACTAGCTAACCAGCTAAAGGTTTAGCACTTTAACTAGTTTAGCCCTTCCATCTTTTTTTTAAACCTGTCTATCCATGTGAAATGGTTCTAACAACACAAATTTTTGTGAAGATGATTTAAACTGACCGACGATAAACAATAAAGATTGATTATTATGTCTTGATAACAATCATCCTATATTTAGTAAGTAAACTTCAATTTAGTCACTGGTTGAATGGGCTAAGACCTAAAAATAAACTATCAAAAAATAAAAATATACCTGAATGAGAAACTTGATAAATTGTAGATTGTTTTACAAGTAAAGAAAACCCACTTTTCTTACGCGTGAAACACGTAATTTTTCGTGTATGCCGCGAAATTTACGATAATTCTAAAAATAAATTATTTTTTCCTGTTCTCAAAGTTATCTGTGTCAAGTTTATGTAGACTTGTCGACATAAAAACAAAACATCACAATAGTAAATAAATAATTAGTGATGAAGCTTTCCTGCAAACTGCAAAATGTATTAATCAAGTGAAATTAAAGACGAAATTTTGGAATTAGTATCAAAAGCAGAGTCAAGTTTGCTACCTACAAAGTCTAAAGCAAAGTACGCGAAAGTTTACCAACAGTTTTGTCTCTGGAGAAATGAAAAAATGTGTAAGGAGCAAATGAAAACATTCTAATTGCGTACTTTCGTGAAATTTTAAATATTCTTACACGTAAAAGCTCTTAAAAGTTTAACACGCTGATCCGTGTATTCAATGCTATGAAGCACTATACAGTTAAACGAAAACGTGGACATTTCTGCTTATAAGAAAGTGTTGGCATATCTTAAACGTCAAAATGATGGTTATGTCGCAAAAAGACAAAAGGGTTATCAATGGACAATGTGAAGAATTTCATTAATAATGCTCTTGATAAGAATTTTCTCCTTATGAAGGTTATGACAATAATAGCATTGCACGGAGCCTGTAGTGCGGAACAATTGCGACTTCTGACAGTTGATGACGTAGAAGATTGCGGGCATATCTTAGTAGTTACAATACACGACACATAAACGTTAAGTGGAGGAATTAACTCCAGTTTATCAGTTTCTGACTCACTTTGCATATCTTCTAGTATAGTGTTTAATAATTTAAGCAGTTGTACAATTAACATTTATCCTAATAAATGAATGAAAAAAAGTGTTGCTAACAAGAAAAGTCCCACTTTTCTTAACTATTTTGTGTCAAACAATATTGTCCATTACTATGAAATACACGAAAAATATTTTTGCTCATAAAAAATGCATGTCTATGCTGTGCTGTCTGCACCTCAACCAACTGCCGATAGATCTATTTCGCTGTCATTACAGCTCATCAGTGCAGTTTAGGTCTAGAGCAGACAGCACCACGGGCGGTTAACTGTATACCCCAAGGCCGAACCGTACTCGTAATTTACAATCCACTCGCTGATAGCGCTACTTGTATTGTTTGGTTTCTATCTCGGGAAACAGTTACCTGTGCTATTCCATTTTAGCATCCGGTGTAGCCAAATTGTATGATTTAGCCAGATAAGCACTTTAAAAACTCCAGCGACAGCTAAATAGAAATAGTCAAGAATAGGACGATTTTATATATCCTAGTGTTATAAGTTGCACAAATTACAATGTAAGCTTGCTGAGTAAGTCCGGCTGGTTATTATAAACGTGAAAGAGCGTACACGAAGCAAGCGAGTTTGTTTCGTAAGCTTTGTCAAAGATTTGTAATGTGTACTTCATGTTTTGCAGTATTAAGTATTAGTAATGACATTCAACAAGAACGAATGGTTTGTTTTGATTTATAAAACACTGTTGCGACAGTGATAGTGAATTTGATTTATTTTGGCGAGCGCTTTTCAAACGGTTGAAGTGCGAAAACTAAATCTGGCCACGCCGCGCTGGTAGCATTTAAACTGGCTTGGCTCTGTTAACGGTTTTCGGTTGTTGTTTGCAGAAGTTCGAGTTTTGTGAGTGCGCTTATGTACGTTTGTTTATGCGATTGTGTTTTGGTTTAGTTAAAAAATTGTTCTTGTTTTGTTGCTACAGCTAGTGTTTTGTAATTGTATAGTTTTTTACAAAGCTGTTCTGTGATTTTTACTGACAAAGAACACTATTATGCGTGGGAATCGGTGTGCTATTAAAACATGCCCAACAACCTATTCAAGTGGCATATCTATGTACCCTTTTCCTGCAGATCCTGAGGTTTGTTACTATAAATATATGTGTAAAAAAGATAACATTAAAGAAATATACTAACAACTAATTAATGTGACATGCTGTACTATTATGTTATGTTGTATTCATACTTAATAAACTTTAATTATATTTTGTGACTTTCTATTTGTCTTATTTTATTTTCCTATTCAATAAAAGACGCAAAACTTAATTTTAGCAGGTAAACCTAATAAAGTGCAAACGAGTGCGCCGCCGGTGGTTGGATTGTGAACTATCGCGAAGGTCCCTGGATTAAACAAGGAGTCAACAGTCTATATATGTCTCTTGTCTATGGACAGCACGGCATAGAACTTGGTTTTGCCTATATACCAAAGCAGTGGGATGATGTAAGTAAGAATTTAGATGGCAATGCCATCTGTCAGCATTACACTGACACGATGACAAAGCCACCTAGGTGCCTTAACGGGTACTACTTCCTAAAGGAAGTGATCTGTAGCCTAACAAATTGGCATGCAACTGCAATTTGACAACAGGTCCCCACGGCACTTTTTGCTAGCGGACATGAACCGACATACATTAAAATGTCTATAATCATCAAACAACTGTAAGAACAAATGGTAAAGCTGCATAACGATTCTTCAAACGAGGTGTACCTCAAGGGATCGACCCTTGCTCTCTTCCATATGATACATTTCTCCAGGCCGTAAATCTTAACTTCACACGTTTCCTCCAGCATACGACGACTAAGTTTTGTTAAAACAAACCCAAGAAATCAGAAGTTTAATGCCGTTTTCTTTCGCCGGAGGCACAAGAGCAGTCGCCTCCATGACAAACATTTGCTCAAACTTCCAAAACCCTACGTAAGGTCCATGTGGGCGTGCCCGGCTCCTTCTTGTTTTCCGCCTCCATAAACAACGTAAACAATTCGGGTTTTGTGTTCCCACTAACATAATCGATCTAAAGCTTCTGAAGGTCGCGACGCATGAAGCCGGTGCGTTTCCCCGTCCGGATGCGTGTGTGACTCTTGTCGCAAAGATATTCATCCGCAGGCCCGGGGATGTTTGTTTCGATTAGGGAGAGTAAACGTAAAAATATTTGGATGGCGCACGATTTGTTTTTTTCCCGGCGGTTGCTTTTGTGTTTTGCAGGCGTGTGTTGGTTTTCGAAATGCGGGTATTGTAGAACGTAAAAAGCCAGTTTGAGAGAAATCGGACGATTTCAGTTTGTGAATCCTCAAAATTATTCGCGAATGTTTAATTTGTTGTTGTGAGAGCAGCGTGCCATACTGGGTTTAAAAAAAGGGTAAACATTTTAGGAGTATATGTGCCCGGAAACGAATACAGACATCAACGAATGGTTCTGGACTTGTTTCACGCTTAATATTTATTATCCTGAAGTAGGTAACAATTAACCAAATTATAAGATAAATATTTTCTCGGAAAGATCGCTGTCTCTTGAAAACACTGACAAAAAGTTATAAGTCTGACGTATCGATTACACCTGTAATCTTTATCAAAGATGAAGAACCTCAAAATTTGCCTGACACAATTTCAAATAGAATTTTAAAAGTAAATAAACAAATCACCAAGGAATCAAGACGTCATAGAAACAACATGCCCACCTGATAAAAAAAGAACTTGACCACAAAAAAGGAACTACCTACCTACTAGATATACACGAACTACGTCATAAAAGATAACTACAAAATAGCCTTCCAAATGTCACCTAACTCAATTTCCACAATCCCTATTAAAATTGTTAGTATTCCTACAAATTTCTATTGCTTCTTTTATTAGACATTTGTGATAATATTTTTCTCTATGTAAAATTTTTGTTTTATCGAAGTAAATCATGTGTTTAGTCAAATATGAGTGTTCAGCTACGGAAGATTTATCTTTCTGTTGCAACCTGGTAGCACGTATGTGTTCTTTCAAACGCGTACCTACTTTTCTTTTAGTTTGACCTATGTAACACTTGCCACAAGAACAAGTAATTTTGTAAACACCTTCATTCTCTAAATGTACTTTATCATTAGTAAAACTTAAAATTTTTATTTTATTTTATTTTATTATATGTACTATCAAGAACTAAAATATCGTGTTTTCTAAACATCCTCTTTAATTTTTCCGAAAGGCCTTGTACATAAGGCAAATTCAACTTCAATTTACTCTGTCCTGGCTGAGAATTTATTTGATTTTGACGAGCACTTTTATTAAAAACTGTCCGCATATTCTTACTGCTATAACCATTTCTTACTAGCGCTGATTTAAGATGATATATTTCTTTTTGTAAAGAACTTTCGTCTGAAATCCTTTGTGCTCTAGCAAATACCGCTGAAAGCATTCACCCTCATAATTAACCAAATTCCAAGTATGTATCTACTTTATTTTAAGTATTTGGTAAAACCTTTGGACTAATATAAAGGCATCATTAGTACTATTTGCACAAAATTTGACCTGAAACAAGAAGTAGCCTAAATATCAGAAACGCAAAGATTTTAATGATGAAAAAACAGTTTAAAATAGGACAACTAAAATTACAAAAATCATTAAAAATTGTCAAATGTTCGTCATTTATAATTTTGCGCACTTCCCGATTATCTGATAAAAAACAGAACTGCAATCGTTACGTATATCCTTGAATGATTTAAAATTGGAATTTTGTCTTCGTTACTTACWAAGAGAGAAAACACACAACCAACCGCAGAAAAAGCAAACGAGGAAAATAATTTAGACAAACTGTACAACAATCTGCTAAGGCCAGATTTTGTAAAAATATTATAATCCTCTGGCAGCTTTTCTCCATTCATCATCATTTTGTTAAATAGGTAGGTATGTTAGCATTTTCCATAAAAAACTCGATGCATATTTCACAAACTGTATAGGAATGTCTTCAGTTCGAGCGAATTTATTATCTTCATTTTTTAACAGTTTTTTCTATTTCCTTCTGTGTTATTAGTCCTATGTATAATTTCGTTTTCTGGATTTTTTAGCTGATAATGTGTTTGTTTATACTCATTTCTTTTTTCACTCAGTAGTTTTTTATAATAATTTTCTCCCCACTTCTGTACACTAATTATTGTTTTCCTCTTGAAATTTCTCTTTTCACTGTCTTCTCTTTTACAATTTCTTCGATAACGTCCGACCACCATTCCGGATGATTTCTATTCCTAAAGCTCTCCTTTATTTCTAAAGCTTTTCGTCGTACTGCATTCTGAATGCATTCTTTGATCCTGTTGCATAAAAATGCTTAATGCCATTTAGTTTGTGGGCCGATCTTATTTTGTAAAGTAATTTCATTAATTGCCAACGTCTTCAAAGTTTTTTTCATAATTTTTTTCCATTTTTTGAACCTTCCTCAAAAGCAGYGTAGTTTATAATAGAAAATAAACTAAAAACATAATCAAAAGCGACAATTGGTCGCGGGTTCCGACTACAAGATCTTTAGCCGTTTCTTTTTATTACTGAAGAATTATTCTTTCTGAAAAATTTAGTAGTAAAATTTTGAAGGTTTTATTTTCAAACCACAACCCGAACATAGCCAACTAATTTTGCTCCACCTGCACGCTTGAACCATCGCGACAAAACTAGAAACGCGATCCGCTTTTGCACAATCCCACTAATAATAACAGCGAACAAGCTTTAGTGCCGGGGTAATTTATGCGACATTGCAGTTCATGAAGCCGTCCGGTGGCGAAAGATAGACGTGTGTAAAATTAAAATTAGCCTGAAAAATCTGTTGGCTCTCATTTGCATACTGCACCGCTATATTTAAGAGTCGGTGCAGTTGCAGCACGTCAGAATTCAAAATGATCCGATATTCATCTTGATCCGTGTAATTTGGTGTTGGAAAGCCGGGCACGTCTCGAGAAAAAGGTAAAATAAATGGGTACAGCGGTTCGAGGACGGTCTTAAAGTGATTGGATTGTTATTGTAGATTCAGAAGTTCTGTTAGTGAATTTCTTCCTAAATGAGTCTTTTTGAGAAGCATGATATTTCGAAATCATAGCATAACAAAAACTATTCACATTCATAAACAATTCGTTCCTTTTCGTCTGTGATTATTCTATGAAAAGCATTAATTTGGTCTTTCATGTCCAAGATACAGTATATGTGTTCGTTACTCTTGTAGGTTTAACGTGTTTTTTCTCGAAAATGTTAACAAATGTTAAAATTTTAACCACTTATAGAACTGGATTTAATCGAAATCGATGGATATTTTTGATAATTTGTGAGAATCCGAGACCACTGAATTAATTTATAAAAAAAGAACATTATACTCTCCCAGCCGTAGCCAGATAATTAAATTGTGCTAAGTTGTTTACTTTTTAGATGCTGCATCAACATTTTTGCAAGTACCTTTAGATTTGGACATGTCTAACCTTTGAGAAATTAACAATGTCTTTTACGGATCACATGTTATTATACTTATTGATGATGTTACAGTATCACACTTTGAGAACGTAATGGTGGAATTAGGCATTTCTAGAGCGAGCCAGAAAATATAATTAGCAAAAACAGAAATTAAATTCCTGGAACACAGTGTCGGAAAGAGGATTATCAGTTTAACTTCAAAAATTGAAGCTATACACAAAATGAGTTCAACAAATGATAATCAAGGGTTTAATTATTACACTTTTCGAAAGATTGGCATTCTACGAAGACTGCTAAGATTAAACTTTTTGTCTGACCCGTTCACTAAAAATTCTTCTTGAATTTATTTTGTTCCAAATGTTGTTCTTTTTCTCTTGATCAATTTTTCCCGTGTACGAGCTGTTTTTTTTATTAGTAATAGGTGTCATTTGTAGATCACGCCATGTTTTTACTTAATGTTACAAAACTCTCAAAAAGTGTTGCACCAAACAAAGAACGCGCATGAAGGTTGAAAATTTATATAAAATTAGTATATTATTCAGATAAATTAAAATAGATATTTATTCAACAATTTCTTGCCCACTTGATAGTTCCCTATCATGATATATCATATTACGCGGTAGGCTAACACATTTTTTTAAATTATTAGGATTATGTTGAACATAACGTTGAGCTCTCATCTCAAATCATAGCTAAAAGGTCAAAACTCTTTCATGGAATGCTGAGGTAGGCAAACAGGAGAAATATACAGTAGTCATCTCGTAGTGCTAAGGCATTTTTGCTCTAATAAACTTTGTTCATCAATACTTTTATACGAATAAATATTCCAAAATACACTCACCTGCACGAAAAACAGAACAGCTTAATTTTTTTAAAACAAATTAAAAATTTAGAGGCTTTGTGATGCTTTGTTATTATAATATCTTATACAGAGACATAATAACATATTTTTAAGTATTATTTAACAACAATTGAACGATTATTTGAAACGAAAAATTGTTTTGTTACAAATTGATAAATGAGGACGAAAAAGCACAAATTGATGTTGTGGCAAAATGACGTTAAATTAATCAAAACTGAAACAATTTGCTGTCAAAAACTGGAAAGATGCGTAGGGGTGTTGCCCCTACGTGCTCGAATTAATGCATGTATTCTCCTTGGCATGCCTAAAATCAAATAGCGAATATTCTCTTGAGGAATAAGTTCCCATTCCTCTGAAAGAGCTTGTTGCATCTGATTTAAAGTTAAAGAAACAGGAACACGACTTCTCATCCTTCGTCCAAGCATGTCCCAAACATGTTCAATTGGATTTACATCTGGACTTGTCGCTGGTCACTCCATAACACGAATGTTTAATTCGTTTAAGTACTGCTGTGTGATTCTCGCGGTGTGTGGTCAGGCAATGAACATAGGGGACAACAAGATCTTGGAGATCTTCATCAATGTACCTGGCAGTAGTTAAGGAACCTCTTGGAGGGATCTACAATTCTGTGTGCGCCTGTAGAGAAATTCCTGCCCACACCATAACTGAGCCCCCTTGGTAACCTACCCTAGGACTGAAGGTACGTTCTGCAAAACGCTCTTGTTGTCTTCTCCATACTCTCTCACGACCATCTGGAGACCGCAGGTTAAATCTGGACTCATCGGTAAACGAAACACGTCCCCATTCATTTTCACCCCAGTGCTCGTGATTTCTGGCAAACTGAAGTCGCGCAACACGATGACGCCTAAGAAGCTCTGGGCCTGTTGCAGGTCTACGACTAGTAAGATTGGCTTCTCCAAGTTTTGGTCTAACTGCCCGCTCGTTTACATTGGTATTCCGGGCGTGATGAAGTCGATTTCTGATCTCTACAGCCGTAGCACGACGATCTCGAAGACTTTGTGAGACGATAAACCGATCATCATGAGCGTTAGTTCTTCGTTGGGAACCAGTTCCAGGTCGTCTGGTGTAAGCTCCAGTTTCCAAGATGTGCTACTGGATATGTGATACTGTTGGGTAACATATCGCTCAGTTCTTCCGACTTGAAGCAATGCAACCATAACGGCCGCAGTTTCGGGATTAACAGCCATAACAACACTACTTTAAAATGTGATTTACACCTGTCAGATTTCTCAAAACAATAAAAACGAAGCATTGTTACCGTGGGTTCATGTCGAACTATGCACTTTTAAGTGATCAGAACTGTGCAATTTTTTATTTTTGTGAGTTTTTATTTAAACACATTTTTTTCCTCAAATAAAGGTTAAATTGTTGTCAGAAAATACTTAAAACATGTTGTTATGTTTGCTTTTAAGATATTATAATAATAAAAAATCACAAAACCTTAAAATTTTAAGTTTGTTTAAAAATTAATCTGCTTCGTTTTTGCGCCGATGAGTGTAGTAGCTATCTTTTAAAAATGGCTGCTTTCTAAGCTTGTGGTCTTCTTTTACTACATGATATCAAAGGATATGAAAACCTATAAGGCTATGAAAATTTATAGACTTCTCCTCTCTCTTCGTCTCATCAAAATCACCCCAGCATAGCAATACGAGATATGAATCGTGTTTCCTAGGAGATACCATTCAATTCCAACATAATGGAAATCCAAACACTCGTCTGGGTCTTCGACTTTCTCTGTCGTTTCCCTACTTCCATTCATATCCCGAGAAGGAGCACCGTCGAGCAGAATAATGCGGTTCTAGGTCGAACTTTGAAGTTGGTAATAACACCGCCATATCAGATGTAATAAAGCCGGTATTCCACGTGGGCATAACTGGGCCGTGTTTTGTATTCTTTTTGGACCGACCTGTGTGGGAATACTATATTGCACCGAAGCTTGCAGCGGCATTCAGAGGAGCAAAGCACAGGCGAGGTCGTAACAATACAAAGTGTTACATTGTCGGATTCGAGTACTAAATTACTAGCGCAAACTATAAAAAGATCGCTTTTAACGTCGAGTGAAGAAGGTTAACAGTTGCCCCGGGTTTTATTATGCTGTTCGGGCGTGTGCGCTGGGAATGTGGATGTGCATCGGTTATGTAACGAGATATCCATATGCTTGCATCCGCAAAATGTGGTGTTTTTCACGGGAGAAGCGTAAATAAGACGTTAACAAACTGCAACCTACGTCTGGTCAGTTTTCTTCCATAGAATCGACTATGCCGTTCCACCGATCTTTAATTCTTTGAATAGAAAGGCCTTCGCGAATAAAAAGCTTGATAATCAATGTTTATGTTAAGCCATATATACAGACCGTTTCACGTATGATAATGAGCCCGACGAGATTGAAAATGCAACCCAACATATATTTGCAGATTATAACATTTGATTTGGTTTTTGCAGGTAAATGGTATGGGTAATTAAAATGCATTTTCTGTAATCTTTTCAACTCCGTGTCAGCTCTCGTTTCCGAGATATGGGTGCAAGTTGCATTTTTTTTTAATGGGAAGGGGGGTCAGAAGTCACATCATTGAAAAGGATATTTTGATTTCAAAAATGTACCACACTTGTACAATTTAGAAAGAAAAGTGTGATAACAGACTTGCGTCTGGCAAAAAACTTCGGGATAAAAATTATATTCGCTATCGCTAACTAAGAACAAAAACTCCAGGTGTCTCCATTTTCCTCGTGACTGGTGATAATTTTCATTCACTTTTGCAATCGCAATGCCTCAGTTAACTGAACATGATGGCATTAACGTCAATATGTTATTAATAATTAAATGTCAAGAAGTAAGTGGGGAACATTTTGAGCATCTTCTGTAATGTAAATCTGAAAAATTACAGCATTTTTCACGGAATCATGTTTTTCTTTTTTACTTTTTGGCTACTCGATTTGCAATAAATTAATTAAACTAGACGAAAATTATCACCAGTCAAGGAAAAATAGTAATACCTGGCTTTTTTGTTTATTTTAGCGATAAAGAAAATTGTTTTCATTCTTTTCGTTCTTTGTCAGGCTCAATTATTGTATTTACACTTTTCTCAGCTCAGAAGCAATAAATTGTACAAGTGTGATGCATTTTTGAAATCAGGAAAAAATATCCTTTTCAATAATGATCTTTTTTGACCCCTCCCCTTCCTAATAAAAAATGCAACTTGCGCCCATATCTCGGAAATGAGAGCTGACACGGAATTGAAAAAAATCAGACAATGCATTTTAATTACCCACAGGCCCATGCGCAATTTTAGAAAAATCGGTCGTCAGAACCTGATATATGATGCTGGTTCCATACTTGGTACCGACCCTGTTATATTTCTGAAAAAGAATTGTAGGTTTTCACCGGGAATTGAACTCGGAACTGCTAACCACTACATCGTAGACTATTGGTTTAAATGGGGAAGTTTCATGAACTTTTGAGATGAATTTTGTGGTGTTTACAAAAAAAGAAACGATAATTGAACATCAACTGACAAGAGATATCGACTACAAGTTTGTTATTATAAATAGACGGACCCCATTTTTATAGCGTATTCGATTAAGGACGTCGAATTAAACAAAAAGTGTTAAGGTATACCACTCTATATATTGCCACGTACAAGAAATGTTCAATATCGGAATTGTCTAAATCAGTCTTCAGAAGTAGCTCCAAACGAATACTGTATTTGTTATTATTAATACGTTACTTTTCATAATAATGTTGTCTGAATTGCTTAATAATTTTCAGTCCTGCTTTTTTAAAGGAAATGAACTGATGTAAAATTGCCGTCATCATGTTATCGTGTTTTCTTGTTTTTATATTTACAATATCTCACAGCCCTCGTTCGTGGTAAGACCCAGCTAGGAATATAAATGGAACAACTACAATATTTCCTGACACCTAAACCGAAGTACCAATAACCCATCAATCTTTATACAGCTGCCGACAGGCGGGCAGGTTTGCTGTTATACACGCAATTGATTGGCTTGTAGGCAACAATATTTTATCCATTATAAAATTGACAGCTTAATTTTTTAATCGGGCCGCTAATACATCTGGTCCGTCATTTTTTACAAGGAAGTAAGTCAAGGCCACATGTACAGCGTTCATCATACTGCCTTTGGTATGCTTAATTTTTAAAATTCATCAAAAGGAACGATTTAGGTGGATTTTAATAAACGTTTTTTACACCATCCATATCCTTAGTCGCTCGAAGGGTGGCCGATGTACGGCGAAACAAATAATCTGCATAGTTTTTAGTTTTAAATACTCTTCTATCTTAGATTAAACGGCCAGTTACCGATTATTATTTCCTCACTATCTGGTTGACATTTCTGAATAATGAATCTTTCATCTTGTTTGTAACGGTAAATGTTCTCTGAACGTCTAAAGACGTAATAAAGAATCAGCCAAGACTCTTAGAGGAAAAATTCTTATCCCCAAAGAAGAAAGTAACGGCAAACCGTTATTCATATTTTAAGTATACGAGCTTTCAAACGAACGTGTTAAAATTTTTTTCGGCCTACTAGATACTTGTGCTTTGCGGTCCTACTTTTGATTTCCTTTTGGACGCCATATTAGATTTTAAAGCTACAAGATAAAGGAAAAAATGATTAAAATCGTATAACATAGTTATATATTTAACTTCAAACGTCTTAGACTACAGCTATCGAAAACGCACATAAACAATATACGGGGTGTTCACGCTAACAGTCTACAATAGCTAACTTTTTCATTTGACGTCGTAAAATAGTGGTTTAAATGGGAAAGTTTCTTGATGTTTAGAGAGGAATTTGATCATGGTGTTTATAAAAAACAGTTGATTATCATCTGTCAGAGATAATGACTACATGTTTGTTATTTTAAATAAAACGACCCACTTTGATAGCGCATTCGATTCACCACATCAAACTAAACAAAAAAGTACTAAGGTGCCATTGCCCTATAGTCATTTGTTTTCGAGATATTTCAGGTAATATGACTTGTATTCACGAAACAGTCTACAATAGCTAACTTTTTTATTCGACGTCCTAGCATAGTGGTTCAAATGGTAAAGTTTCTTATTTTTCGAGAAGTATTTGATGGTGTTTATAAAAAAAACAATTGAAAATCAACTGACCCAGATATTGACTACAGGTTTGTTATTTTAAATAGAACAACCCCACTTTTCGAATCACCACATTCAATTAAATAAAAAAGTACTAAAGTACTACTGCCCTACAGTCATTTGTTCATGAAACAGTCTATAATAGCTAACTTTTTTTATTTGACGCCGTAAAATAGTGGTTTGAATGGGAAATTTTTATATTTTGAGAAGAATTTGATGGTGCTCACAAAAAAATAAAATTACAAACTTGTAGTCAATATCTTGGTCAGTTCAATTGTTTTATGTAAACACCCTCAAATTTCTCTCGAAAAATCAAGAAACTTTTCTATTTAAACCACTATTATACGACGACAAATAAAAAAGTTAGCTATTGTAGACCGTTAGCGTTAACACCCTGTTTAAGGAACATTGAATTCGATATATCTATGAATCCAAATGAATTTTTGGCCTATGTTAACAGCAACAATAGTTCAAGTAAAGTTCCTTCACGCATGAATAAAAAAATCAACCTCTGGATTCCCCCGAGGACATAGTCAGTGCCTTTGCTACATTTTTTTAGTAAATCGACCATTCTATTTAATATTTACCTCAAATGGAGTTCTATTCCATCTATGTGGAAATGTTTATCCTATTTTTTAAAAAAAGGTAATGGAACGTTGATAGAGGGAGGACTTCAGGCCAATATCTATAGCTTGCAATTTTTGTAAGGTCTTCGAAATATTGTTAGAGAAATATATTTACATACATGTGTATAACTATTTCAATACACCAATATGGCTTCTCAAAAAAGTTCGTTCAATAGTTACTAATCCTCACTCAAATACATATCGACATATCTTTACAGAATAAATGCATGAAAGTTTATTACAATCCAGTTGAAAAAAACTGCAATTTATTAACAAGGATACACAAAAAATAAACTTTTTTTAAATGTTAAAAAACACTAAACAAGATATCGAAACAAACGTTTCAGATCCTCAAACTGTATAAAGTATGCAACTTTTCTCTCTTCGTATCGTATCTTTTACCGTTTCTTAAAGTTATACTAATCAAACTTGCTCACATGATTGAATGAATAAGCAGTTTAAAATTTAAGCCAAATTTCCAGCTACTAGAATGAATAAAAATCATATTGGCTAAGGAATTCCAATTTTAGTGTTTATTCATTGGATTTATTGTGATATCAGAAGTTATAACATCTCTAGGTGCGCTAATTCCCACAGTTAATCATCAATAGTTATTTCTAAAAGGCAAGCAGTTTATAATTTTTGTGACTAAGTGGACCATATCAATTCGATCCTGAAATACGCGCGGCTATGTTTTCGTAGCTCATCAGCAGTTGCTTCGTCGTGAATCAACTCGATGTGGCGCTATTAAACACTGTTTTTGCTTTTTTATCTGTCTATTAAACATACTACCAGATAAGAAGAGGCACCTTCTGTATGTGTCATTATCTTAAAGCGCCAAAAATATCAGCTTAGCTCCGGCCGTAGGTGAAAAACAACATTTCGGCGATTAGATAATCACCAGCTTGGAATCGTCGCGGAATTTTTTACACGCCAACTCAAGTTGGATATAAAGTCGTCCCTGTCTGGATTTTGTTGGGGTATTTTTTCGTTTTCAAAAAGTTAAGTGAGAGCCTCTCCACAATTCATAAATCTCTATAAAGTCCATTCCGTTGTGGATTACTGACTGAATTATTTCTCTACGTTAAAAATGTGGTTAAAATTTGTCTGATTAACTAAATAAAATAAAATATAAAATTATATTTCCCTCCTACATTTTATCGACAAATTTAGGATTTATTTACGTACCTACATTTTCAACGTGATAGCAAATACGCCCCTAGCGGTAAACTTAGGAACTCCAAAATATTTTTAGTTATTTTTTCCATATTTTTCTTCAAAACGATAGTGTGATGGGTTTTGAAAATAGTGACCCCCTATATTATACAGGATGTTTCACGAATGATAATGACCCTGACGAAATTAAAAATGCCACCCAAAATACATTCTCATAGCCAAAGTAATTATTTTACATAAAGGTATTAGTTTAAAAATAAATTGGGAATCCACGACGGCTATGCGCTATGGTTCCTGTCACTGTATTTATTAAAAGTAAAAATGTATTCAAAAGATGAAAAAACAGATATGATTTTGATTTATGGTGAATGCAAGAAAAATGCTTCCGCTGCTGCCCGTTTATACAGACAACGTTTTCCAAATAGAAGAGCTCCTGGCGATACAATTTTCAAGAGACTTGAATTAACTTTAAGGACAAACTGSCCACCACTGAAAAAGTCAAGAGAAAGAACAGCAACAGGCCCTGACAATGAAATTAGAGTATTGGAAATGATTAACGAAAATCCTCATATTAGTTAAAGGGTAGTCTCAAGAGCAACCGTTATTAGTCTGTCTTCAGTACACCGAATAATCAAAGGCAATCAATTTCATCCGTATCACTTGCAATTGGTTCAGGCTTTAAAGGAGACAGATTATCCTAAAAGACTGGCTTTTTGTAACTTTTTTCGGGAACACCAAAATTTGAATGTGAGATTTTATGGCAACATTTGCCTCTCAGATAAAGCAAGATTTTCTAATAATGGTGGAGTTAACAAACATAACATGCATTATTATGCGCAAGAAAATCCACGTTGGATTCGAGAAGGACATTTTCAAACTATCTACTCGACGAGTGTCTGGTGCGGAATATTGGGGAATCAAATTGTTGGGCCTTCTGTTTTTCGCAATAGTTTAAACGGCAATACTTATCTAAATTTTTTAAGAAACATTTTACCGGTACTTCTCCAAAATGTAAATTTACAAGTAAGACCAGATCTATGGTTCCAACAAGATGGGGCACCTGCGCATTATCATAGAATAGTGCGAAATCATCTTGATTTGGTTTTGCCTGACCGATGGATAGGAAGAGGTTCAATTAATCCTTGCCCACCGAGAAGCCCGGACCTTACTCCTTTGGATTTTTTTCTGCTGGGAAAGGTAAAAGAGCAAGTATAACAAACACCAATTGAAATTGTAAAAACATTTAGAAAATAAAATACGTGATGCATTTAGATCCATCACTCCGGAAATGTTAATGCATGTTAAAAGATCGTTTTGGGCACGAATTCAAGCTTGTGAAAACAGCGGAGGGCGACATTTTGAGCATATATTACATTAATGTTATTGAATAAACATTTTTTAAAAATAAAATTTGTTTTACAATACCGAATTTACTTAAAGCAAATGATTGGAGTTTATGTCAAAATTTACGAATTTATACAGCTCTCTACGTTTTATATTTTTTAAGACGATGCACAATTATCAATGTTACCTATGCAAATGTATTTTGGATTGCATTTTTAATTTCGTCAGGGTCATTATCATTCGTGAAACATCCTGTATTACCCAATATTTTGGGAAAATTATGCCGATGTAATATTTCTAAATGTACCACCTATTAATTATTAGTACCAAATTGATAATTAGAAGTTGCGGATGTTTGATTTAGTACATTATGTAACTTTAAACAGAATTCCATGATGCAAATATTTGCAAATCCATGTATTCTAAATTACCGTCTGGATACCCTCGTAATTAAATAAACAAGACGAACTCGTAGTCATTTCCTTCCTATTCATCTGATTTATTAGCACTTATGTTTGCGAGGACATCTGAATTAACGATCACTCCATTTATTAATCTTATCTGCGCTACAATGTTGTGTGTGAATTATTTGTTTTAGAAGCATTTTTAAGACGGCCTAAATATTTCGCCGGTTATCAGGATAGATAAGCCCATAAATAGATTACGGCTAAAAGCATGAAAAGAAGTCGGCCAATTTCGCTCGTTAAAGTTTCAGCGGAGAACAAAAACCTCTGCCACCGTGACGCGATTTGGTAATTATGTGAAAAAACTCCATTCCATTAAAACTGTTGAAAACGGGGTCGCCGTTAAAAATCTCGTTACACTGTTATTCTAGATTGTTAGCAGTACTAGCAAATTTTGAAATCTAGTTCCACTTCGGTGTTGTATTATCGACGCAATGCTCCAAACAAAGTTCGATGTCAACATCTCAAACAGCCGCTTGCAATTAAATTCTTTTATTAATTCCGTTCGCTTGGATTAATTCAAATGACAGCTTAATTAATTTTGCACACCTGTTTGGAATTAATTATGTGGGCTAATATCCCACCCAAGTTTATAGTGCACTAATAACAAATATGGCAAGGTATGAATTATACATTGGTATTTTCAATGGATATAATACTTCTGATATGAATAGCCTGAAATTGGAATTGGAATGTCTTAAAGCAAAGAACATTTTACTTAATTTTACATACATTGATTACATTAAACATCAACAATTTTATATATTCAAGGAACTCTTGTTTATTCCATGTAACTCGTATCAGTTTTTGAGTTATTTGCATTAAACATTCAGTGTCAAGGTTCCTAAGCCACCGTTATTACTTTGACTTTTTTTTCAAGTAGGCTAGTATCAGCACTTATCAATTTTTCGTGTAAAGAAATATTTGATAATTTTATTGTCACTAAGTCAGAGTGTTTATTGTATTTTTTCTAATTTATTTAGTATTACTTGTAGTAAAAATTCTAAAATAAGCAAAATACCACGACATAATGAATTTTTTAACAGTGAAATGCGTGATATGATTTGTGTTTTTGCTCAGTCAAATTATAGTGGACTTGGTGCAGTCTGAAGGTATTTAGAATTATACCCAAACTGAAGACAACCCAATCACAAACTGTTCAGACGTGTTTTCGTCCTAAAAGCTTAAATGTTGCTAGGAAAACTATCAACGTCGATGATGAAGACGAGATTTTAGTTCATATTTCGGAAAATCCAGATATCAGTACTCGTCGGTTAAGTGCGGCAACAGAAATGAGCCACTTTTATCTGGAGCATTTTAAAGAAAGATAATCTCCATCCATATCACTATACTCCCGTCCAAAATCTGTTTCTTCAAGATTTACCAGTTCGCCTACAGTTTGCTAAATTTATCGTAGGTAAACAAAACGAAAACCACGATTTCTTT
This sequence comes from Rhyzopertha dominica, assembly GCA_025024175.1. NCBI lineage: Eukaryota > Metazoa > Arthropoda > Insecta > Coleoptera > Bostrichidae > Rhyzopertha > Rhyzopertha dominica. The sequence continues at coordinate 50,216,136 of QCXZ01000041.1, forward strand.
ATAACCTCCTTTTCACCGATGAGGCGACGTTTACTAGGCGAGGTGATTTTAATTGTAAAAACAATCATTTGTGGGACTCCGAAAATCCACATGCTCTAAAGGAACGACATTTTCAGCATGAATTCAAAATAAATATTTGGTGTGGTGTGATATCCGTTTTTTTTTTAATTGGTCCTTTTGAACTTCCTCCTAATCTGAAAGGGGCCCCTCTATTTAAACATCCCTGAACAAAATTTCAACACACTACTAGAAGATGTACCACTAGCCATAAGGCGGAACATTTTTTTCTGCCAAACGCCAATACCCGAATGAACTTTTTCCTCACCGGTGGATTGGGCGTGGCAGTGAATTTATTTGGCCAGATTTCAACCCTCTAGACTTCTCAATATGGTCACAAATGAAGGACATGGTTTACAAAGAAACAATTAATTCCATCGAAGAATTACGACAGAAAATTCAATAAGCTGCTAATATTATTAAAAATAATCGACAAATGTTATTTAATATTCTAAGATCTTTAAAGATACGCCTTACAAAATGTATTGAAATGGAAGGCGGTCATTTTGAGCATTTACTTTGAAGTTTTCTTTTATGACTGCTACTGATTGTTATTTGTTGCCTTTACTGTTGTTACCCGCATTGTGGTAATTTAAAAGAATAATTTCATTTTACGACAAACATAATTCAATAACTGTTTAAAATGTAAATAGCTCAAAAACTGATAGAGTTACATGAAATAAATAAGAGTGCCTTTTTTATTGAAAAACGGAACTGCCTTTTAGGTCTTCTAGTCATTTTAGCCATTACTCGTAAGGCAAAAAAGGTATGTTCAGTAACAGGGTGTACCTAGCATTAAATTCGTATTTCTCTTGCCAAAAACATAAAGTTGCTAATTTTCCAGACGATACTGCTAAAAATCACAAAATAACTGAAAAATTTCAAATTATATATATAATCAATCGGAGGTTAAAAAGCAGCCCCAGTATTATGCCAATACAATATACAATATACAAGTTTATACGCCCATTTCCATCTGTTAACTCCGTGACCCTTTTTCCCTTGTGACCCTATAACATTCCAAACATCCTCCCGAGCGTTTCCTATCGAATTTGTGTCTTGTTAGAATGTCCACTGTATAGAAACACGGGTTTTTTGCGTCGTGTTCCATCGGCGATTTCTTTTCTCGTGCAGATCGGATTAAACGCTCATCGATCAAAGAATTCCTTTAACAAAACAACCGTATTGACCGTGACCGTTGATGGATTAGGAGATTAGACAGTGGCGTGGGTCCGGGGACTTAACTGTAAAACGTTTCGGAAGGTTATGGAATGCGGATAGGTCGTTAGATGATGATGGCCGTCCATTTGATCCTTGTCCAAGTCAAACATGTTTACGAGTAAAAAATTAGACTGGATTAGCAGGTTGTGGGAATAGCTAAGTTTGTCCATGTTTAATATACATTTAGAAATTCCCCAGTTACCTTTTTTACCTAAGTTGGCTTTGAATGATTACTTAATTGTCAAATCCATATTTAATCGTCAAAATTACAAAGGTTTTCCTGAGTTAGCAATTATGTGTGAATTTTCAACTGCGGAATATGCAGACATTATTTACAGCTATGGGATTAACTAGTGGTAATACTCGACGTGCAGCACGAGAATATGGACGTAGATTTCCAAATCGACACCAACCTACTAGGTCAGTTTTTAGTGCATCATTTCGCCGACTTAGGGAAACGGGCACCGAGACATGTTCGTCCCCATGAAACAAATGTACAAAATGAAGAAAATGTTGTAGATGCTTTTGTGGGAGAACCCTTCCCTTAGTACGCGCCGGCTAGCAAATCAGTTACAGTTGTCACCACATTATGTGTGCACAGAGAGAACAATTTGTTTGGAAGAAAAAAATATATTTACGGCAAACAAATTATTTGTTTGTATATGGCGAAGTAAATGATTTGTTTGTTTCAATCCCTCAAAATTCTTGAAGCGGCTAAAATAACATTTATTTAACATAATATATACAAAGCTTTAAATTAACTTTTGAAATTATTGAATCAAGAATAATCATTTCCTTTGCAGAATAAAGTATTTGTTTCACTAAACCATGAAGATGTTTGGAATAAACATATGATTAAATTTGACTGAAACAAATATTTGTTTGGAATCAGAGAAGAGGTAAGTGATTCTCTCATACCAAATAAACATTTCTTTGCAGTAAAGATATCACTGATTTAGTCCAAGGAAACAGCTATTTCCTGGAATCAAACAATTGTTTGATTGAAAGAATTTATATGCTCAATTCATTATCTCTGTTATTGCAGCAAACTGCATGTGAATTTTAATGAAATATATATATATTTTTTAATTAGACTGTATTAATATTGCATTCAAACAAGCTCTTTAAACATATAAAAAAATTGTTTTTAAGTTAAAGAAATAAATTTTGATTAACCCACTTCGATATGTCTAAGTATTTTATGCAAGTGTATTCCTGTGGCTTCCTGTTTTTTATAGAGCGTATAAAATTTGTTTCTTGTTATTAAAAATGCAATATGTCACTCAATTCATTTCCGCAAAACTGTAATTGGTTTAGTAAAAAACATCTGATTTAAATCAGCCTAGCCCTGACAAGTCCATTGACAACGTAAATTTTGCTATTTATATGTACGAATATAATGCAGACGAAAAGTATGATATTTATTTTAATTTAAAGGACGGTCACAAATCTACTGGTTTCTATAGCGTGATAAATGTGTTCCTTTTTAGTATAACAAATATACTGAATAAATAACGCATTACTTGTAATAGTAGTTTGGTACAAATAGGGCACTTCATTGAGCAGACTTTACTAATATATACCTACTTCAAGATGTAGAGAAACAACGCCTTACGAATCATAGATGGTCATTTTGTAACAGAGCTTGCGTTAACGATCATGTGCTTGTTTGAATGCATTATTTTTCACATCATATTAAGCAAATACTTTCTTTAGGCTTCATACTTACTTTTAAAATCTGTGGCCATCTTTCTCTTTTGTTTCACAATTTAGTGAAATAAACTGACAATAATAAGAAACAAATAACGGCGGCTTTTCCCGATTTACCTTGATACATTCTGTCCAGTGTCCAACCATGGCTAAAGAAGCGGAACTTCCACTTTGCTAGTGGCACGCGCAAATTCAAACAATTATTTCTTTGTATCCAAAACAGATTGTTGCATTAAAGCATCATTTATTCTGTTTAAATACATGTTGTTTGCTGTAACAACAGGTGTGTTTGAGTTGAACATTTAAATAGTTGAATAACAAAAAGAAACACTGATTTAACGAAATATAATAAATTGTTTGACCGTGAAAAATAATATTTTATTCGCTCAAATAATTATTAGGTTACTTGAACTCGCAAGTCCGATCTCAAACAAATGGTGATATGTATAGTTACAAACAAACTGATATTCTTCTTACAAATAAAATTTGTTTGTTTGAAGATAAATTTGTTGGACCTAAAGAAATGTAAGTCAAACAAATTGATTTTATAAATCCAAACAAACAGTTTTATCTGTGTGGCGAACCTTAAATAAAGAGGTCTTACATCCATATCATCGTCAAAGTGTACAAGCACTACACACTGAAGCTAACCAGCAGCGATTCGAATTTTGCCAATGGATTCTTCAACAAAATGCACGTAACCCTAATTTTAATTCACTTGTTCTTTGGTCAGATGAATCATGCTTTACTAGGGATGGTATAACAAACTTCCATAATGAACATGTATGATCTTTGCAAAATCCCCATGCCATTAGACCCAGACGATTTCAGCGACGATTTAGTGTAAATGTTTGGGGTGGCATTTTCAATAATATCTTGCTGCCTATACAGATCATAAATGATCATTCAAATGAAGAGTTTTTTGGAGCATGCTCTTTATGATCTCGACGAAGTACCACTTAAAGTGGTTAAATAATAATTTTCCAAATCATTGGATTGGTAATGCAGATCCAGTAGCTTGCCCGCCACGCTCGCCGGATTTGAATCCCTTAGATTTTTATCTGTGGGGTCATATAGCAGCTGGTTTATCAGGTGGAGATTACCAATCGCGAGCAATTAATACAAAGAATAATAAATACAAGCCATTAATAAGAAACGATCCAAATTTTGTACAGCGCAAAACACGGTCATTAATTCAAAGATGTGAAACTTGTATTCTAGCGGTATTATATTTTCATTGTTGTCCATGTCTGGAGAACATACTCGGAGTAATTTTGTCGAAAACGCATCTTCATATCTTCATATGGCATATTTTGGGTTGGATAGCAACCATTTGGTCAACCCTCGTATACACCGAAATACGAAATTAAAAAAGTACGCGTTAAAATCAAATGCGCACTTGTTTACATTCTTGTGACCACTTTTTATACGTTGCGAGTTTTTTGTCTGCTCTGACGGCCGGCGTTGATGCATAAAAAATGGGCAAGTCCACTTTTAAGGCGGGTAGGGCAGCTTCTAATACTCGTCGTTAGCATTGTTTGTTAGTATCGAGTGTGATAAAACGGCGTGCAGTTCGGGTGAAAACGGGGTGTCTTCAGTTTTCGTTTTCGAAATAACTTTTGACTGTTAGTGACCTTTGTGGCTAGTGTACTACGTTGGAGTGATGTAAGTGATATTTTTTTGATGATTACGGTTTGATTAATGATTTTGGCCGGCTAATTCGAAGTGATCGATTAGACAACCTTTGCACTGTTTAATTTGTAACGCGTACACCGAGAAAAATAATCTTTGATTATAATTTTATAACGTTAATTCTCGAATTTCAAAGAAAGGGGTTTTGAAACTACACCCTCTCTAGATAGAGCTCAAAATACCTAGATAGATTATGTAATAGATCTCACCAATCTCGACGCTCTGTATCGATAAGCATCTTGCCATTCTTTAAGCATTACTTGATATGTTGTTTTTTTTTTACAGTTTAATTTAATTTTTTGCACTTATTTGTGAATAAAACAATAAGTGTAATACAATGTTTTACCCAGCTAATATATAAGATTCTATACACAGTATTTAACAGCAAAATTAAATTAGGCTGGCTATTTGAAGGCCGCCTCTTTTGTTCAGTATTCTTAAAAGCGTGCTTCGACTTATTCAATCCTAAATTGCAAATTCGTTTAACTGTAATTAATGGAGTAGAGTGGCTCACGGCTATCATTAAGAGCTACCTAAGTATCCCGTTAATTAAGTAGATGGTACTCCAGTGAGAAAACAGAACGAGAAAGAAATCAACGCAAATGTGTATTCGCTAGAATCCGAAAACCAAATAACTTTTCGTCCAATTTTCTATAATATCGTTGAGATGTTTGATTAAATGACCATGATGAAACGTAATTATAATTTTAATTTCTCTAGATCTTTTGAACGTTTACTTTAATAAGTGAATGAGCGGCTATAAGTAGGTAGATACAATGATTTGACAATTTCATACGCCTTTCTTTGTAATAAATGCGAACATAGTAGACAATGCTTTACCTTTGGTGCCAGGGTCGTTCGGGGTACGAAAAATCTTAACTAACCAATTCAGGTATCACGAAATATTAAATGTCAGTCAGTTCTTTTTAGTTCTTCACCGCTATTACCGATAAACATTCGAAACTCATTTTTGCAATAATGAAAGTACCCATTAGCGTTTACAAAAATCTATCTATCGATTCAGATCAAAAAGAATGGACAGATGTTGAGTCATTATTTGTAATTACGACACATATATTATATGTAAATACCACGGTTCATTGCCATCTATAGTTAGGTTGTACACCCAGGTCTTACCAAGTACCAAGGTTAGTTATTTGCTCGCAGAGGAAGTTGACAATCTGAATCGGTGAGATAAGGGGTTCCGAATGAATTTATAATTTCTTGCGCCAAAAACAAGGATGTAAAATGAATCAACTGCCGGAGATTATTGTAATTTAATATAAAAGCAATTTTCCTTTGCGGTGGGCACTAGTAATTCCTTTGCAGTTTCTCCCTTAACTACAGTAAATGCAAAACTATACGTTGCAGCTAGAAATTTAAGCAATTAGATTTATTTTTTTCGTAGAGAGTATAAATAATGTGTTTTGACAACATATTCAGAACGGTAAATTCATTTTACTAAGCATTGGTAACTATCGGTAGCGGGAAGTAAGTTTACTTACTTCCCTAGAAAAGTAAGTAAAGGTATTTTCTAACGTAACTCAAAAACAGCTTTATCCTTTGTATTTATAATACAGTTTTGATATATGCAGTATAGAAAGCTCGATTTTTCGTGATCTTTCAAAGTTTTTACAGTATTTTTACTCTCCTTCGGAACCATTGTTGATATCTCGTTATAAGAAGATTGGAAGGTTCATTAATATCAGTAGCGACGCTGTGATAGTCTTTTTGATGATAAATTATATAATATCCCATTTGCTACTTTAATCTTAACAACAGGTCTAATTCTCGCATACCTTAATCTTATTAGAGATGCTGTCTGAAACATAGCCTTCTGTAATAGATTAAGATTTCTAACCCCTATGTCTCTTTAGAGCACGCACGTCAACACCTTTTACCAGTAATGTGGCTGACGATCTTTTGAAAGCGTGGCCGGTGTACTCCTTGGCATMTGGAAATCCAAGAAATGTTGTATTAAGTATTYGTCTCTTATTGCTTAGCGTTCKTAATGAGAAAGCTATTTAAGTTAGCAAAATAAAATACAAGACACGCTATATCGTGGTTAATAAACTATAAATAATATATTAAAAGTCAAACGATAAAGACAGTCAACAAAGCAACATAACAATATTATAATTACTGTATGTACCATGTGGTCCGCCATCCAAAACTCTTCAAGCTTTAGAACACTTTAAAAATGGCATAGTGGGTGTCAATAAAAATTTGCAGATCATGATATTTTACAAATAAAGTGAATTTTCTTTAATATTTCTATTTTCAATGAATTTTAGATGTCAATTTTTTAATTATTAGTTAAATACACATAAGAATTTGTTATGTTTATTAGTTTTTATTGTTATTTTTTCTTTTATTTGATTATTATTCTACTTTACGTGTTTAATACTTCAATTCGTGACAAAATCGACTATTTTTAATCGATGCATGGAAGAAATATAATCGTAAGTAAGAATTTAGGATGGCAATGCCATCTGTCAGTATTACACTGACATGATGACAAAGCCACTTAGCTGCCATAACGGGAACTACTTCCTAAAGGAAGTGACCTGTAGCCTGACAAATTGGCATGCAACTGCATACTTCAATTTGACAGCAGGCCCCAACGGCACTTTTTGCTGACGGGCAAGAACCAACATACATTAAGATGCATATCTATGCTGTGCTGTCTACACCTCAACCAACTGCAGATAGTACTATTTCGCTGTCATTACAGCTCATCAGTGCAGTTTAGGTCTAGTGAAGACAACACGTGTTGTCTTCACTGATGAGCTGTAATGACAGCGAAATAGTACTATCTGCAGTTGGTTGAGGTGTAGACAGCACAGCATAGATATGCATCCTAAATATAATCGTAGTTTGTAGTTTTAAGGACAATGCTGTGTATCCAAATGATAAAGTACAACGAGATCCAAAACGAAAAAAAATTAGTGAGTTACGGTGTTTGAGATTATAGATTTGAGAATAGATGTTATCTAAAGTAGTGTATATAATTTTATAGTTCACCAAAGTTTTTTTGCATCAAAGAAAACTATTTTCTACAAATTATGTGTATCGGGCAACTATGACAACATTTTTGTCCATTTAATCGTTTGCTGCGTTGTAATATTTAACACTTTCTTCCTATTTACTCTCAAATCAATAAAACTAATGCGTTTAAATGACCACGTCCATTTTATTTTTAAAACAATATTTAACCAAAGCGCAGGTTTCCCAATGTTCCTGCAAACATCAATCAGCCCAGGAGGACTCTAAAGCTGCTCTAATGGACTTCTCGTGTCGTATAACATCGCTCTCAGCGCTATAACGGGAACATAAAAAATAATATTGCTTCTGCTAATTTAGATAATTATGCTTTTATCAGAACCTTCAAGGCTGCTTTGCGATCGAAAACAATTATGTCATTTTTTTAGCGCCTTTCGATGCGCAAACGCTTATTGAAGCGTTTCTATAATTAGAATGCGATAACTAACAAAAATACTCTGTGAATTTACAAACAGCAATTCGATCATCACGAGAAGAAGAATCATGGAAGTATAACATTCATTGCCACTAGTAGTGATTTTTAAAAATTAAGTCCAGCTTAATAACATATTCAAATCTTGAGGTAGGTGAAATAAATTCACTTCGTCTATGAGTAGCAATTTCCTTTAGCGTACTATAACACAAAATAAAGTTTTGTACTAGAGGTAGCCCAATCATCTTTTTATCTAAATAAATTTATTGAGATGCTGAAATGGCTTCGTTGGTTTCTATGTTTTAATCTAATAATATCATTCAATATCATTGTCCATCATCCTCTTAGTCGTGGATTTTTTATTTGACGTCATAGACTAGTGGTTTAAATCTTTCATATTTTTGTAGCTAGATACATGTGATGCCACTACATTCAACACGCATTTGTTACTGTTATCGCACCATCTTTTTTTCGTAGTGCCACGGGGGTTGAACGAAGTTTTTTCGACATTATGATTGGTCTATTTTCATCTAATTTTTTTTTGGATTGGTTAAGCCCTTCCTAAATTCGTGGAGTATCCATAGCGCTTAGAGTTTATTAATTTTCTTATAACGAAACTGTTTTTTTCTTAAAACATTACGTAAACTCTCCTTACAGCAGTTAATTTTTATTATTTTTGAAAACCATCGACGAACCAACGTATTTTTGCATTTTTCTGTCCTGAATTCCATTTATAGCTATATATTTCACAGTTGATTGTGAAATTTTGGTCATTCTACTGTATTTTCCGATGGCCCCTCTTTCTCAAATCACTCGTTTAGCTTTAGTTGGTAAACGATTATGATTATTGTCAAATGCATCTTCCGCCATTTTGACTTCTTCAAGAACCTTTACGTTGATTTCACCTTCTTGTAGGTTGGAAACATCCACCTCATTAAAAGGTCTCCACATTTTTATAATAAGTAAGTGCTATAAGAATATTTGAATTTGTAAATTGGATTCACGTAAGTTTAAAATTGTTATTAAAAATTAATTTTTTAGTCAGTGCTTTTATTCCGTAAATGATTGTTTATAGAGCTTGAATTTAAGTTGACTTGTTGCTGCATAATTCCCTTAATAAAATCTTCTGTTAGTGACGTTAAAGTATTGTTATGCTCTGTTTATTTCATCGTATATTTATTTTGGTGTGCTACAAAATTTTTATTGCAAATTATAGTAGTGAGTTTACATTAAAATTTGAAATCCATCATGATTTATTTACGATGTATGCAATTTTGTAGCTGGAAAATATACAATAAAGAGTAGATTGAGAAAGCTACTGCTTTCTGTAAGGTAATTGACTTGTAAACTTTATCAAATGTATTCATATGGACGTAGGGCAATTTCGTGAATAAATCCTCGCAGTGAAATGTGATATAAGCTATTTTTGGGGTATAGCTATCCCCCCATTAGCTTCTGCTAGCACCCGCCCCTGACTTGAAGATTCTACAAAAGTCTGTTTTCCCACCTACGCCCTTCATCCCTCCATAAAGTGCCGACGTCACGGCTTCGCCCTTAAGCTATTCCTGTGCGCTTTCATAAATTTATTCAAATCGGCAAACACATCGCTTTATTAGGTGTAAACGCTGTATAGCAGCCCACGTAAATATATACCCTGGCGATTATWTTAACTTAATCGATGCCCTTACGGAAGGGTTTTCTGAACAAAAAAAGTCGACGACACCCAGCGACACGTAGGGTTGACAACCCCGGCGAGTTTAATTGATCCAGGTTTGCAGGGGTGAACAGTCGGAAGGAATGTTGATGAAAATTTTATAATCTGTGTATAATCGAGTGTGTTATAATGACATGGCAGTTTAGCCATTAAGCAATTTTAGCAGCCTGTACATTTATCGCGTGAGAAATTTTTGAAAAGTTGAAATTTCAATATTAAAAATAGAAATTTATTTTTCAAGCGTAAAGAGTAAACTGTTTAGAAGATATTAGCAAAAAACTGCTCAAAACATGATTATTAATCGTATAGTATAAGAAATAAAAACATAAATCTCATTTTGACAATTGGATGTGGAAGTATTGAATTGATTCAATTTGCAGCGGTTTTTTTGAATAGCGATATTGAATCGAGTAATACCTCATTTTGAAAGTCTTTCAAAGCCCTTTTTCAAAATGCGTAGGAAAAGGCGATACATTTTTTATATACATAGTGACTTTACACGTTCTTTATGTGCATCTCAATAACTAACGGAGCTGGAGCAATAGTAATACTCCTTTCAAAACATGCAGGTTTTTAGGCTTGTCGGCGCTTTTGTAAGTTCCAATCCAAAACTAATTCAAAGCCATGCTTTCTCGATTCCAAAGCGCTACATTGAAATAACGCAACTTGAAACCACGCGATTAATGATGTCCCAGTGACGAACACACCACAAGGCTAAACATAAATTACCCGGTATCAATAGACGTAGACACCTATCCCGTTTCGGTGCCCCAAATTCACTGTGTCATAACATGACGTTAATGGCCACAGCAAATAATAAAGGTCTAACCGCATCGTAGACGCTATAGATCAGCCTCATTCTAATCGAATTAAGTTGCAAAATAGAGTATTATTCGCTCAGACGTGGTTTTGAAAGGTGGCTTTTTTATGTGGACTTCCTTCAGAATTAATAGTGATGAAATCGTTAATGCTGATGATGTGATACCTGAGCCATAAAAAATTTTGATCCTCGTTTTGTTACTAGCTCCCAGGTTCTAGTTCATTAATTAAATATTTATCTTTAAGAATGTATATTAACCTATTTTTGAAATTAATCATACATACACAATATGTTGGGATTTATTCCTACAGCAACCTTGCATCGTATTATTGCGAGTACGTCACCTCTGTATAACAGTTGAGATACCATTTTTGCAGGTTATGGGCCTAGCAACTCAATAAAAGTAATAGAAAGAATGTAGTTAAGATCGATAAAAACTTGACAGGAACTAGATCCCATACAAATCTAAGAAAACTGAGTCTTTAAAGCAAACATATATAACAACACAGTTGTTCAAAGAAAGAAGTAGTGTTGAGTTCGAGTTTTAACTAGCAAACTAGTAATACCTTTAAGATTTATAATAATCCAAGAAACAATTCAGAATCATGCTTTAGACCATTCGAGGCTTCTGGACATTTTGCAGTTTTCTTTGCTTTAAACATCAGAATGTAATAAAACGAGACAAAATCACTATTTTTTCTTTCTTAAGTTAAAAAATACTACCCTGCTCAATAAATTTTTATATACGTTCTTGAACTCCTGGAACTAATTTTACTACGGCCCCACCGTCTCTTTGCGTCAGCAGTATCGTACAAACTGGTCTCTTTAAATTACTCCACAAAAAGAAATCAAGTGGGGTTAGGTCTAGTGATCTGGGGGGGGGGTACAGAATAGAGACACTGATTATTATAAGTACTACTTTAAAGTTGATAAGTACCTGTGATTACAGAGACAGGCGTCTTAAGAATTTATTCAGAGATTTTCTCTTGGTTATTGTTGATGGTTCCTTCTATTGTCCATTCCTGAACAAACGAAAGCTATTTACATTATGACAATAGACGTACGATACCAGTGACAAAACATGCAAATAATTATATGTCTGTTTTTCGACATAATTTTCTTGAACTTGGATGCATTTGGTCTAACGATGTCCCAATGCTCTGATTCCTCTAGAAAAGAATTTTTGTGGTAGGTCTTCGAACCAGTCGTTTACTGCCGTCATCACTTGATAATCATCGTCATATTTAGTCCCACGTAGATATTCTTTCAATTTCGGAAACAAGAAGTAATCGCTGGGAGCTGGGTCTGGTTAATACGCAGGGTGTGTATTCGTGTATTCATTGCAATAAGGCTTTTGTCTACAGGAGCGATGTCCTGATGGAACAAAATTCATTTCCTCAATTTTCCGCGTCTTTTTTATTTGATGCGCTCGTGCAATTTTGAAAACCTTTTATTTTTTCCCCATTGTTGAAAATTATTCAAAAACCTTCGGTGTTGAACAAGTGTCACAACAAATAAATAAACTTTTAATATGTAAAAGAATGTCATCGRCAGTCTACGCCTACTATGTCAGGGATCATAAATAATGATTTCCCCTTGTAGAACAAGTAATGTTTGAGATTACTTTCTTAAAACAAGCCGTTTATTATAAGTTAAGGAATTATTGGATTTACGAGTCGAACCATATGCAAATAATCTTCAAGAATTGTACAGAAAAAAATTCAGTAATAGTCTGTAAATAAGTTTTCAAAATTTGACATCCTCAAGTTGACAGGTGATAGAACTTTTAAGTTTTAATCGAGATTATACTAAATAAATATTGTGTCGAAATATGCACTTCAGGCAAATCTTGCGCGTTTATTTTATGATTTTCATTTAATTATCGATTAATCGATTAATCCTAAATCCACAAACTAGAATTTCTATTTACCCGTGCAATACATTTTATCTTTATCGCCTTATCACAAATCATTATGTTACATTGTAGTATTTAGAAACAAGTTATTGAACCCGCCTGCATATCTCCAACAAGCCGGTGACAGTGATCGAAAGAACCAGAAATTAAATTAGCATTCGCCGGCCAGAACACGCAGTTAACTATGTGTACAGCGCGCGACTAAAAGGAAAACATGCTAATTGAATCTGCGCTGCAGTTTTTTTTATCTGGTAAATTCGAGGGCTTTATCTATCTTGCTTCGAAAACAAGCTTTTGTTGTTACGCGGGCTTTTTTTTAAATTTTCGTTTTTGCGCGGCACGATGCTCAGTCGCACGTGTGTAATTAAGCGCTGTTTTCGGATCGGGATGATTTTCCACAATTCGTGCTGTGAAACGTTTAGATTTGGATTAATTCGTTTAGTTCTGTTTCGAATAGAAATGACGGATGCAGACAAATAATGCGAGCGACAGATACGTTGATTTACTTGTACAAAACTGGAAAACTGTCTATAAAAGAAAAAGGGGTTAGAGCAAAATTTGTTGGATATGGGCAAAAAGGGAAACACTAGCAGAGAGTTTAGATACTGAATTCTTGGTATTTTTGGTTTAGACCCCGTCGCGAGGGGGAAATCACCCACCCAAAATTATACAAACTCATCCATTTTCTCAAACACATCCACATACATCCATGGACAAACGTGTACATCCATCCACATCCACCGATATCCATATATATCCACCCACATCCATTACACCTCCTACAAAATTAAGACTTATTCACGCTAATCCACACTTATTTAGACAGAGAACCCCAACAATTACTTTTTACACATCCCGAGTCTCATAGACTTCACAGACTCCCTCTTTACTACCTTTTGCACATGTAAATCAATAATAGATCATAGACAAAGGAAATACACAAACATTTTTTACAAAATATATGTCTAAGTATGCCAAAAAAAGAAATCCTAAACGTACATAACATAATAAAAAATGTAAAGAAAAAGAATGTTTCAATAGTTTAAAAGAACTTTGTCTTCGAAGAATGTATATCTAAACAATTCTCTATTTCGGTTCTCAGAAGATTTATATTTTTTTTTATATTTTGCTTATCTGCCCTTTTCAGACAAAAAGGTTGCGAGCTTTGTAAAATTACTGGAACATAAAAAATGACTTTTTTATTTATTTCTTTGCTGTAATTTTCCGAAATACACTTCTTCGATTTCAATTTCCAACCCATATACCAGCGGTCATCAAACTAGACTGTAATAGTTTTCAAGCATAATACTAACACTATTATTTTTACCTCCATTCAATGACAAATTTTCGGTATCTTTGTCTTCTGCATAAGACAATTCCTTCTTCATTTTCACATGTCTCCAAACTAGTTTCAAATTCAAGAGCATTTTCAGTCACAACAGCTTTACTGATTCTTCCAAATTGTTTGAACGAATTAAGATTATTTCATTGTACAAGTTTCTAAGTACAACGATCTGAGAATCATTTGGTTTTTTTTTCAGGAATAGTGCGCACGTATCTTTTTATGTCAACACTTTTGGCTTTAGGGGAAGTAAAAAAATCTATAAGTTCATAAAATTTGCCCAAACATTCCAGATTTTGTTGAACTGTTGCTGTTTTAAGTGAAAATTTTCAATGTTTTCTTTTTTCTTTAATATATTTGAAAGAATGTACATACGCTCTCCATTAAAGTACTATTTTTATTTGGCGCCCTGTAACTTATACCAAAAATGCACCCATGCATGGTCATTAGAAATTTGAGTAATTTTTACACGGTTCAGTCTGTCACTGCTTCAATTTTCATTAAAAAGCCAGCAAACGTAAAATGCGAAGTGAAACGCGTGGTTTTAGGTCAGGTTTTAGCAGTTGAGAGTTTTTTTTGTGGGCTATGCACATGCGCGTATGCCCAAATTTACAAATAACATCCATCCACATCCTGACACATCCACTCAACAGATCCAAACACATCCAGGCCACATCCGAGCAGTTGTACAAACACATCCACGGTGATTACCCCCTCGCCCCGTCGGCTTTGGTTAATAAATTCAACGTTTTGCCCTCTCTTCTAAGGGGCATTATCAGGTTCAGGTTATTCGGGTATTTACAAATCTCTATGGCTTCTCGGAGATTCCGAGTAATGTAGATTCATCTTCTTTAAAAAATAAAACCCTCAAAATTCGGACACCATTTGTCGTCACTGACTAAAAGATCTGACGATTCCAAGGGTGTGCCAGAAATTGGTTTTAGAATTGACTATAAATAGTGAAATACGGGGACGATTGTCATAGATTCTTTAATTGTAACTTGGAACTCCACGACCTAAAAGGTTTTACGTGTAAAAGTCCGCTGACAAGATTCTAGCTTCAGTTTTCTGAACCAAAAAAATTGTGTTAGATTTCTTGCAACTGCCACGGGAGTTAATTACAGTAAGTTGCTAACTAAATTACGTGAAAGAATTCTGGAAAACGACGCGGAAACTTGCCAAAGGTGTGCTCTACTTCCAAGATAACGCCCCTGTCCAAAAGTCGTTTATTACTCTGCAAAAAATGATAAAATGATCGAAGCTAAATAGAATGTCCCCTACGTCAAAAGTGAGTTCTAATAGAATATTACAGAGTGCTCGGAATTGAAAACTTTTGAAGATGTTTTTCACTGAAAATGGATATAAGAGAAATTTCTTTTTTATCAATGTTTGGAAGACCGTATAGACGAGAAGTTTCGATTCCTTGGGAGCTAGCTATTTCTCAAGATCTTAAAGAATTTCTTGATTCTTTAGCATTGAGTTGAGTTCTTTTTCACTTCTTCAAGAGGCGTCATGATAAATGGGAGTGTACGACCCACTTCGTAGAAGGTCATTGATTTTTTCTTCATAATCTGAAGTATTGAGGACTACATTTGAGACTTTTAGGGGCAATTTTGTCTTCTCTGAAAATATTGGATGAGAGAAGCTTTGTTGTTTGAACAGCATAGCTGATTATTGGCTCAACGCAAATTTTGCTGGAAGCAGTAGTAAAATTAAGACCTTTGACTAGCAAGGTGTATTCTGATTGAGGGCGGCAATGTGTTTTTGGGACTGTTTTTTATGCGGAATTAGAGACTGATATTTGCAGATGTGCCCCCTAATTAAAAATTTCTAGGGTTCTTTGAGTTTGCATAGAGGAATTTGGTCAAAAAAGGACCATCGATTTTAGTGAGTTATTTTGTTTGATGGCAATATGGAAAATTGGTCGTTGATTCTTAGGAATTCGGGAATGACTTTATTATCGCGACAACGAATGAGGAAAGTGGGGGTTGAAATTAATTCAGAATGTTTGTAGCAGAGTTCGGAGAATAAAAAAAACTATCTTCCCCCATAGAGGTTTAGGAACTGCTTTATACTTCTCTAATTATTTGATTAAATCTAGTCGGCCACATATCGACGTTAATTCCAACACAATTTTATTAACAAATTCTTATTTAATTTGTGTCATTGTCATTAAAGTTTTACACCATTACACTGTCTTATTACAAAATTTTTACTAGTCATCTACTTCTTGAATATAGAGAAATGAAAACAATTTTCGTTTTCACTTGATCTCTGACATTATGGGTTGCAAATAGATTGTATAATGGCAGCTCAGTAAATTATGACATTCTGCCAAATATTATTTTCTCTGCTAATGTACTAATGGGCTTTCAGTCATTTCGATATTCGTCTGATTCAACGATAATTCAACATCATTTTGCGATTTGTCTTCTTCAGTAATTATGAGCGACTTTTTATTTACGTGTTAGGATCCACCTGATGATCTAGGGTAGTGTGGAACGTGGAAATTACCTGAAACAAAAACAACAACATTAGTTTGTCATTTAATTGCTTATTTCGAGGATTACTAAAATACTATTTCTAGAAACGTTTTCTTTTAATAACCAAGAAAATTAGTATGTCCAAATGTGAAGAAATGTCTTTCATGCTTCAAGAGAAGTTTCTTTCCAGAGGGACATCCTAGCATTACAATTACTACGCATTTCTATGAATGGAAAATGTAAATTTAGACATCACGTCGACGCCTTCTCCGCGCCGCATGAGGAACGACAAACGTCGTGACTTATGACGTCTGCCTTAATCGATCAAGTCATTTCAGTTTACCTCCGGGAAGACATGAATATATTAGCGTGCAGGAAGTATGAACAAATGAAGATCTGGAGTTCCCGACGTGACCTCAAAAGACCTAATAAATTATTCCAAATGTAAACAGCTAATAAACACCGTATGGCGTAATGCTTGCCTAATTTCGGCACACATCTGTACGAAAGCGACAGCAAACAAAAATGATGGTTCATTTGTGTGTCTAGCCGTCGAAGGAATGAGGTAATATTCTTCCCAAGGCAATTCGAAATTAATGTTGGAGACTAGATTAGGGTCTATCAAGGGCGTCACAAGCTAATAGGCTAATGGCGAAAGGACATAAGTTGTGGGTAAAATAAATACAAAATAGAAATAGGAATAGATCTACTTTCAACCTATTTTTTTATTTACGTCACACATACAGTTCTAATTAACTATGAGAGTAGTAAAATTTTTTATCACCCCATTTCATGGTCTCGACATTTTTATAAATAAGTAAGTGCTGTAAGAATATTTCAATTTGTAGCGTTTTCTCAAAATTTATTTTATTGCTTGTGCATTGTAGGGGTCTGTTACCCCTTTGACAGTACTGCTCCAATAGCATATTTGAAGAGAAGTAATGTTTCTCCCACTCAATCTGTGCAAAGGTGCTGCTATTTCTGCCGAGTTTTTAATCGGTCTTCGATAAAATTTGCAAAAACCACGAATTTCTTGACTTTCTCGCTATTAGTAGGAATAGAATACTTATCTACCTCTTCAGCCTTCTGGGTTTGGCAAAATCCTTTAGGTTGTAATAATATGGCTCAAATATAAAATTTCTTTCTTTAAATATTGATTACTTTAGGTCAACTTTTCTAGGTTTAGAAGGCTAATTTACTTGGACTCGTTATTTCTAATTATCATTATACATTCACAAAGATTTGTATGCTTTTGTTGATGAACTTACTTAGAGGCTGTAAATTTGACGGTATTGAAAAGGAATTTAAAATTTCGGTAATATTAGGCAAAGTAAAATTATACTTTATTTATTTTCTTATTCAGTTATCTATAATCAATAACAACTCTTGATTTTTTGTTGCCATTTGAATCTGTTTTTTTGGGTATTACTAGAAGAAGAGACGGCTTTCAGTAAGAATTGAAATTGTGAATCTATCTCTCTATTTCACTGCGTAAACTGACGAAATTAAAAATGCAATCTAATTCTCATAGCCAATGTGGTTATTTTACATAATGGTATTATTTTAAAAATAGATTGGGAATCCATGACGGCTATGCGCTATGATTCCTGTCGTTTATACAGACGTTTTCCAAATAGAAGAGCTCCTGCCGATACAATTTTCAAGAGACTTGAATTAACTTTAAGGACAAACTGGCCACCACTGAAAAAGTCAAGAGAAAGAACAGCAATAGGCCCTGACAATGAAATTAGAGTATTGGAAATGATTAACGAAAATCCTCATATTAGTCAAAGGGTAGTCTCAAGAGCAACCGGTATTAGTCTGCCTTCAGTACATCGAATAATTAAAGGCAATCAATTTCATCCGTATCACTTGCAATTGGTTCAGGCCTTAAAGGAGACAGATTATCCTAAAAGACTGGCTTTTTGTACCTTTTATCGGGAACACCAAAATTTGAATGTGAGATTTTATGACAACATATTACTTCTCAGATGAAGCAAGATTTTCTAATAATGGTTGAGTTAACAAACATAACATGCATTATTATGCGTAAGAAAATCCACGTTGGATTCGAGGACATTTTCAAACTATCTACTCGACGAATGTCTGGTGCGGAATATTGGGGAATCAAATTGTTGGGCCTTATTTTTTTCGTGATAATTTAAACGGCAATACTTATCTAAATATTTTAAGAAGCATTCTACCGGTACTTCTCCAAAAAGTAAATTTACAAGTAAGACGAGATATATGGTTCCAACAAGATGGGTCACCTGCGCATTATCATAGAATAGTGCGAAATTATCTTGATTTGGTTTTGCCTAACCGATGGATAGGAAGAGGTTCAATTAATCCTTGGCCACCCAGAAGCCCGGACCTTACTCCTTTGGATTTTTTTCTGTGGGGAATGGTAAAAGAGCAAGTATACCAAACACCAATTGAAAGTGTAGAACGTTTAGAAAATAAAATACGTGATGCATGTAGATCCATCACTCCAGAAATGTTAATGCATGTTAAAAGATCGTTTTGGGCACGAATTCAAGCTTGTGAAAACAGCGGAGGGCGACATTTTGAGCATTTATTACATTAATGTTATTGAAACTTGTTTTACAATACCCAATTTACTTAAAGCAAATGATTGAAGTTTATGTCAAAATTTACGAATTTATATAACTCTCTACGTTTTATATTTTTTAAAACGATGAACAATTATCAATGTTATCTCTGCAAATGTATTTTGGGTTGCATTTTTAATTTCGTCAGGGTCATTATCATTCGTGAAACATCCTGTATATTGCCCTGCTTAATACTTATTATGGAAATATCTGTTTTTCTCTGTCGGTGGTGAGTTGTGTGGCAAGATTTTTTTGAGGAAAATGTAATAATGTCTGTCTTTGGTGGTTACCATGGTATTCAAAATTTTAAGCAGAGCATTGAGATTAAAGATTACTAGAACCAGTTTGTGGGAAGAACAATGAAGGATATCAAAGCTTTGGTGTCTTTTATTTACAAGATTGCTTGTACATCTTTTTAGACACCAGCGAGTTCTCCTTGCGTCAAACTCATCATTGGGCTGTGCGATAAATTTTGCGTTCGGCCCTTTTAGCTCAACAAATCCAATAAACACATTTAGAACTTCGTTATTTTCATGGAAATATCGCAGTCCAATTTAGGTAACATCTATCACACATTTTAGTTAGTTAGTGAACTTTGCGTTACTTAGAGCACAATTCATGAATTGTACGCGTTTAACTGTAGCGCATTTAGATAGAAAACACTGGGAAGTGTTTTCTTTACTAAAGCTAACAGCGTAAATCAATATACACCAAAATGCTGCCGAAATTGGCACCGCCCTATCTCTTGTTCTAAATGGGGAGGCCTCGTTTGGGACTCATTCATGCTCAACCGCAAAATCCCCTTAATGTTACGTAGGACTTTAAAATATTGTGACTGCCACGAACGTAAATCACCGGCGAACATCGCGATAAAACTTTCTTGCCCTTTTCGCAGCGAGAATTGTATTTCCCGTGTATTATGTAATAAGTTACGGATGAGTGGGAGATACCTTTTTCCTCGTTTGGAGAAGCGGAGAATTTAAAAATCGAGGGTGAAGAGGCTTCACTTTGAAACGTGGGTCGTTAGCAATTTAAGTTCAACACGAACAAAGAACCTTGGGATAGTTGAGGGACAGTTTAATTGGAAAAAGTTTAGTGTATTTGCTGTAGTAATGGATACATTCGGGTTTGTTCGATTTCTGCAATTTCAAGGAATGGACGTTGTTTTTTATGTCTGAAAATAAGTAATTAAGCCAAACTATGTATATATTTACTCGTCAAATGGTATATTAATACATCTTACTGGTAAAAACTAGGGTAAACTGAGATACCCATGGAACATTAAATATTGGTAAAGTTCAACATACAGTGTTACTCAGAAGTATGCAATAACACACGTTTTTCATTTCTTGGCCTGCTTCCTTTTTTCTTTTAATGGCAACCAAACTTTTATAGATTTGTATGATTTTTTTTATCCTAGAAATGAGTTGGCGTTTTGTGAAAATCTTGTTTTCAACTAAACGAAAAATCGTTACTAAAGCAGGCTCTACAAGTACCAATACTGGCTTTTATTCAGTTAATGTACTTCTACAAAAAGATAGAGTGACCTGGTGTTTTTTCATATGCTTAGAGAATGAAAAAGAAAAATTAAATCCTACAGATACAAGAAAATTTTAGGGTAGCTTACATTTACATTTGCTTAGTTTTCCAGTTGCATTTTATAAACCTTACCCCCTGAATGTAAGTGTTTGCTTATAAGCTGTAAATCTTTCTTTTCTAACAATACACGATCAAGAACTACACAGAACAAATACCCCAATAGTTCCTTTTCATCAGTAGTTTCATAATAAGGTTCTGTTTTAATTTAATTTAATAAATCGTCCGCAAATTTTCATCGTTTATCTTAGTTAACCAGATTCTTAGACTGCTTAACGATTAGAATTTAATAACTTATCGATTATATTCTTTGAAAAATATATTTTAACTAGATTAATTCGATGATATACGCTAATAGAGCATTTGCAGACGTATTTTGATAGTTTTTTGCCGATTTGACGTCATTGTGTTGTTCATTATTTAAACAATAACTTAAAACTCATTGGACGCAAAATACTAAAAACTAAATGAATTATTGAGATGGCTCTTAGAAAATGTGAATGTGAAATTTGATTCTAACATATTGTTTCATTGTTTCAGGTGTATAGTGTCGTGTTAGTGCCAACCAGTGCCAGATGTGGATCAAGAGAAGCCAAAAGCTGCGATCTTAACCAGGCACTGTGAGTTTCTCAAATTCCATCTTCTTTTCCTGAAAAGTGACACCGAGCTTTTGTTTCAGGCAGGGGGAGCAGTTACTGCCGTGTCTGGTTGGGTGAGTCGATGAAGATTAGTTGTTTTGCATGCGTTTTTCATGATTTGTATGTTGGGTCGCGCAAACGTTACTATACAAGGGCGTGCGTTAGGGGAAGGGGGCGTGACAGTGCAGTGCCTTGTTTTAGTGTATGTAAGTAATTATGAAATATTGTATTTATATTATTATCTCTCGTTTTCAGCAAAATACTCTCTAAACATTGGTAAGTGAATGAAGTTATCTGAAGTAACCACCTTACAAATAATAATAATAATAACGAAGCCTAACACTAGTTTCTTTTTGTTTCAGGAGAGATTCAACGTAGTTCCTGGTTATAATTTTAAAGTATTTTTAAGTTGAACATTTCTGTAAATGTTAGGAATAAATAAAGCCGGTGTGTTTACCGTATAACTATGTTTGTTTTCGAACGAAATTACTAATTATTTTCTAAGCTTCTGTTCGCAGATCCTTCATTTGCAGTTACCAACTTCTTAAGGATCTAGGGAACTGAACTTGTCTATGAAATTAGATCACTTAAAGGTAGGTCTATATGTATGTATGTGCTTCATATAGTGACCGTCCGGAATATAGAAACTTTGACTAAAATAATACATTTATCATAAACTGGCTAATAGTTTCAAGTTAACATCTATTTCGGCAAGCGACAGGAAAGCCGGCAAAGTGGAATCAACGATTCTGTTAAGTTTCTTTATATCATTATAATTGAAGGATGATATTAATAATTTGTTTTTCATATTTACAGATACGTTTTATTTACAAACGTTAAAAATGCACATATCGTAACGGCAGTAGCCACACTATTAATTCGCAATGTTTTATCAAAAAAACCGTCTCAATATGTGATTGATCTATCTTCATCTCGAAATTTTTTAATTTTGTTGAAGTAATTTACTAGCCATTCCGAAATTCGTGGAGATTCCATAATCACTTGGCGTTTATAAACTTTCTTATAATGACATCGGGCGGAGAATAGCCATAGTGTGGTTATGTTATCATAAAAGGTTTCGTAGACAACAGCAAAACGCATGATGACTGTAAATGATTGTACCACTCGCACTTCCGCTCTCTGCAAAACATTATAGTAATTGTAGTGGCGATTATCATTCAGAAATGAACCATATTATATTTAAAGAGAAGCTTGAAAAACAATTATTGCAGGATTTAGAACCGAATTCAGTAATCGTGATGGACAATGCGTCTTCTTACTCTAGACAAGAAAGATTCCGAGAAAATGCGCAAAGAAGTAAGAAATTATTAATTTCATGTAAAAAAAACATTTAAATACTCCTGAGAAAGCTATAAAGGAACAGCTATTCAAAATTATTTCTGAGAGTTCTATAAACAAATTAATATCGTATGCAATTGATAACTTGACAAAATCACATGATCATACGGTGAAAATAAGGCTTCCACCAAATAAGAAAGCAAAATAAAACCCCGCAGGCTATGCTAGAAGTTCTTCAAAAGAAAATATTCTTAATGTGAACATCCACTTTATTTTTAAATTGTAAAGCGCTTTCGGCTACATGCTAGCCATCGTCAGTACAAACGTTAAAATGAAACTAACAGTTTGACAAAGTCAAAAAATAGAAACAAGCAAACTTGACTACAAACTGAAATGCAACCCACATGCCAATAACTCAAACGAAACATTAATTTAGATCAAACAAACTACAAAACAGTTTATAATAGATGAACAAGTAGAAATAAATGTGTTGGCATATTTTGACGCAAATAAAAATAATTCAACTAGAGATTTGGTAAGGGATAGTGACTACAGTTTGTGCACAATTTGGAGGATTTTAAGAAAATATAAATTGGTACCTTTTAAGTACCGACCAGTGCAAACTTTATTACCTGGCGACACTGCAAGAAGACTAATTTTTTGTCAGTGGTTAGTAGATATGTGGATGCATAATCCCAATATTTTAAAGAATGTTCTTTGGACTGACGAAGCAAATTTTTCGAATCGGGGTATGTTTAATCGAAAAAACATGCATTATTGGTCTAGTGAAAATTTATTTATTCCTCATCCCAGAAACCCACAAGGACATTTTAGTGTTAATGTTTGGTGTGGGCTGATGGGCAGACAAGTAATTGGGCCAATTTTTTATGAAGGCACATTGACTGGAAGGAGATACATCGACATGCTTTCAGAATTACTCGAAAATTATTTGGATGATATCAAGTTAGAGACTCGGACCCAAATATATTTCCAACAAGATGGAGCCCCTCCCCATCGCCTTCAGGAAGTAAGAGCGCTGTTAGAGAGATGTTTTGAAGATAGGTGGATAGGAACAGATGGTCCTATATCTTGGCCCCCAAGATCTCCTGACATAACTCCATTAGATTTTTACTTTTGGGGTTATGTCAAAGATGAAGTCCACAAGAGGAGATATGCGAACCTGATAGAACTGAAAAACAATATTAGACGCATTATATGATCCATTGACGGCAGAACAATTTTTAGAGTTACTACTCAACGAGTACTGAAAAATGTATTGAAGAAAATGGCGATGTTTTCGCACACCTAATGTAAGCTTTTTTATTATTTAAGCTAAAATAAAATACGCTATAAAGAAACAAATTTCGTTTTGTTTAAGAAATTACATAGCCTACTTATCTAAATGACAAATGTGGTAATAATTCGGTTATTTTCAATTTTAGGACTACATCGTAAAGGAACATTTTTGTTCTATGGACGATTCGCAAACTTTTTATTGAAAAATATATAGGGTGTTCCATTAAAATAAAAGACATTTCTTTTATTTTCTCGGAAATGCTATGTTCAATTGTTTTTCTGCTTCCACCACCTTTATCAGTAGAAAAAGTACTATTACTTTGCCAATTTTACCGGCTTTGTATCTATGATAATAAAAAAGTTAGCAATGGTGCGCACTTAATTTAGAACACCTGGTATAGATTTAGACTATGAGGTATGTATCTATTGCAAAGCTGTCACGTGTTCTTACAGTGTATATGCCAAATATTAATATCTTTTACATGCTACTCCATTTTCACTTGCCGTGTACCATTTTAAACAGCTATATATTTAAAGTAATAAGTAAATTATTAAGAGTATTCTTAAATTACTAATTTGATGAAGACCTAAGTATAGGGTATTCTTATCTTATTTTAATCAATATTTCTATTTTTTGGACGGTCAGTCAACATTTCCGGTTCAGTTTCAAATCACCTTTTTTGTTTCAGACTCAACTTCTGGGCGACTTGAAAATCATGAAAGTGAGTATTTCATACACTATATTGATTAATATTTGTAATTATCCAGGGTGAAAAATTATTCTTTTTTGCATGATTGTAGAACAAGATAGAAACACTGTCTAATAAAGGCGGTGGGGATAAAAATAATGCATGCCCTGCTCAATTTACAATATTTTTTTAGTTTGAGCCATTTATGGTTATAATCTCCGTTCAAAATTATAGCTAATGTAACATTGGATGCCTTCTGTAACCATAACTAAGCGACTGATGGTTAAACGCGGTTTACCAGATTCATTACTAGACCTTCTAAATGCAAAATTTTATCGCACGATTCGCACAGACACGCTTTGAAAATCATGCTATCAGTAGATAACCTGACTTTCCGCGTGGAATTATTTTTCAGCATCTTATCTTTTACGTAGAGACACGTGCGCCGTAACACCGTACGACGCTATCAAAATCAAACTACTCTAAAACCGTAATAGCTTTGTGTACGCACTAAACGTTTTTGTTTACAACAATCGCTAATTGCGACTCCAGTTTCGCGCCACTATTGTGTTTCACACTGCGATGTGGAAGGTCGGCACAAATCTAATTTAGGAGACTTCATTGCGATTTGTCAGACGAAATGCAGGTATTTTTGAGGTAGCTCACTTTGAATTTATGAGCAGGAGGTAGCAGTAAATGTGGTTCCAGTGGAAATTACTTTAATTACGGTGTACTGTAACGGTGAGGAACATCATCAAGCGCCTTGTGATTAAGTAATCATAGTAGCGAATAAATTAGGAGCCATTACTTTAAAGAACTCAGAATGCACGCAATTTCAGCATCTAATAACGAAATTAGTTGAGATAGAAAGCTACAAGCTTTCAGATCTAGGATTATACAACTTGTTTTTTGATTTTCTTATGGACGCCATATTGAATTTTAATGCTACAAAGCAGAAGGAAAAAGTATGATTAAAATGATGTAGCACACATAGGTCATCTAACTGCATTTAATAGGAAAAATTAGGAAAAATCAAAAACATCAAGTTGCTGTGGATAACATATAAACGAACATAAAGCCAACGCTAACTACGTCTTAAGAAAACAATATCTTGCAGAACAAATTCTTCACCATTAGCTGAAAGCGCTGATTTTCCCAAAAGAGTTACTTGGTCAGGTGAAACACTGCTTACAAACAGTGGAATATTTAATACAGAGAATCAACATTTTCATGCATCAGACCTCCTACATCTAGTTTTTGATAAATTTCGTCAAGCACTATTAATTTTTTATTAATTGGGATGATATTGTTTGCTTATGTCATTAACTCATTAACTGCAGTTGGAGGACCTAAGTGCGCTCTATCATTTTAATCGTATTTTTCCCTCTATCACAAGCATCTAGTAGACCGTGAACATTTTTTACACTTTTGTTTAAAAGCTCGTATCGACTTATGCAAATACGTGTAAAAACCGTCAATTCAAAAAAAAAACAAGAAAATAATCGTTAGATTCAAACCTTCATCGCTTTTTCCCACTTTTCATAATATATTTGTGGCATCGAGAGAAAGTAACTGTTTTAAATGAAATCGGTACATTGCAACGCCAGACTTCAATAGCATGTGGTGGCTAAATCTCAACCCACGAACGTACAATGCAAATTAGATTTAAATTCAAGGTATGGGCTATGCATGATTAAAATAGTTTCCTTGTAAAGAACACAGTTCATAACTACGTGATCGTTGTTGTTATAGCTTCTTTGTAAATTTCGCTTAAGAAATTTGTTCATAATGTACATGGTATCTCATTAATGGGGCATTTTCCTGTAACTTCTTTATTGTGTTTTACAAAAAAAAACAAAAACAAACATACCTTGTTTTTAAAGGGCTATAGGTACGAATATTTTCATTTATATCGGATCGTACCCAATATACACCATTTTTATTATTGCATTTTCGAATTCCTTTTCCTTTTCCTTCATCTATAAGCAAACTTTCTACCCCCACTAGACTGTTTCGTCCATTTTGTTAAATCTGAGGATCTGGGTGGGCAGTTTTTTTGTTCCACCTCTACAGATCGATTTATGTTGGTACCTTTGCTTCAAAGAATTTCGTACTCATTAAGAGTAATGAGATTGTGCACGATCAGAACGTAATTGAAGAAGTTTAATTTTCTTCATTTGCAGCAGAGCATAGTCGTTCCGATTTTAAGCAACACCTGCACTTTGTTCAAGTTACAATTTTAATAAAAAAATTATGCGCCGATACAGCAGATCATACTAAAACTTTCGTAAAGTTCGTTTCATATTATTGACTAAAAAAGTAAGCAAAAACTTGATAAAACAAACACAAAATGCGAATGAAACACTGTAAAATAGTATGTGTCCTTTTCATTGTTTTTGTGCTAGCTGGCTAATGTGATGTACTTAACACGAACGACAAATCAAAATAGGAAATTCCTTATACAGGATATCCTTAATATACATATGTAAAAAAATATACCGTTGGTCGTCATGCTTTCAAAACCTAAAAAAATAACTTGTAAAAATAAAAATAAAATTTTGATATATAAATGAAAAAAAATTACATTCCCTCACGAACGTCAAATGTTGAATTTTTCAAAAATACATCAATTAACGTCGAAACGATCTACTGTAGCTAACACTTATGCTTAACAAAGTACTCTTTAATTTCTACAAGATTTTGATAATGCAATAATTTATAGAAAGTTTCATTGATGTAACGGTATATATATACAATATATACCCAGACCCCAGTCAAAATGCGAGACGTGGTCAAAATCTCGAAACGATCATCAGAGCTATCTGATGTTAAACAGTCGCCTTGTTTGCAAGCTATTTACTAATTAATTCAGAATGTTTCACAATCATTCAATGAGATTATAGTACTTTTAGAATTTAAATTAATTAATTGAGCTACTTTTTAATTATTCTTACAAAAATGAACAGATATTTTCGAGACTGGTTATGGGATATCGCATAAATATATCTTCGTTATTAAACACGAGCATCGGTGTTCGTTGGTCCCGCAACTGTACTAATGGGTTTCAGTTTCCGACCCGATAAACATACTTCACGAAGCACGTAAATTGTTTCAGAGTTTACGTTTACCTGTGTTGGTATCATTATTAAATAATCTCAGATAACTGTAGACCACCGACTGTCTTGATGATGTATTTAATTATCGAATACTTGACATTTCAATTCGCCGCGTTTGGATGTAAAAAAATTAAGGATGTTTGAGAACGCACATGGAGGAAGATTCCCCATCCGTATAGTTTTCCAATTCGTATAAGGTTATATTGGGATCCCTTTGTGTAAAAATTAATCGCCTCACAGGTGCTTTGTCCCACCAGAAATTTATTGGGGTCGTCTACAAGTAGTTACAGTGTCGTATTGGAAATTATCAATCTGCGTGGACAAGATAATACGGTGCCATTTAGAAAAAATTTAGATATGAATTTGAATAATATTTTTGGTTTGTTTTTATTACCTGTTTAGGTACGTGCTTATCAGGATCTACTTATAATTTATATGGGTGACATTCCTAATATGCATAATGAAAATGTAATTTTTCTTGGTGATTTTAATATGCCTAATTTTTGTACAAACAGTGTTAGTAGAACTACCACTGTCGATCTGGTTTTTTCTAATACCGCTCACTGTATTGTAGAAAGTGCACTTGCTCCACTTGTTACACAAGATTTGCATCATCCGGCTTTGAACATATGTATAAATTCCTTATCAACGTCAAATCTTCCCAAATTTTATACAAACAAAACAACAGACTACAACTTTAAAAAGGCTAATTTTCCGCTTCTTTACACTACCCTTCTTACAACAGATTGGACGCCATTATTTGATATTACAGACATCAATACAGGATGTACCAAATTTTACGATATACTCGATGGTGTATTTGAATTGTGTGTTCCTAAACGTTCTTTATCATCGTCGTCAATACCCGCCAGGGTTTGATTCTGTAATTATCAAATGTATTCGTTTCAAACACGAAATGTTTAGAAAATGTAAAAAGCATAAAATAAGCTTTTATCTCAACCTATTCAGACAGTATCGAAGTAGAAGCAAATCTTTAATTAATGCAGCATACAAAAATAGCGATCCAATAACGATCCGCGCAAATTTTGGTCGATCCGCGCAAATTTTGGTCGTTTATTCAAAGGAAGAAAGGAAACACCAGAATTCTTGGCGTCATGCGCTTTAACGATCGTGAAATTTCAAATCCACAAGACATTGTCAATTCTTTTGGCATCTTTTTTAATAGTGTTTTTCGTCAATCCGACCCTACTTTTAACTTAAAAACAAAAATATATCCAACGTCTGTACTCCTTGAATCACTTTACTGAAAATTAAATTTTAAACGCACTAAAGAACTCTAAAAATTCAATAACTGCTGGTGTAGTTTTCTTTTAAAAGACTGCCTCAATTTTTACTCCTCTGTATTATATTTTCAACCTTATACTCCAAACATCAAAATTTCCAGAGCTCTGGAAGTCAACCTACGTATGTCCTATATAAAAAACTTATACACACTTATATGTAACTTTGCCAAAGTCTTCGAATCTTTAATGCATAAGAATATCGTCAAATGTATTAATAATTTTATATCACCATTTCAGCATGGCTTTATGCCCAAGTGCTTGCTCCACTGTGACCAACTTGGTTGGCCTGCTTTAGCCAATTTGTTTCTGAAGTACTTGATTCTCAAGGTCCCGTTGACGTCATATTTACTGATTTTCGAAATTGTTCTTAAGTATAATAAAAAATATAGCTCACGTAAAAATCTGGCGAGCATAACGTTACGGACTGCTTTTGAAATTGAATTAACCGATCCAGTTGATTACAGTACCCCGTTATAGTTTACGCAGCGGCGGTTTCGCATACTAATCAGCGGTCGGTCGCAGCCAGCACAATAAACAACTTTCTCAGTGAACCGTTTAGCAACCGAATTGATCGATTATAAACGGCGAAATCGTTTTAAAAGGCTTTTTATAGTATAAAAACATAATATAAAAATGAATGAAAATGAGAAGTAATGCGTTTGAATCGTACGGTATCAACAATTCACTTTATTGTGATATAGAATCCTTTTTAGACTCTAAACATTACGTGTGTTGCTGTCTATTGTATAGCTATCCAAAGAATTTTTTTCGGCCTTTCTTCTTCTACGGCTTGGTGTTGAAATTTACACCCGAAAATTTTTTGATTGAAAAAAATTGTTTTTATCCATAATCACTATATAATGGAAGTTTCATCTACACTAAAGAATCCTATAGAGTACAAATTTTAAATCYATCACATTTTATTTATTTATTGTTAACAGGATTGTCCCAGGAACACTTWCTTCCACTTCTCACCAACTTCACATTTTTTGCAAATGGAGTGATAAAGAATCGAAAATAAATAGGAACAATTCAACACCTCTCGATATTTCTTTAAAGTATCAAGCAACGATCTATGAGACTGACTTATGCAGAGGGTTTTACAGCTTGTGGTCGGCCGTCCTAAACTATTGTATAGTAAATGAGGGTTTTTACAACCTTATGGTCGGCCGTCCTAAACTATTGGGATTAGCGGCACGCTTCAAAGTTCCTAAATCGGCCGTATTCAAAAAAATCTTGTTGGCTAAAATTTTAACTTTTCCACTATAAATTTTTGAAATTTGTTAGTTGTAATAATTTAGCAATCAATAAAACACAGACGGTTTTGTAATAAATTTTATTTAATGCAGACCTGATGCTAGCTGGCGCGACCCGTGATCTATTTTTATGTGATACTTTATTGGGTTTAAATTTTCCGATGMATAAAATAAAAGCCTTTGCATGTCATAGCAAATTTATTCAGATTTAATATAAAACCATACAAGTTAGTAAGTAGAAAATTATTTACATTTGTTAGAAAAAATTTACAATAGCGCACAATAAAGTTTATACACGGTATCGATCATGTTCATTACAGCTTGTTAATAAGCACATTACAAGAGGCACAAACTAAAAAAATCACTTTCACTGCTAAAATCACGATTAACTTCTATTATTAATTCTTGTACATGATTCGCCTCTGTACCGATTTTCAATGTCGAGTACATGCCGCACTGAATTTCTCCATGCATCGACACTTGTTATTTCAGCTTCGTGTCTAATATTTAGCAGCATTTCATTGCTAAATTTTCCACCGGTGTTCCCTCGTCGAATTCTTTGTTTCAACTGCCCCCATATCATTTCAATGGGGTTGAAAATGTACTAATATGGGGGTAATCGTAGAATGGTGTGTCCACATTCAGAAGCCAGAATGTCAATTTTAAATTTCTTCGAAAAATTTTTTGTGCCAAGCACTTCCAACAATTGTTTTTTTGTGTAGTCTTCTTCGAAATATAAATCTTCTATTCTTAAAAACTCTTGAATGGTTGCTTTATTAGTTGTTGTATTTGGAATTTTATCCAGTTGCTCCGAATGGTAACTAGTGTTGTCCATTACTATAAGGCTGTTGGTCGCAATTTGGGCAATAAAATGTTTTTGAACCAATTTTCAAACACTTCCGCATTCATATTAGAATGATAATCGGCGCTTGCTTCTTTTAAGTTTTTTTTATATAAATATATATACTCAGTTGCCTCACGGTTTAGAATCAGCAACCCGAACTCGTCTGTTATTTACGACAGCTTCAGGTAATACTTGTAAATCATTGTCAGCTGTAATCGGCTGTTCGTATAATGAGTCTCATAGATTGTTGCTTGCAACTATAGTTAATTTCTATTTTAGGGGTATCAGCCGCTGTCACAGCGAAATGTCAAATTAGTTTTTGATAAAATCAGATAAAATTCCTTCGATTTTGGTTTTAAATGCATGTGATTATGGATAAAACGTTGAAAAGCATAAAAAGAAAATTAAACGCTCGGGCTTCGCATCGCGTTTAAATATTCTTGCGTGGATAAAATGCTATCTGAAACACTTATACAATAAGTAACTATTATTATTTCCTAGATATTCAATTTTTTTCTTATTTACCACTTTTTAGGAAGCCGATAAAAAGCATCATTAAAAAATATTTTTTATTTTACCTTCAGGTTTACTAACGGTTTTGGAGCCAGATTTAAGTCTAGTTATACACAGGAACGAGGTTATGGCCTACTAACATTCTATACAGGCGTGTAAGACAGCCAAAGTTATCTTATCTGCATCTTTCATTATTGTCTAAAGCAAAGAAATTTTTAAGTGTCATTTAACAGTATCTCGATTCTTGTACAGCCATAGCCAAGCTTTTAGGCCTTTCCCTTTTATGGAACCGCCATTCGGGCAATTCATGACAAACATCGCGCCGTAAAGCTGTCAGATAACCCAGAACATTAGTATAAACGTTCGGTGCCGGCCGCGATTCAATTTTTCAAACGAATTTCCGCAAAGATAAATTCGCACTGCGGGAAAATACATTCGCAGCAATGTGGTTTCCAACAAGCTTGAAATATACGCGCTCGCTTTGTGCATTGCTTTCGGCCGCGCTTTGAAGCCAACCATCAGAAACATGCTCCTCAATTGCGACTGGATAAAAAAGGAACAACTGCATTATCTCCGGAGGAACTGCAAAATAAATGAGCCGGCTCAGCGGGTCGTTGTGATGGCCTTTGAGGCAACATAAGGGTTCTGTGCAATTAATTTGTTAGAGGGTTCAGGTAAATGATGTTTMCTCTCCCTCGCTATTTGGGGATCCTCCATTATGGGGTTTTAAGCGAGCGAGAACAACGGGGTGCTGTTCATGACCTGCATGTTGCAACATTTACGGGATAATAGTCTTGCATGTCACGGTTTTGTTTTAGTTTGTTTTATTAAAACGTATCCTTAAATTATTCTGTTTGTATTCGTTATTAATATTTCTAGACATTATTATAGGTTTTTTTATCACTTCCTCAGATCATCATCATCATTTTCTCAGATGTGACATTAGGTATAGTTATGCAACTCTCTTACCGTTTTTACAACCCTGCAATACTATTTACCTTTCATTTACAGGCACAGTTGGAACGGCACGCGACCCCTCATAAATCAAACCCTCTCTTTGTGATTTTGCGAATTTCCAGTGCCGGCTTTAAGCCGTTTTAAAACTAGTTTTTTGTTTGTGTAGTGTATATTATTCTAAGTAGTTTTTAATCATTCGGTTAATAAGAGGTTTTACATCGATCGTTTTTATTTACGTCTCAAAATGAATTGTACGTAGTTTTAGATGAGTAGCAACATTATTTTGCACAAGCAAAGTATATCTAGTTATAATGAAAGTTGTAATCTAACTAAACATGCATATCTGAGCATTTTTAATATGCAAAGAAAAATCTCGCATTCCTAAATATTTTTATTTTGATTCTTAACATTCCTGTAATATTTATATCCTGTGAATATGTTGAATGCTGTGCTAGGTGAGAATTATAAACAATACATTTTAATATTTTTACAATCTTTTAGCTATTGGAAAATAATAATATATATTTTTTAGRTAACGCTCTAAATATAAAAAAAATAATTCCATACATCTATTATATTTTTACAAAAAAGTCTAACAAGTTTGCACCGACATAACTTAAATATATTAATTATTATCATCATCACTACTGTCAAATTCTGAATCACTGCTAGGATCATTATTAATATGTATTATGAAATTTTGAAAATTTGAGGATACATAGCTATTTTCAATTTCAATAACATGCTTAATACAGCTTTTCCACAGTTCTTTCGTTATACTACTTACTTCTGTACGCACTAAATCTACAACTCCCGAACTTAAACGCGGACATGTATTGTTTCTTCGTATTTCTTTTTTATGCATATTCTACACTAATTCAATTGGGTTTAGGACGCAATAATACGGTGGAAAACGCATGTCTATATGTCCAAGTCCTTTCGCTAGCTCATCAACTCGATATTGTTTAGCTACGTTGAGATTTTTTATTATTGTCAACAGATCTTTTTTGGTAACTTTTCCATCCGGAATTGTAATTTTATTCCTTTTCATGTAATCAATTATTTCTATTTTTGTAGCTGATGTTGGCGCCTTGTTCATTAATTTTGAGTGATAACTCGCGTTATCCATGACTAGGTATAACAGAACCTGGTGGTAGCCCTGGCAGTAAGTGCTGCTGAAACCAAGTTTTAAAAAGTGCAGAGTCCATGTCGCAATGGTAGTCAGCAGAACAATTTTGGATCTGTTTCGCTGACAGTAATAAGCCATTTCCACCCATCCATCACTTCCTCCCGCATGAAGAATTATAATTCTTTTTCCTCTCGAAGGTGGTGCTTGCAGAACGCAGTTACTTGTCCCATCTGTCAGACCTTTTTTTATCAAGTCGTGGGTGTCGTACCACGTTTCATCCAAATATACGATATTACGATTTTATTTACGTTTATATAATCCCATCTCATTCTTTTTAGTCGGGTTGATTCCATTATGGACAAACGTTGGTTTAATGTACTATAATTAAAACCGATGCTCCTCAAGTATTTTCTGAACCACTCTTCGCAATAACTTATGTCATATCCTAATTCCAAAAGTTTTAATTTCAGACTTGCCGTAGTTGGAACTTTATTTTCCTTATACATTTGGTAAATCACTTTTTTAATTTCTATCCCAAGCTGTTTTGATATATTTAAAAATTTCTCCGAATTGCGTGATTTTCTTGAATTGCCTTTATTTTCAATAATATCTCTCACAGTCGTGTAGGGGACACCAACCATTTCACTTGTCACTTTCAACGGAGCACTGCACTATTTTTATATAAAAAATGTATACATTTTTTTATGATTTCTTTGGCATCTTGGGTAAGGTAACGACGATTCCTCTTGTTTTCTTCAATTTGCACTTCCATGTCAGCGCCAGCAACTTCATTCTGAGCAGTACTTGGAGCAGCTTTTTCCCAAGGACGGAACATTTTTCGCTTCGCTTGTCTCGCGCACAGAAATACTAAGACTGAATGCTAGTTTTGGTTTGACCGGTAGTGAACTTTAAATAATCCGACCCTGCTTAACCATCTTCCGAAAATCGGACCTAAATTTATAGTAATTCGGTTATTTACGGTAACTTGTGAGGGGCCGCCTGCTGTTCGAGATGGAAGATAAATTTTGTTGCTGGGTTGTAATAACGGCAAGATAGTTGCACTACTATACATGTCTAATATCGTGGAATATGTAGAACCTAATTTTGTATGCTTGATCCTTCGGAAGCAGTCTAGTAGAAGATTCCACAGATGACATTATCTCAACTTTTGGAATGGTCTTTATAATTGTGGTTATGGGACAGAATTTGCAATGTTGTTATGTCTTCATATAAGAAATCAAATGGTCTACGCGTGTTGCGTATGCGTTCCCTGTTTAAAGCAAATTTAGACCGAAAATTTGTACAATCTCTTCATCTCTGCAGCGTTTCAAAAATACTAATCGGTTGACGGAAGTTCGCCTTCTTCAATGACATCCTTTCGAGTTTTCTGCATATTCCTAAGATGTGCTCTCCGTATGTAAGGGTGAATGCTTTCAACGTCCATAATATTTGTATAATAACTTATTTCACTAATTGCAGATTACGATATAGCGCATGAATTAAGAATAAAAAACAATGAAGTGCTAACGGTAGCATATTTCCATGGCTTCTTTTAAAAGTTTAAGGCATTTTACATCAATAGGCTATACAGACAATTCTTTTAGGAAATCAATAACAGCATTAAAGTCCTATCTTGTAAGCTTGAATTGCATTTTATTAATCTCAATCGTTCATACAGAAGACGCTAAATTTCTATAGTATATACCTCTATTCAGACAATGAATAATAAAACAATGAAACATTCCTTCCAAGAAAAGAAGATTGTCTGTTATTCCACCCACCCCGGACCTATAAAGCAACTTCAGCACCAATAAAACATCCGGCTTCAAAATATAATACCGGCAGCCAAATATAACTGGAGTACCTGGAGCTTTCACTCTTATTGTTCTCAATTCGTATACAAAGGTTACATTACTTAAGATAATGGAGCCGGTCAATCAAAAGCATTGACCTAAAAGCTACACTCCGTTACGTTTGGTACAAACACGTTTCTCACCGGAGAACTAGTTTGATGAATCAAGCGAGATTGGATGAAAATTGGAGCAGGGAGACGGGTAAATTTAAATAGTATTGGGTTTTGAGCTAATGCCGTTGGTGTAGGCTAAACGTGTTACGGTACTTTGAAGCTACATCAGAAGTCGTCTGAGTTCGTGAGGGCATCGAAATATTTTGATAAACTGTCCAGTCATTCAATCGTCTGAGACTTCAACATCCTGTAAAAAGGTGTATCGCATCAAGTAACGATTCTAAAGTAGTTTATATAATTTTGATTGGTCAGCACGCTTCCACACTAGATAATGTCAGAGATTTGCATTTTTGTAGGAACTCATAAGAATTGAAGGGTTCAGAGATACAGAATGTATTAGTTTGCTCTTTTAAATGCATTATTGCATCGAAAAACCCTTAATAACTTTGACCCTATACCATACTTGATCGTGTTTGAATTATGCATACGGTGAAAAATGTAAAAAAAATCACATTTGATGAAATTATTTCCATTTCCATTTCCTTAAAGCAATTCAAATCATGCTTGGCTTCCTCAAGTTTTTAGGATATTCTGTACAAAAAAATGTTGGAAAGCTTGGAAAGTCTTTAGTTCCTCTAACCATTTGTTTCATTGTTATATCTATTAATAATAATATTGAAAGCGGATAAGATTAGGATGGATGTATGCCACGCTATTAGAAACGCACGTACGCCCAAACCTAATGTGACATCTGAGGAAATGAAGGCTCTTAAGGATTTGAATACAGATAAGTCCATTATAGTTACTAGAGCAGATAAAGGTTCAGTCACAGTAATTTTAGATAGAACAGATTATGAGAATAAAGTTAGGGAGTAATTAGATGAAGAAACATATCAAAAATTATCCCGAGATCCTACATCAAAAATTTCAGATCTTTCGAATGAAGAGAAGTCTCTTTTAACTGTTTCCGATTGCAAAGTACCTAAATGTATGGTTTGCCCAAAATTCACAAAACTAATGTCCCTTTAAGACCCATAGTCAATACGATTGGCAGTCCTTGTTACAAATTAGCAAGATTCTGTGCTAACTATTTAAAACCTTATGTAGGAAAAACCAGTAGTTTCATAAAAAATTCTTCAGACTTTATTGATAATATAAAAGGTTTAAGTATTTCAGAAGGTGATATTTTAGTTAGTTTTGACGTGGTTTCTTTATTTACGAAAGTACCCATCCCTGAAACGATAGACATCATCAAAATCCAAGCTTAAATAGCTATCCGCTAGGTGACACGATAGCCAGACTATGTGAACATTGTTTAAAATCTACTTATTTCTTATGGAACGATAATTTTTATGAACAAAAATCAGGTTGTGCAATGGGTTCACCTCTAAGTCCTGTAGTAGCCAATTTGTTTATGGAAAATTTTGAACAGGTAGCGATAAACAGTTTTCAGTTTAAGCCAAAATGTTGGTATAGGTACTTAGATGACACTTTTGTTATTTGACCCCACGGTATAGAAGGGTAGGTTTCTAAATTATTTGAACAGTCAAAATCCCGACATAAAATTTACTATGGAATTAGAAAGCAATGGTAGTTTACCTTTCTTAAATGTCCAAATTTACAGAACAAACACTGGGCAGTTAGGACACAAGGTTTACAGAAAACCAACATACACAGACAGATATTTACATGCCACATCTCACCACCCTCCCTCTCAAAAGAATAGTCTTATAAGGACGTTATTTGTTAGAGCACAAAGGATATCAGATGAAAGATCTTTACAAAAAGGAATATATCTTCTTAAATCTGGGTTAGTGAGAAATGGTTATAGCAATAAGAATATTTGGTCAGTTTTTAATAAAAATGCTCATCCAAATGAAGTAAATTCTCAGCCAGGACAAAGAAAATTGAAGTTGAGTTTGCCTTATGTACAAGGCCTTTCGGAGAAATTAAAAAGCATGCTTCGAAAACACGATATTTTAGTTGTTGATAGTTCATATAATAATTTAGATAAAAATTTTAAGAGAAAAATATTATCACAAACGTCTAATAAAATAAGCTACAAAAATTTGTAGAAATACCAATAATTTTAATAGGGATTGTGGAAATTATGAGTTAAGTGACATTTGGAAGGCTGTTTTGTAGTTATCTTTTATGAAGTAGTTCGTGTATATCTAGTGGTAGGTAGTTCCTTTTTCGTCATTAGGTTCTTTTCTATCAGGTTGGCACGTTGTTTCTATGACGTCTCGCTTCCTTGGTGATTTGTTTATTTACTATCAAAATTTTGTTTGAACTTGTGTCAGGCAAATTATGAGGTTCTTCGTCTTTGGCAAAGATTACAGGTGTAATCGAAACGTCAGACTTATAATTATTTGTCAGTGTTTTTAAGAGACAGCGATCCTTCCGAGAATATATTATCTTATATTATGGACGCTGAAAGCATTCACCCTCGTAAAATTTTTATAAGATAAATACTTTTTTATGTCATTCATGTGTCTATTTGAGTTCATTGTTCTTCTTTCAGATCTCATCCCCCCTGTAGTGCTGCTAGTGTGCTACTTAAGCTGGTAAGTAATATAGTTAACAGTATTATATAGCATGTAGTAGATATGTTTAAATACACATTTAAACATTTTAATTTATGTATATACTTGTATATTGATATGAGCTTAAAATAGGTTATGTTTCTGCACTACTTTTTATTTAAAACTTCTTTTTATGGAAACGGGGGTAAACAGGGTTTTATTTCAACGCCCCTATATTCTCTTCATAATACTTTTTTTAAAGAATACTTTCCAATTATCTGACTAGAAAACAATGTTTCTTTCTTGGCCATCTTAATACTGCAGTAAAAACCAATTTGAAGTTAATTTTTAGTAGTAATCATAACATTTACTTTGCTTACTACGTAGTGGATATATAAAACAACAAGCTGTTACAAAGAAAGAAATGAATTTCTTAGTTTCTTAACGATCATTCGGTAGTAGTGAAACATTACATTTAATGAGTTTATTCGCTATTATTCAGTAGTTAACAGTGAAAAATCGAATGCGCTTTGTCCTTCCATGAGGATAGATGGAGACGAATTTTATTCCTGGCGGTAATAAATTTTGCTCACGACAAAACCCGGTGGATAACCTGTTATTAGTGCATCAAGATAAAAAACTGCACGATCCGAGTTTAAAATTGAAGCCGCGGGTAGGGTTGCGTGATCGTGCAGCTAGAATTAATTTAGCAAATGCACCCGAGTAAAACATTCAAACCGATCGTAACTCGAACGAAGTACAAGTAATTGAGTCTTTTAGATAAGTGGAAAGCAGTATGATTGCGGAGTGAGGTACGTGTAACACGTCGATCACGCAGATTAGGTTAGTAGAATTCGATTTGCATTTTCGTGACGTCAGTGGTTGCGCCGAATCACATTTTAGGTACCCCTTTGATAAATTCTATTATTTGCGCGTATTTGGTAAGTAAATATTGTTTCTAATTGATAAAGGAGCGATAAAAAAATCTGTGGAATTCCAAGAATTAAAATCAGTTATCGATTTATTTATGAATGAATTTTATTGGGCAGTGATTGCACTTTGTCCATTATATCGAAAATTATATCACATAATAGGTCAAGTATGCGCAGTTTAGATTTAACCGGTTATTTGCTTAATACTGTTATTAAATAGTCATTATCTGAGTATTGTTCGCCATCAATTGTTTGTTTGCCATTATTACCTGCAATTTCCGATTTTCCCGGTATTTTATAATTGTATCATTTATGCTGATTACATACTTGTTTAAATCAACATTGGAAGATTGTCGTGCACAAATACAAATCGCTCTGCCAGAAATAAATATAAAAATAAATTTTTTTTAGAGAATTAGTTGCCTTCACTAGGGTAGAAGTTGTGAAAGGGACACGATATGTGCTTGCATTCTAATAACATTGTTATTTGTATGAAAAATAAACAGCGAAATACATGTTCGCCTAGATGCAAATAGGTTACATATACGACCGACAATGGATGGAGTACCTAAATGACACAAGGAATCAAAGCCACATAACAAAAATCAAAATTGTTGACTAAACAATAATTATTACCCACGTTACGTTATGCATGATCACTAATAACCACGTTGGTTATTAGACCTTGACGTTTCGGCACTCAAGTCGGTGACTTCCTCAGAAGTTTCAGTGTCAGAGCTACTTCTGAGGAAGACACCGACATGAGTGTCGAAACGTCAAGGTCTAATAACCATCGTGGGAACCAGCCCGGAAAACAACATGTCATCGACAACAACCACGGAAGCTTTCAAACCATGATCACTAATAGTTATATGTAACAAAATCGGCGTTTATAAAATAATCACGGCCAACTTTAGCCCAAGCTGGTACCATTAAACTGCCCAGTTAGAAAAAGCCTTGGAAATAATAAAACAAAAAATAGCGAACATTATAACAGGATTTAACCTTGCACTGGTCTTCTGGTAAAAGGAAAAGAAAATATACTCCTACAGCTACAAGAACTCAACGAAATAGAAAGAAAAAAATGAAAATAAATTTATGGAAAAGGAAAAACTGCTGCATCGCATTGAACAATCATACTGAATTCTAATATTCTCCTTAAAAACATGTTCTAGCGTTGCATGCTGGTGTTGTTATTGTTGTCGTCGTTACTGTAAAGTAGTTCTGGCCAAGCGTATACAAGAAATTACATAATTATGGTACAGATAATCTTGAAAACGGAAACGGCGTACGAACCATATTGGCTCACGAAATATGTGGTGAGAACCTTACTCAACAACATATAAACCCAACAAGGAAAGCTCTAAATTACACCAGACCTAGACCAAATTGCTTGGAAGAAACTGTTCATTAACTACAACCAAAATATAGCTCAAAAGAATCTTAGCACTCCTAAATGACCTCGAACAAGAAAGCTCCAGCTGAGAAAAAGAAATCATAGTGGCAACACCAGAAAGAAGGAGTAGTTAAAAAATGCACACAGACAAGAAATCTAGAACATCGTCATGCTATCTTGACATAGACGAAATCACTCAAGGAAGCGTCAATATCATCATGAAAGAGTAACCTAAACAAGACACATGTTAGAAAAAGTGTAGGTCACTCCAGACGAAATATATAGAAGTTCAGAAGTAGCCCACTAGCAACAAGCATGTCACCCCTCCAACCCAGCGTAGATGTAGCCGGTCCGGCGGTATATCCCGGAGCGGTAGAGATACATACCGTATGCTCGTTTAATCAATCAATCAATCAATCAGTGGTTGGTTGCCTCCAACAGGAGAAAACTACTGTTTGTTACCACCTCAAATGAAAAATCTGGTCCAAAACTAATAATTTTAGCTAGCGTTAATGGAGGAATGTAGCCGTCACTGTATCTATATTAAACGGGACAGAAAAACATTGAAGATTTATGTAGTAGCAGGTTTTAATTTCAACTTTTTATCACAGCGTGAATTCCATAAATTGTTTTAAAATTAAACATATTTAGCAAAAATATTTGTAAATGGCCAATTTTTTTGGCATGTACTCATATTATTTTACAAGCTATCAAAACAAAAGGGGGGTTAAATATTAAAAACGATATTTGAATAATTGTTCACAATTCTCTGTTCGGAAAACTCGTTTAAATTATGACCAAGTTTAACCTTTCCACCAGATACTTCTCGCTTAAGAAATTCAGACTTATTCAGTTAAATTTTGAATTTGATGTCGCGGAATCTTTGGAAAACTGTTCGCAAATTATTAATATGCTCTTGCAAAGATTCGCTAAAAATAATTGTGGTGTCAAGATAGACGTGCCTTTTTTATTCTGGTTTCCTCTCAAAACATTATCGGTGACCCTTTGAATGGTTGCTGGAATATTTTTAAGGCATGTTTTTGTTCATTTGCGTAAAATATTGACAAGGCCTAATTTCATTAATATCATGATCATTAAAACTCCGGAGGGGATACTTATCACCGATAGTTTTTTTCGTTTAAACGGCTGTAGAGTTAAGATTTTTAGGAACCATCCGTATGGGTGAAGACGAGGCCAAATGGATAGGATCGAGTATTTCATTGATTTGCCTGTGGGTTTTCTTCATTATGGATTTGAGGGTATGATTTAAAGCAAACAGCAATTTCGTCAGATGTACTTGATTTGTAAATGTCACCGGTTAGGATTCCTTATAAACGATATCGGAATATTCCGTACAGTTATTGATTACCTATTTGTGTTATTTCTTCATCGTTAAAATGATCAAGACTGAACTATCTAAATCTAATTTGTTTTTCATTAAAATAATTCACATTTAGATTCACACATACATTTTCAGCTGGTAGAAAGCCGAAATGTTAAAAAATAAACCGTGATCCATTCTGGAATTATTTCGTCATTCTGAATTGAAGTCCTAATTTTTATTATGTTTTCGATTCTAAGTCTTTGAAGTGAACTGTGTTTTCATAACCACTTTTGTTTCCTTTCACAGTAATCTAGGTAGTGTTCTGAAAAAAAAAATGCAAAAAAAGTTAAACATTATAGGTCCATTGTCTCCAAAGATAAACCTTTTACAGTGACGTTTCAATTTTCTACGGTGTTCCCGAAGGACAGCTTGTTTCGTTAAGTTTTAATTGGAATAGCTAGGGGACGTTTTGCAGTGCAAATATTCAGCCACATCGGTTTGAATACAGTCCCAAAGAGAATGAACACTAACTAAACTTTAACTAGTTCGAAGAATCCAATGAATAACCTCAACAACCTGGTTAAATACGAGTAGTTAGGTGTAAAGTTAGTGTTGCGTTAGCATGCACATTCCAGAAAGTATTGACAGTGCTTGGCAAACTTTATATCGAGTTCATGTTTAAAATCCAGCGACTAAAACTAGAAGTTCTTTTCGAAAAACACTCCGTTGAAAATGGAATGTTTCTAGGATCACTGTAAATGGAATTGTGAAGAATTAAGCTTGTTCAATGTAAATCATGTTAAAGTTTTATATTAAAAAACGTATGGATATAGGTAAAATCTTGTTTTTTTGGGATGAAGGCTTTAGTCGTCGAAAAATAATAATATAATATAATAATAATAATAATAATAATAATATAATATAATATAATATAATAATAAATAATCCGTCTTGTGAAGTTTTGGTGGACACCTGCTCATTTTTAAACTTGAACCAATATAATGGGGTACTGAACAATAATGGTAGAATGTTGGATCTGTTTTTTAGTAATGCGGAAAATGTAATTGTCAGACAGTGTAATTTAGCATTAGTAGATGAGGATCCGCATCATAAGGCCATTGAAGCCGAAATAACTGTACCTTGCGTATATTCTAATAAATCTAATGATCAACATCGGTGCCGAACATGGAACTTTTACAGGGCGGATTATGTTGCGATTAAAAATTATCTTGTGAATTATGAGTGGTCGGACTTATTAAAGATTAATACTAATGATGCTGTAGAACATTTTTATAACGTATTAAATAATGTAATTTCTATGTATGTTCCACTTTCTAGGGAATCCAAAAGACAGTTCCCAGCCTGGTTCTCACATTCAACTATAAATCTTATCAGTAGTAAACACAAGKAACATATGAAATGGAAAAAAATAAAACGGAAATCGGATTATCAAGAGTTTTCGGAATTACGCAAGCGAGTTAAACAGAGTATACAAAGTGACTATAAAAGATATGTTGCCAACATTGAGAAAAATATTCACTCAAACGTTAAAAGTTTCTGGTCTTATATAAGACAACAAAAGTCTTGCAAAGTAAATAACCCTCCATCTATGGTGTCTTACAATGATCGTGTTGCCAGTGATAACGTAGCTGCATGTAATCTATTCTCTGATTTCTTTTCCTCAGTATTCATTTCTGACTCGTTACCTCCTAATATTCAACGCACCCGTAGTTCCAATTGCATCGAAATAAAATACATCTCAAAAGAATCAATAGTAGAAAAAATTATCAAACTAGATACACGTAAGGGCACCGGATCGGACGGCATTCCTGGCATATTTATCAAAACGTGCGATGAGATCCTTGCTGAACCACTTAGTATTATATTCAATAAGTCTTTGAAAGAAGGGGTGTTCCCAAGCAAATGGAAACAAGCAAACATTGTCCCCATCTATAAATCAGGAGATCAGACTAAAGTAACCAACTATCGTCCCATATCGCTCTTGTCAATTTTTGGTAAAATTTTTGAAAGCTGTGTTACTGATGAATTATTCTTTAATATTAAAC
The DNA here is from genome assembly GCA_025024175.1 of Rhyzopertha dominica. Lineage (NCBI taxonomy): Eukaryota > Metazoa > Arthropoda > Insecta > Coleoptera > Bostrichidae > Rhyzopertha > Rhyzopertha dominica. The sequence goes on from QCXZ01000041.1 coordinate 50,260,023, forward strand.
AACACATAGATGAACGTCAGCATGGTTTTTTCCGTGGAAGGTCGACAGTAACTAATCTCGCTACTTTTGTTCAACATCTGTCAGAAAGCATGGATAAAAGAGCTCAAGTGGATGCCGTGTATACCGACTTTTCCAAAGCGTTCGATAAAGTTCACCATGCCTCCCTTCTTATTAAATTGGAGAATTTCGGTGTGTATGGTAATCTGCTAAGGTGGCTAAAATCGTACTTATATAATAGGAGCCAAGTTGTAACAATAAAAAACTCAGTATCGTCTTCAGTACCTGTAACATCCGGTGTACCGCAGGGCTCTCATCTAGGTCCTCTGCTATTTCTTATTTTTATTAATGATATTGGTAATTTTATTCAACACTCAAATTATCTACTGTACGCAGACGATATGAAAATTTACAGAGAAATAACTAACTTACATGATGCACTGCTTTTGCAAATTGATTTAAATAACTTATACTTATACTGCACCAGAAATTATTTATATCTAAACCTAGACAAGTGCTATCACATCACTTTCACGAGAAATAGGCTGTCGGTCCCCACTAAATATGCAATAAACAACCACACCCTTAACTCTATTAATAAAATAAAGGACCTGGGCGTCATTGTAGACAGCAAACTAAGATTTGAATTGCACGTTGAAGAAATAATACAGCGCTCGCTCAGAAACTTAGGTTTTATTTTTAGAACCACAACTAAATTTACCAATATAAAATCATTTAAAATTCTCTATGATACCTTGGTGCGCAGCCATCTAGAGTATGCCAGTGTTGTCTGGAATCCGTTGTATTACAAATACATTAACCGAATTGAACGCGTACAAAAAAAATTCATTGGTAAGCTTAATTATAAGTTTAACAGGGATCTCCACACCTTGACTTACGAATATAACTTAAAAAAGTACAATATGACAAGCTTAAGCAAACGACGCGAGAATTTTGATATTATCTTTCTGTACAAGGTAGTTAACTCATTGTTGTCAACGTCTTTAATTAGTCACGTAAATATTAATACTCCTCTATACCCTCTTAGGACTAAGAATACTTTTCATGTTTACACTTGTAAGACAAGTCACTGCCAAAATTCACCGTTATATCGTGTAATTTACACTTATAACTCGGCTTATACTCATCTCGATATTTTTTCACTATCATTAACATCTCTTAAAAAGATCTTGAAAGAACCATAACTATAATTGCTAAACTGTTAAAAATAACATTTCAGATGTAACTTATTCAATCACAACTCCTCTCAACCCTAATTACTTCATTTAAATACGCTACCTAGTGCTTTCCTGCTTTTGGATTCTCTGAATCTGTTGGAAAGTCAATGTAATAAATAAATAAATAAATAAATAAAAATTGCTCAAAGAATTAACCGGTCTCGTAAAGTTGTCGCCAATTTTACTTTTTAAATAAGCCAATTCACTCTGTAGATTAAAATCGAAGAGGAATGTGATAAATGTGACTCCAGAACGTCAAGTTTTGTCAAAGACTAAAAACCTTTATCTACAGCTTCAGTATCCCGTAAGCACACAAAATAAAAACTGAAAACGTAACGACCATAAGCGCAAGAAATAAATTAGGAATTGGCAGTTTTGTGCGCAATGCAATCCAWCATCGCAATAATCATTGGATCATTTCGGGTTTTTTTACTRCGATCCGTTGCGGTGGATCCGACCCAAATCACGCGAGCTTCGGTCGGCCAAAAAGGCTATTGTGCATGACCGAACACATTTAAAGTAACAAACAAAACAACGCAAAACTGATGACCGCGAAGTGCATCAACGTAACCTGAGGATAACCGAGTGCAGAAAAACAACCGCGATAAAGAACGAACTGCATTTATTACAGGGGACACGCGAAAAAATTGACGTAATCCGTCCACGTTCAGTTTCGCACACAATCGCAGGACCGTAAAAGTTTTACGGTCGGCAGTTAACTTATCCAAACTGGCACCTGGAAATATTAAACCGATCGTAATAACAAAGAATCAATAGCCTTGCACTTGTTTTTAAAGTTGGAATGCAAATAATTTGGAGTTTGGTGGGGACTGCAAAAAGTGAATGCGATAGTTAGACTAGGAAGATCAATCGAAATGATTGTCGTTTATTATGCGAATTACTAAGACATTTGGGTTGATAGCAGGCTCTCGAGGATAATACCTATGCATTTGGAATTACATCGGGAAATGGGAAGGTTAAATTGAAGGTATTGATTTTTTTCGACAAAATCTATTCTCAGCTAATGTACATTTGTTCGTTCTATGGAACCACTATCGCAACACGCAGAATACACATCCTTGGTGAATATGCCTGTAGTATGCATTCCCTTGTTTATTTACTGAAAATATGGTCGAAAATTTGCCCCAAGTTAGGCATACGTTCTTTAACTTGGAACAGTCCATTAAATCACTCTGTTGTCCCAATTTTGACGTTATTGCTTTTAATTGTTACAGAAAAATGATTATAAAAATATTTCGGGCAAAAGTAAAGAACAAAGACAACCGTTTTATTTCAAATTAACAAAAAAAAAAGTAAACAAATCTTTTAATAAAACAAGCATTCTGGGTTAAAATAACAATAATCTTTGAACTTAAAAACAGACATGAGAACATCCTCATTCAAGGAAAATATATAGATATTCGTATGGCTAGAAAGTAGTTCCAATTTTCGTTGCACTTGCTTTTTCTTTTTCCTTACAAATAGCCTATCTTCAACGATTGGATAGACTACGTGTTTTTTGTCCTTTGTAGTTTCGCAAAAAGTCCAGTAGGATTTTATCATCGTTGTCACGTATTTTAATAATTTTTGCAACAAAATTTTTAGTAATATCTTGTTTGGTCTCTTCATTGTATTTCAGGTACATAAGTACAAAATCTCGTTCAGTCTTTTACTCTTAATATATAGTTGTTTACATTTTTGATTTCTATCAAAATTAATTTCTGTTTTCCCCATAGTTTGTATTTTTTATAATAATTGTATAAGCCACTGACGATGACCATTCATMGGAGTCGCCAGGGGGGGCAGCTGTCCCCTCTCCTCGAAGTCACACAAAAGAGGAAAAGTGAAAATGGCCAGGCAAACTAAGATTTATGTTGTGTGTAGTTTTTCTATTAATTTAGTGTATTTAATGTATTAAATATTATTAAATTTATTACTGACACTAAATATCCTCCAACACTAACTATAGTTCATAAGGTTTACTCTTCAATTTTGCATTACATTCTTATTCAGAGATATAAGTAAGCAAAAAATATATCGATATGTCTTTGTTTTAGGTACTTAAAATTTTAAATAATTAAAATACGGCGGATCTACCGGCAAACGAAACTCTTCATGCATTAAAATTCGAAAAAAGAAAACAACCGCTTGATCTTGAAATTTTGGATAATAAACGTATTAGGTATAAGATAATATTTTGTCGGATAGATCGCTGTCTCTTGAAAACACTGACAAAAAGTTAATAGTCTGACGTTTCGATTACACCTGTAATCTTTGTCAAAGACGAAAAACCTCAAAATTTGCCTGACACAAGTTCAAACAAAATTTTGTTGAGGCAGTTGAGAGTTTAACATATAACTGCATATGTGTATTACATAGTTTCTTTTATTTTTACTAAAGGTAGTAATACGTTTTAGAATAAAGCATGGGCACTTTACGAAGCGTCAAAATGTGTTTACCAATCCGACCAAAATAATATCCAAATAATTCACAAATACAGCATCAAAATCATCATCATAAGACCCCAGGTATTTCAAGTAAGTTTATAGCAAACTCTATTTCTTTTCATAGCTTTAGGAATATTTCAAATAAAATTAAACTTTTCATAAAAATTTTTTTGTCTAGATAAGTCTTTCTAGAAATTATTTGCCTTATCATTTCATTATTGTTGTTATTTAATCTTGTACTTCTCTAACGTATGACTCTTTGATATTTCATCACTTATCATTTTAGCTTCATTATAAAAATTTGCATTCCTTAACAAATACTGCAGCTTTTGGCAGCGGATTGTTAATTGTATTTGTATAAATATTATCCTTCAGAATAAAAACTCCTGTTTAAAATTTGTTGTCAAATAAAATGTGGTTTACGTATTTTTCATAATTTTACGAGATGACTTAGAAGACGAAGATTAGATATTAGCTAAGTAAATCCCTCCAATCTCCAAAACCTGCAACATTTCATGAGGTGTTGTAAAGTGTTAAATCACATAACCCCCATATCGAAGTATCGTTTGACCGCATAAAATATATCGATGTTTATTTGAGATATAACGATGTATAAAATTTAGGCATTATTTTGTTTTTAATTGTACAATTACAAAAGCAGTTTTCCCCCCCCCGGTTGTTTTTTCCTGTCCGCCCCCCCTCTAGCTTGTGGTTATTTAAGCCTAAAAGGTCTCTGCCAATTAGTGTAGAAGACATTGATTTTTTAATAACTTCTATGGAATCAAAAGTCCACATTGATGGATCACTTTATGATTTTTATTAATTTTAGAATAATAACTCTTTTGGTCATGATATTTACGAAAAACAAATTTTATTAATAAGTACATTTTATGTCTGTTTTCTTTTATAATTTCGGGGATCTGCCGGCATAAAATAATTGTCAAATGTGAGATGGAATGAAATAATTGTGGCGAACAGAACAACACATTTGATTTGCTAATTACAGATTTTATTTATAGCTCCGCTTGTTTATTACAGATCACAACTTCACACATAACATTTGCGTGGTAAATTACGACGCTATATCGAAATCGAATCATATTTTTCATTTATGTCTCAGCAGGAGGTCGCACCGAACAATCAATCTGCAAACATTTTTGCAATAAAATTTTATCTACGCAACATTGTACTCTTATTGCGTTAGCTGTCATGCAGTACTCTTATCAAATTTACAACCCGGCAAGTTCGCTGAACCGTTCTAATATTAAGCAATATATTCCTGAAACGCGATACGAATGTAACATTTCATAAAATGTAACCTACCTTACGCTGACAAACATTTCCTTGAAACGGAACTCATTTCTACGTTATAGGAATCGGGCGTGCTGATATTTGAATTTGTATGGTGCACAACAATAATCAAATTGCGTAGTGCCAGCGCATTGCGATGTTTAAATAGTACAATGTTGCTTTTGAGTATTGTTACACTGTTGTATTCATATTTCTTTTTGCTGCACGACTATTGCTGACTCGACGGTTTTGATTGTAACTTAGATGTTAGTTTAAAATGGAACGACTTTCTTTTCATGTTTGTAAATGGTAAATACTGTGGGTCAAATGAATAGATTCTTTGAAATGGAACGCTGCTTAAAATGGTCTCAGGAACTCGAGTGTCCGCGAGATTTGAGTTTATTTCAAGGTTAACCATTCTTGCATGCAAATGTACGGAAAAGTATAGACAACAGTTACAAATATAATTATTAATTAAATACAGATTACTGTTGGTAAGGTCGGACAGTCATTAAGAACTAGGTTGAAAATTTAATATACCACATTCGTATGTGCAAAAAAATTACTCTTAGAAAACGAAAATCTGCACGCAAATCGAGCCAAAAGCAGTTCAAAGAGCAAAGAAGTAAACTGCGAAAATTGCCTGAAACTCATTTGAAACCTTCAAACGATAATTTTGTTATCATCGACGATGAGTCTTACTTCACACTAGGCGGCAATGATGCAGCAGGAAACAATACCTATTATTTTAAGAAGGGTAATGAATGCCAAGTTTCAGAAGGTTTTGGTATGGTTAGCATTCAGTTCAAAACGAAAATCTACTTCATATACATGCCAAACTTGAGCAGATGAATAATGATGATATTCTAAGTAAAAAATGTTATATGAACATATGTCCTTCTTATTTTAGTTTAGAAGTTATAAGCATTTACATTATTTATGTTAAAAATTTTATGCAATTGGAAATTCCCCAGTMATCTTTGAATKATTATTTTGGCTTTGAATGATTACTTAATTGTCAAATCCATATTTATTTATCAAAATCACAAAGGTTTTTCTGAGTTAGCAATTTTATATGAATTTCCTACTGCGGAATATGCAGACATTATTTACACCTATGGATTAAGTAGTGGTAATATTCGACATGCAGCACGAGAATATGGACGTAGATTTCCAAATCGACAGCGACCTGCTAGGTCAGTTTTTAGTGCATCACTTCGTCGACTTAGGGAAACGGGTCATCCGGCACCGAGACATGTTCGTCCACATGAAATAAATGTACAAATGAAGAAAATGTTGTAAATGCTATTTTGGAGAACCCTTCACTTAGAACGCGCCGGCTAACAATTTAATTACAGTTGTCACAAAATTTTGTGTGGCGAACCTTAAATAAAGAGGTCCTAAATCCATATCATCGTCAAAGTGTAAAGCACTACATCCTGAAGATAACCAGCAGCAAAATGCACGTTACCCTAATTTTATTTCACTTGTTCTTTGGTCAGATGAATCATGCTTTACTAGGGATGGCATAACAAACTTCCATAATGAACATGTATGGTCTTTGCTAAATCCCCATGCCATTAAACCCAGGCGATTTCAGCGACGGCTTAGTGCAAATGCTTGGGGTGGGATTTTCAATAATACCTTGCCGCCTATACAGATCATAAATGATCGCTTAAATGGAGAGCTGTACAGACAACTTTTGGAGCATACTCTTTATGGTATAATAGAAGAAGTATCACTTAATGTGATCGCTAATATGAGGTACCAGCATGACGGCGCACCACCACATAGAGGCAGAGAAGTAACTGGTTAAATAACAATTTTCCAAATAATTGGATTGGTAATGGAGGTCCAGTAGCTTATTATGTATGCCAACGAACGCGTTAGAAAAAGACTAGTTCCCTTCGTCGCACATTTCATGATTCAAATACATTTTTGGGCTAGATATGGCAACATCCCATTATGTCACTCAAACACTGGATATTTTTCACTAAGGGCATATAAAATATAGTCCGCATGTGGATAATGCTCCTAATGTACCTCAATTGAGATAGAACTACGTCGAAGAATTCTTATCAAACTCCGCCGTTATAAAAAAGAACATTTTGAAACATTAATGGCTAGAATTAAAAAAAAGTCAGATTAGCGGCTGATTATGAGGCGGATCATGTTTTAAAATATTTAATCTTTTTTTTCATCAGTTTCCCAACCAGTACTTGTACGTATTTTTTGTTTACACACCGTTATATGAATTACTACTTATGGACTTAATATGGTAGTATGAAATTCCATTGCTCCCTCAAGAGATTGAAAAAATTAGGGCTATTATTGGTATTTGGAGTACGTCCCACACATGCTCAATATGATTTATGTCTGGTGATTGAGAAATGGTTTGAATGAATGAGTGTGAATGGGGGTAGATCAGACAGGTCGATTAAGGAAACAAATGCTACAGAGAAGGATAAGAGGAATAGCACTGGCGTATGTAAAAATCTGGTGATCCATGTTATAGTAAACTATTACAGAAGCGCTGAAATAACATAAATAGATCAGGATTGGACGCTACTAATGTATGGCGTATGACCACATAGCTCTAGTAACATGAAGAAATGACGACATAACCTACATATTCTTATGAATCAGGGAAAACGAAATCAAACATAAACAAACGAATACACTTGGAGGAGATACAATGCAATAGATTTCTATAATAGCATTCAACAATAACATGGGCCAACAATAACACAAAATCTCAAAAACCTATCAAAATTATACTGGCCAAAACCAGAAACCAACGCATTCTCCTACTCAAAGTCAAACAACAAGATCTGAAACCAACATGCATCAAGAGTATCAACACAACACATCTGATAATAAATAGTCAAGAAATTGTGCACAAACACACACAATAAAATATTTCATTTTTTAAGAGCAACAACAGAGCGGGAGACAATCCGAACAAGACGAATTTCATCAATTTTTTTGCATCGCAAATTGCTAAATCACGACCACTCCCACTAGATCACTTATAAGATAGCGGCTGTACAAAAAGCGAAAAGTGAAAGTTTTAAAGAACTGAGTCCAGTTTTGGTGTCCCAATTCGATTAATCCTTTTTTAAATCTTCCTTTAAACTACTCATTTAAGTCTATGTTTATCCACATGGCTGGCTATCGCACCTATTACTGCTAGCACTAATTGTATAATTGATGTCGCTCCGAACACCGGGCGTGCATTTATGTACTATAAACCGAAACATCGATAATTGGTTTCGACGGTTACATGACGTTAAATGCAGTTTGGTGATGCCTATTTGTCTGCGTCCCAACGATGAAACGGCCAAGCGGGTGCGGGTTCTTTTTTTGCCACTGCTGTTTTTGTGAGCGCTTGTGTCGCTTTATTAGTGTCGGATCGCGTGAAATTAAAACGTTCCTTTTAAGTTTATTTGCAGAGAAAATAAAAGCCATGGCTCTTGCATAGATTAATTAATGTTGGCGTTGTTTGTGAAAGCAACAGCGTGGCCAATAAATCTGAGATAATGAAAAATGAGATGAAATATGATCGGTCCATTTTTTTAAAATTAAAATCAGAGGGTTCAAAACTATCGTAAGTATTTTCTTCCATACTGGCCGAGTTGTTTATTGCACATGAAGCGCTATCCATGGGGTGCCTCAGGGCATCGTTTTGGGTCACATGTATATACGATTTATGTCGAATGATGATTGAGGTACATAAGATGCACCTAACTTTAATCGTTTAGGTGGGTAACATAATAACTTGACGTTTGATGAAAGTGGAAGTATTGTATATACAAAGACGGAAACAATACTTTCTGTTTCAACTAAAGACAGGTCTAATTTCGCATGGCTAATATTTGGAGAATGCAGGAGGTTGTTTTAATAGCTATTACAAATCAATAATCAATATAGATATCTGCGTTGATTGAAAACTGTTTTATGTTAACTGATAATAATGCCTAAGCTACAATTTTTAAATTGTAGTCACTTATTTATAATATAATATATAGTAATATAATAGTATAATCAAGAAAACCAAGCATTTACGGGGCTATGTTTATAAGAAAAAAAAWTCTTCTTGCTTTTAGTCTTAGAATAATCGGTGGTTACACGCTAATTTCGMTACACCCTGTATAGATATAACACTTGAGTTTGTTCAATATTCTAAACCTAAAAATCTCGCCTGCCTGAAATGTTATTACGAAACCCTTTTTAGGTTAAATAAATATTGCATAAAGGTTGACTTTATCTTTTATGTATTTATGAAATTCATAATTGTATTATGCGTATTCAGTAAACTGTAAAAATGCATTCACGATTAACTGTATAATACAAGTCATTCATACCAGTCTAATTGATTATGCAATTGCATTGTGAATACATCATACGACTATCCGGATTGAATGTTTGTGTGGCATTATTTCCGTACGCACTGTTCAATTAATAATTTTAATGACTATAATATAGAGGCGATATGGATTAATAAAATATTGTAACGATAATCATATAAACCCAACCATATACGTAATTGTGACATTTTCATATTGTAATAGGACTATTTTCTCTTTATTTTCAGTTATATGAATTCCTTATTTCAAAGAAGAAGTATTAATAGAGTACCAGTCTTATACTCCAAAGTATCGAATAATAATGAATACGAAATTTCTGCAAACAGTCCTTAACAAAAATATTTTTCTAATCTTTCTGTTTTTGTATGTTAGTTCCTTTTCATTGTAGGATAGAATTAATTACCATCAAATGAACAAAATGGGCATTGACACCTGCGGAACCAAAAACAAAAAAAAATGATGCTGCAATGACAAAAAATACACAAACAAAAACACTAAGCAGAAAGACTTTTACTGTTTTTCTGTTTTGTTTTCGCTTTACTGCTACCACTATAAATGTGCCCGCGACGAAAACAAGCCTTCTCATGTTTTAATAGGAGTCCTGAGTAAAACGGACCAAATTTATTAATGTTTTGACTCTTTCTATATTATAAAAAAAATAATGGCGAACAGATTCGCTAATTACTGCTGATTTGCTTAATAGCAATATTAATTCGCCATCAACATAAGAAAAATTGAAAACTGACGCGCTACATTAGAATGGTTTTATTAATTACCTGATTTATTGCATATTTATGTGGCCATTAAGAGTCCAGAAATGTTTTTCAAAGCCAACTCATTAGTCTTGTTTACTTCGAATGCGTATTGTTCTCGTTTTTGTTTATTGATATTAAAATCACTTACCGAGGTACTTACGTCAACAATATATGTTTGTATTATTGATAAGTACAGACGTTTGGTATTTGAATGTCACGAAATATAATTATGCTTTGGAATTTTATAATTGCGCTACAAATAATAAGTTCTAAATAAGTAGATTGAATTGGTTGCGATATTATGACTTCTGACAGGTAATCTGGTTTCTCCCGAACGCGTAACAATACAGCAGAAATAATGTTTTGAATAAAACTGTTCCTGAAAGGTCGAAGGCACTGCTTTTATCCACGGTCCATTTTTTAGTGTGCGTGACTACTGAAGCTAACAGGAAAAACCAACTTTTAATATGTCAATGTGCTCTGGAGAAGCACTATGCCTTTCTTGGAAAACGACTGCTTCGATGGACCAGTGCTTGATCAAACATGATTTTATATAATACACTAGAAGTATTAATCACTGGAATTACTATGAATGGTTGACAAACTACTACGACTGCTACTAAATATTTTGCCAATTTTTCAGTCCGAAGATTTATTTGGCTTGTTTTATATGACTTTACCAATGTATTTGTTGGGGGAACTAGGTCTACTCCGAAATTTATAAGAAAGGTGTACCTTAGGGGTCTATTTAAGGGCCTGCATGTTTCTGTATTTATATTTCTGGTCTATTTCGTTCGTTGAACTAAGTATATGTATCATTTATGCACAACATGATACGCAAATTTATTATTCTTCAGAGCTTAATATGTAGAACAAAAGAATGGCGTAAAACTACCGGTTAGTGATGTTGGTTGTATTCAAAGTTTTATTGTACTGTACTGATGCATTCTGAGTATTATCCCATTTCAGTTCCCCAATAAAATTTATTGTATTTTTGGTAATTGTATGTAAATTGGAACAAAATTTATTTTTATTATTATTGCAAGATATTTAAACACTGTTTTTTTCCTGTGTACAAGTATAAGCAGTTTTTCAAATTAATAACGTAGCTCTTGAACTGTCATCACTTTTTGCCAGTATATTCATATCTTACTACTTTTTTATAATATTATGAACAATGAGCCATGAAGTATAGGGTATAGGAAGTACAAACTGTAATATTACGTATGTTTTTTTAACCCTAATTATAAATAATCTGAAAATGGGTGTTTAGGATGAAACAAGTTTGTAACTTTAAGAAGCAAGCTTGTTTGTTGGCAAAGATGGGCTTTGCTACACCTGAAGTTAAAGCTCTGTGCGACTAAAATTAACACAATAAGCTTCTCACTGAATAATTAGCTATGTTGCAGCTTTAGGTGCCACGGTTCTGTGTGGCCATTTGCGACATAAATCCCTTTACTGAAACTACCTAATAGACAAACATTTTGCGGTGTATCCTCTAGCTTTCTTTGTTTCGTAGTAAATTTCTAACACATCGTTTTGTGTAAACAAAAGAAACTGATAATACACACGAAAAGTAGTAAGTTTTTGATTTCATGTTGAAGATAAAGCTACTGTTGGCATTAGAATTTATTATTTAAAACTGTAAATACCGCATAGCCTGACGATTGCCATAGCATCATTAGCAGTATTTAATTATTTCACAGTTGGTTATCTACTAATTCTCTCAGCGATTATTGCTTATACGCGGAATCGTTTATTATTCGGTGATTAACGAGTAAATACAATAGGTGTATAGTAATTTTGAGATTTTAAACCAGATAAAACGAAGGCTTTATTTCCTACATCAGTTTTTTTTATTAGCTCGCTTGAGAACATGGGCAAATGCTACTCTATGTGCCGTAACATCTCGTGTTTACAGGTGGTCCAGTTGTTTGTACATGTGCCTGTGGTTAAATTCTTTACTTTTACGCTTCGTGTGGCGTTTTTTGTTGCACCACATTTTGAGGAAACACTATTCTTAGACATGGAATTTCCAGCAGCAGAAATTCACGGTATCAATAGTTCAACGACATTAAAATTGTTGATCTTGCGCTTTTTTAGTCTTTTATTAGAAAAATCGTTAAACAAAAGCTAAAATAAATGATGCATTGGGTTACTACGATTTTTAACTTAATATTATACAACTTTTTTGTCTTCTTAGAATCATAACTACCAATTTTTAAAACATATCGGCGAACACTACTTGCTAAAGTCAGAAATATAGATATGCAGTACGATAGTCCTTCAATTCCTCGAGATAATACTATTTACCTTTCATTTACAGGCACAGTTGGATCGGCACGCGACCCCTCATAAATCAAACCCTCTCTTTGTGATTTGCGAAATTCCAGTGCCGGCTTTAAGCCGTTTTAAAACTTGGTTTTTGTTTGTGTAGTGTATATTATTCTAAGTAGTTTTTAATTATTCGATTAATAAGAGGTTTTACATCGATCGTTTTTATTTACGTGTCAAAATAAATTCTACGTAGCTTTAGATAAGTAGCAACATTATTTTGCACAAGCAAAGTATATCTAGTTATAATGAAATTTGTAATCTAACTAGACTCATGCACATCTGAGCATTTTTTAATATGCAAAGAAAAATCTCGTATTCCTAAATATTTTTATTTTGATTTTAAACATTCCTGTAATATTTATATCCTGTGAATATGTTGAATGCTGCGCTAGCCGAAAATTATAAGCAACACATTTTAATATTTTTACAATCTTTTAACTATTGGAAACATGCGGTTAACGGTTAACATAACTAAATATGTAAATAAAAGACAAGAATTTTAAAAGAAAATAATAAGAATATATATTTTTTATCTAAAGCTCTAAATACAAACAAAATAATTCCATACATCTATTATATTTTTACAAAAAAGTCTAACAAGATTACACCGACATAACGTAAATATATTAGTTATTATCATCATCACTACTGTCAAATTCTGAATCACTGCTAGCATCATCATTAACATGTATTATAAAATTTTGAAAATTTGGGGATACATAGTTATTTTCAATTTTAATAACATGCTTAATACACCTTTTCCACAGTTTTTTCGTTATACTACTTACCTCTCTACGCACTAAATCTACAACTCCCGAACTTAAACACGGACATGTATTGTTTCTTCGTATTCCTTTTTTAAGCGTACTTCACACTAATTCAATTGGGTTTAGGACGCAATAATACGGTGGCAAACGCATAACTATATGTCCATGTCCTTTCGCTAGTTCATCAACTCTATATTGTTTAGGTATGTTTGAGATTTTTTATTATTTTTTGGTAACTTTTCCACGCAGAATTGTAATTTTATTCTTTTTCATGTAATCAATTATTTCTATTTTTTGTAGCTGATGTTGGCGCCTTGTTCATTAATTTTGAATGATAACTCGCGTTATCCATGACTATAACAGATCCTGGTGGTAGCCCTGGCAGTAACTGCTGCTGAAACCAAGTTTCAAAAAGTGCATAGTCCATGTCGCAATGGTAGTCAGCAGAACAATTTTGGATCTGTTTCTCTGACAGTAATAAGCCATTTTCCACCCATCCATCACTTCCTTCCGCATGAAGAATTATAATTCTTTTTCCTCTCGAAGGTGGTGCTTGCAGAACGCAGTTGTTTGTCCCATCTGTCAGACCTTTTTTTATCAAGTCGTGGGTAATATACGATATTACGATTTTCTTGGCGGTACCTTCTGATTTCTTTTATATAATCCCATCTCATTCTTTTTAGTCGGGTTGATTCCATTATGGACAAACGTTGGTTTAATGCACTGTAATTAAAACCGATGCTCCTCTGAACCACTCTTCGCAATAACTTATGTCATATCCTAATTCCAAAAGTTTTGATTTCAGACTTGTCGTAGTTGGAACTGCCTGGTGTTTTATTTTTTGTCATGCTGTTTATGATCCGATCTAGCTCTAGATCACACAGAAACAAGTTTTTAGTCAAATAATAAATTAGAATTTTTATCTGAGTTTGTGAAGCAATGTTTAAATACATTGTTGATAAATCTCATCACACACAACTCCTGCTTATTTGCTGAGCGTTGATGTATGTTTTTTATCAACAAAATAAGTATGTAAATCATACGTTTGCCAACAAAATACAAAACGTTGATAAATGAAACTCAGATTAGTTGTATTCGTGATTCAGCGGCAGAAAACTAGTCTTTATGATAATATTTCATGTTGGGAAATTATTTGCCTTTCATATGTAACGATATCACCCAGCGGTCCAAACATTTAACAAAGTTAAGCCTCAAATTTTCCCGACAGTCAAAATATTTATTATACACAAGTTGTTTATGCGCGTTCCAATAATTTATGGCATAACTTTTGCACATAATCTGGATATAAACGAGTTTTACTTTATTAGCATTAGATTTATGAATGTGCCCACTGTTGCTCCCGCTTAAAAATGAAACTTTTTTGTGGATAAGTAAACAACCTCTGCGGAATATGAACATGTGCTGAGGCTAAAACGGAAAGTGACTCCTCGCCAATTGCTCGAAATGAGAAAAAACTTGTTCGTCCCGGCAAAAAAATCGCGTATCTGGTGTTATTAATGCGTCCCGTTTGGAGGACGTTGATGCTAAACGCCGAAAACGGAGGACCGAGAGGAAACAAACAATTTTTTCTGCCGCCCATATCGACCACGGCGGCGTCCTAATAACTTTGTGACCCCAGATCCTGGTACAAGGCGAGAGATTTGGAGGCCAAACATTCTATTGCGATACCAGTGGCGTAGGAAGGTAAGCGGCAGACTAAAATGAATCTGGTGTTTTTCTTTTCTTCGAAAACGTTAAAAAGTCACGTGCATTGTTAAATTAACTGAAAAACCTATTGTTGTTTTGGTTTCGTAGCGCACATTTAGAAAATAAAAAAACACTAACCATTCAAACGCTTGCAACCTGTGTTGGTTTAGATATGTGGACGACACTTTCACCGTCTGGCCGCATGGAGAACAGAACATAAAGGAGTTCCTGTACCATCTAAATAGCATCCATAGCGGCATACAATTCACGATGGAGATGGAGACCGATGGCGCCTTGCCCTTCCCGGATGTGATGGTGACAAGGAAACAAGACGGCATGCTAGGACATGGGGTCTATAGGAAGCCAACCCACACGGATCGCTCGCTACCTGCATGCAGATTTACACCACCACCCTGCCAAAAAACAAGGAGTCATCAACACTCTGATACAACGAGCGAAGCTAGTCAGCGAACCAGACGCAGAGCACTACAAAACAACGGATATCCTAAGGCACAGATTGAGAAGGAAGGAACCAGAAGAGCACATTGCTGCAGCATACCTGCCGTACCTCAATGGATGTACAGATAAGATCGGACGGTTGCTGAGAAGACATTAGATAAACGCCATCTTCACCGCCCCGGGAAGATAGCCAACGCCTTTCCGAAATATCGTTCGACGACTGAGGGGGTACAAACACAAGGTGTGTACAGCATCCCATGCAGCTGTGGGAAGGTTTACATCGGCCAACCCAACAGGTCGGCTGTAGCAGAACACTGAATGGAGACTGCCACACCGACATGAGTGTCGAAACGTCAAGGTCAAACAAGCAACGTGTGAAGCCTTCAAACAAAAATAGAGAAAGACATTTTATTTGCTTTTTTCATTTCTAATAATGGTCTTCTACAAGGATGAGTTTTGTCGCCCATTCTTTTCAACCTTTACATAAGTGACCTTCCAGTAACTTCATCGAGCAAATTTGTGCATGCAGACGACATGACATTGGCTTTGCGAAGTAAAGACTTTTCTGCACTTGAACAGAACCTTTCAAGTGACATCGAGATTATGAATTGCTATTTTAAAACCTGGCGCTTGTGCCCTAATCCATTGAAGACAGAAGTAACTTGTTTTCATCTCAACAATCACCAAAAGAGGAAACAGCTTCAAGTTATGTCAAATAACACAATTCTCAAACATAACTTCTCACTAAAATACTTTGGAATGGCTCTAGATACGTCTCTAACGTACAAGAAACATATAAGAAAATGTTAGTAAAAATTACAGACTAGAAATAACATTCTGCATAAGCTTGCTGGTACAAGTTGGGGTGCAGATGCAAGTGTACACCGTACTTCTGCAACTGCTTTATAGCACTGCTGAGTACTGCTGTCCTGTCTGGAAAAGATAGTCATCGCACAGGAAGAACGACACTCAACTAAATACTGCAATGCGGCTAATCACTGGAACAATTAAGCCAACTCCATTACCTTGACTTCTGAATCTTTCACACGTTGCTTCTCCGGAGATTCGCTTCGTATAAAGCTTGGCAAAAATATCAATCGGCTCCTAATGAGTTTCTGATTTCCCGAGATCTGCAAGAGTTATCTACAACTCTGCTAGACTTCTAGAAAACCTCTGCGGACAAAATATTTCCTTCGTGCTCCTTAAACTATTGAAGGTGGATGGTGTTCTTTTTGGCAACTTAAGAAATATGATATATTCAATCAATAGCTTATAGACGATCTTACAGAAAAGGTGGCAGCAGCTGACCTCTCGAGAAAGCCTTGGGTCGCACTGGTCATGGGAAATGGGAAATTTTTCTTAATAAATGGGATACATCTATCAACCCTTCTTGTGTATGTGGAGATACCCTCCAAACCATTGAACATATGATGCCCCCCTACAGCATGACCTGGTGGTGTGGAGTCTTCACTATTTACGGCTCCTAACACCTAGTAGGTGTAATGATAGTTTGCTCCTGTAACTGTACTTAAAGAATTGATGCGATCATGGAAACGTCTGAAGTGTCCACGGTAACGCTATTGGCTGCAGTCAGTATTGCACACCAACCCTTAATGTAAGAGTAGTTTACTCTTTTGATTAAATGAAGAATTTACTCTAATTAACGCAACGCCCGTTTCTATCAAGCTAGAAATGCACATTGTAATAACACTCCTGGTCAAATTTAAAGAAGAACACCACAACCCCCAGCCTAGGGGTAATTTACTCTTATGACTACTTAAGAATATTGCTCCAATCATCGGAACGTCCACTTCGACCAAGCTGGAAATGTACACTAACTCTAATGGTTATACTGGGTACATGAATACTCCAACCCTTACAATAACGAATAAGGGTAGTTTATTCCTATGATTACCTGAAATAGTGCTCCGACTAGCGAAACGCCTGCTCTAACCAACAAACCAGTTACATTTAGTATTTCATTTGTTTATGAACACTCTAATCCTTAATACTTATTAAAGGTTAGTTTACCTTTATGGTTACTTAAAGGAGTTACTCATTCTACAAATGCACAAAAACACTAAGGGTCACGCTCGATCAATATGCTATTTAAAATGTAATACTCGAAACCCTAGTATAAAGGTAATTTGCTCTTGATAGTGTAAAAAAATGCTCAGACCAGATATTTTCATTTGCATTGAATCGTTCACATAAGGATTTTGCTAAAATGCATCGATAATAAACGCAACTAATACGACGGAAAACAGCCGTCAGGTACTAGAAATGCCAAACAAAACAAACGATAAGTGGAAAACACAGAATTGTTCTATTTGAATAGATACTGATACTTATTGGAGTAAAAAATAAGATGAGAAAACGAAGAGGCTAACAATTTTGTAAGCATATATGAAAATATTTTGACAACGTGAACAACTACGCATTTTTTTTAAATATGATGTGTTAACTGGTCATTTGTTTTGAGTTTCACATTATTAAAACCCGGATTTTTGTTCACCAAGTTACTACCACAACTGCTACCAAATTAAAAGTACTCGAAACCAAAGTCTTTTAGAATAGTAGGTATATCTTGATACGTTACAACGAATAATGCATTCGAGACGCCACTGGTGCAGCCGCAAACAATGTGTAAACAAATTCGCGGCCACACAAACAGGTACCTTCAAAACTGATTCGACAAACACAAGTCAAGGTGGTAGTTCCACAACCGTCGATATCGGTGTTCTTACAACATAACCGTTGTGGGAGATAGCAAATTGAATAATCTCATCAAATAGAATGAAATTCGATGCGTTATAGACGGGAATGGAGTTGAGAAGGGAGCTGTGGGAACAGGGAAATTGGGATTTTTGATACAGATGAAGTGATTTCATTAGCTTTCGGGCATATAACCTTATTTAATGTGATTATACTATTTCGAGAAATGGCACAATAAATCAATATACAGTATTAGTGAATAAGTCCTGCAGGTGTTAATTACTGTTTTTTATTCATTTGATGATAACTTAAATAGATCTAGCCTATCATAGAAATTGCGCAACGATTTTGCTTTTCAGAACACATGTATAGTATTTTATAGAAGCTCTTCCCTTGACATGAGGCAAATTCCGCGACAAATTAGACTTTTCTTACAGTTACACACAGACAATTAAAAAGGCTTTCATGCTGCATGTACTTGTTGAGATAACGTTACAAAAAGTCACTTAAAATGCTATTCGCGTTATCTAGTGCGTTTTTTAGCTACATCATTAGTAATTTTCATTGTTCACACAATGTAAGTTTCGATTAAACTACTCAGTAAACATGTTTGCTGTGGGTGCGAGATTGTGGAAGATTGCTATTCCACAGGGTGATCCATGTGAACATATTTCTTCCACAGCTTCATAATAGTTGTAGATCCCTTAGATTTTTTTGAGTATTATTTTCTAAAATTATTTCAAAATATCAAACAACCATAAGTTAGTCCAGGAGAAAAACCCAAATACATTTGTATAAAACAGTTGCGTGTTTTCAACGATTATATAGTTATGGCAGAAATTCGTCTATTGATCCACCCTGTATAATAAACGGATAAAAATGCGTAGGGAACAAACAGCGAAAACAGATTTCTGTTTGAATGGTTACATTACAATGGGAATGTAGATTTTGCCTCCGAGATTTGGAGAGTTGGACATAATGTTTACTTTTTCAATGGTATACGGGCAGAGGATTATATGAACTAACGGTAGTAGGTAAATAGTTACAAAACAGAATGTTATTTACTTTTTTACCTTCCATATGCACGATATGCAAATGTTTAAAAAGCGGTTTGCACGATTGATCTTATTTGTATAGTATAACAGTTTATTGTGAATTTCTAGATGATAAAGCGGTGTCTATACTCCATTTTTGCCAACCACTGTATTGATAATTTCAGAACAAGTAATAATAGCCAACGTTAATATAATTACCATATAAAACGCCATAATATTTAATTAACAATAATAATAAAGTTTATTAAGTTACTAGATAATACATCAAATATAGAATTATACTAAATACAACGGAAACAAAAATGTAGTGGCATAAAAAGTAAGTTCTCGGAATTGCCTATTTTCAGACGTTTTGCAACAATTGAGATTTCTACATTAAGAATAGAACACAAGAACAATAGCATCACAATACCTACTAAAGCTGGAACATCGTAAAAATGATCTAAATTGGTTAAAAAAGTTTCTCGCGGATGATTTCAAAGTTCGTCAGATTACTTTCAACTTGATCCATATGTATTTGGAGAATTTTATCGAATTCATAAGGAAACGCATTCATACTGACGTTACCAGTAAACCAACATTTTACATAAGGTCACTTTTCCGTTGACCTATACGTTATTTGCACTGCGCGTGTAAACACCGTGAAACAAAGTTGCATTAATGACAGGATTCAGATATTAAACTGTTCATTTACCACTTGTACGCGTTGAGGTATTACCTAAACATAGCTAAACATAGTCCGGAATATACGAACTGGCCTTACCATGTTTGTTTTCTCGAATAAGAGGACGCAGCTTCCATCTGTTGTTTTGAAAACTTTTAGGTATTCCAACTATTTCGAAAGTTCAAGACTCGTTATAAGTGTTTCTGGTGCAGACGTGGGGTATGGTATAAACAGTACTTTATGAAACTGACGAAGACGCAATAATGAAGTTTGTAGCCTGGGGATCTTATTTGCAGAATAGGCATTCAGGTTTCCATTTAATAACTTGTACATTAATAAAAGTTAGAAGTTATACCTCAAGAGCGTAGTTTGTACGTATAGAACGCCAAGGGCTTTAAATAAATTAATTTCACCCTTA
This sequence comes from Rhyzopertha dominica, assembly GCA_025024175.1. Taxonomy (NCBI): domain Eukaryota; kingdom Metazoa; phylum Arthropoda; class Insecta; order Coleoptera; family Bostrichidae; genus Rhyzopertha; species Rhyzopertha dominica. The sequence continues at coordinate 50,280,239 of QCXZ01000041.1, forward strand.
AGCATATGTTTCTAACTAAGCAGATTGCCTTTGATTCATGTGTAATACTTTTTCTTGGGATTTTGTTAGGATTTATATGTACGAAAGCTTATCCATCATCAGGTGTAATACCAAAAGTACACGCTGTTTTTATTTTTTGTACAAATGTATAAATGTGTTTTCTACGGTACAAATAAAAGGTAACCAAATATATCATTCTCTCACATTCCGGATTTTGATTGGGATTCACTTGATCAACATGGTCACCACATCTTGCAAAATACCAAATTACGCCTTCTTAAATTTCAAAATTTCTGAAGGATTATTTTGATGTTGTGGCAAATATGGTGTTTAATATAGTTCATTCGCATATGGAGGCTTCCATTTGCAATGCAAAAAATCAGTAGACATTCCCGTTCTAAAAAATGACTTGTACTTGAAATGTGAAGAGTACACATTAATTAACTTGCAGCCTACATACAAGAAGGTGAAGCAATAGCTGACGGTTCTGTAACACCAATATATTTTAGTAAAAAATCAAGTCGGGATTCTGTTATATTGGAAAAAAGCTTGACCAAGGACGAGCAGTGCTAGCTGTCTTCTCAGACTTCAAGAAAGCATTTGAAACAATTAATAGTTCAAAAAATTTAAATAGAAAGTCTAATTTTATCCGTAGACTAAGAAAAGGAACCAAGTTGACTTTATAACCATGGTGATACCTCATATTGATTATTGTAACACAATTCTGTTTAATGTACAGAAAGGTGATATGGCCCAATTACAGGGAAATCAAAATAACTCATTTTCTGCCCTAAATATATGTCAAATTGGCTTCAGCCGGAAAACGAAAACTATGCTACAGTTTCTGCGTAAACACATTTTGTCATTGCAATAAACATATTAAAAAAGTACGTAAACCAAACCTAATTTCAGTTTTGAACAGGTTGGACAATGTTTTAAATCAGATGTTATTAAACGAATTACCAAGTGCAATCCGCGATTTTACGCCAATCTTAGCGAAATGTTGCCATTATTTTTGCCTTCATTATTATTGGAAAGTACAGGTACATTTTTTTAAAATATTTTGTTAGTAGTTGTAGTAAGTAGAAGTCTTTTAATACATAATCTGTTTTTAAACAGCTGTATGCCTTACTGGTGATATCTAATCAATAAAACTTATTTGAAATATGAAGAGTTAGGTTAGCTCGGCATTCTATTCTGTATATTTTAATTAATTAATTCGATTGCACCAAATTAACTCTTCGGACAAACTTTTACATTTCATGACCTTCTATACGTAATTATAAAAATACGAAGTACTAAATATTGATCGTTTTCGTCACACAAAACCAATCGCTCAAGTACTCGTGTTTCAAGTGCTTGTGAAAAGCTTTTATAAAATGTTTACCAATCATAAATAAAACGCGCACTAACTAGCGGAATACCCATTTTTTGTTTATTAACATTTGGTGCACGTGATTGCCTCAAACATAACATCCCATTAGGTACTGAACATTGGGTTCGTTATTTCCGTCAACAGTGCTTTTGTTAACAGCAGCTATAAATGCGAAAGGACAATTTGATGAGTTTCCGATTGTTTGAAGTTCATATTGGATGTAATTCTGTGGTGTAGCCGTTCCGTTGCTTAAAGGGGAACACGTCTTAGGTACGTGTTGGAGTTGCAGATTAAGACAAATGAGAAAAGCTGCAAACGGGGAGACGCGTTTGACGGCAAGTCAGTTAAGATACTAAACCCATTCCCCGGTTGTGCTGAAATGGCAATTCGTAAGGAACAGGAGCTACGAAATATTGTTAAAGTACGGCTAAACTTTACCACAAGGAAGAGTTCACACTCCAAGAGAAGGAAGTTGCTCCTGTTGAGTCCATACAATGGAAGAGAAATAATTCAGAACGGGGAAGAGCAGTTCATTTAATTTTTGTTCGTTTTAGTGACTATAAGATAATTACGATGTTTTATAATCACGTTGACCGAATTGCGGAAGATTTTTTATGCAAACGAAGTAGACCAGATTAGGTTGCATAAACTTCCAAATGCGTTTTTAATGAACTCATATCACGTGTAAAACAAGCCATAAATTTACTTGTACATCCTGTTTTCTCTCTTTTTTATCACTGCAAGGTTGTTCCTTGTGGGGGAGTGCCGGAAAGTGTTTAGGTATATCTTTCATTAATTTGTGTACGTTTGCTCTACACGAGATTTTGTTGTATAAATATAGAGAGCGTTCGAGACTTGTAACTTTCTAATACAACACATGTTATCCTATTCTGCGACTGTCCATATTCATTCATCTAGCCTACCTTATTACAGGGTGAGAATTTCAGAACCGAACTTTGAATCTTTTGGGTACGTATTTTTTGTATAGATATTATCTAGTTTGCTAAAGTCGCAAGAATTGATTCTTGATAAGACGAGTAAACTCATCAAACATTAGACAATAAAGGCTACCGTATAGAATTTATGCTTTGAATAGGTAGACTAATTAAATCGAAACAATGCGTCCAATATATTGAAGAATCATCAAGCGTTATTCCTAGAACTTTTACTTAACTATCATTCTGCCGTGTTAAAATAATAGTACATCGTTGATAAAGTAAACCATACATTTCAAAATAAGGGCTATTTGCAAAAATTTCAGCGACACTTAAAAATTCAGAATCTACATATGCTGGAATGTACAAGTATTGAACCTAATGGACCATTCAACTTTCCCCAAATTTAAGACACTCAACCTCAGACCAATGAAAAACTATTTGCCTGCCAGGCGGTTGTTGTACGCATTACAGGATCGTACTTGAAATCTTTCAACCGTTACACTATCAAAACATTTTGTCTGTTTCTTTGTATAATATTCCTCAAAATATTAGTCATGTTTGAAAAGAAAACCTTTGATTCCTTCTTTATTCGAAGATGGAATTTTGTCAATATGTGCAAAATGATAAAATTGTTTAATATAATTACTGCATTGGCTGGAAGCTTTGGCAGCATTTTCTTAAACCAATTTTCAAAAATTTCTGCCGTCATACTTTTATGGTAATGTGTCCTTCATCTTCATCTCGAAATTTTTTAACGTGGTTTAATTGATTATATCGCCATTCCAAAATTCGTGGGAGATTCTATAAGCACTTGGCGTTTACTAATTTTCTTATAATGCAACTCCATTGTTCTTAAAAAATTACGTAAACTTCCTTACAGCAAGTAACTTTTAGCTCAGTTTTATTTTTCTTGTGTAATTCTGCAATTGTTAATACACAATTATTTTTGTATGCCTCATAAATCATACGTCATATTAAATTTTCATCATCTTTGAAAACCCTCGACGAACCATCGTCTTTTCGCACTTTTCTGTACTGAATTCCATTTATTTGTCACAGTTGATTGTGAAATTTTGGTCATTCTACTGGGATTTGCTTTGGCCCTACTTTCTCCCTCCGCATTTTTGATGTATTCATAAACATTTAAAACTATTTGTTTGGCTTCAGGTGGTAAATGATTATGATTCCGGTTAATGAGATTTGACTATTTAGGTAACATTTTCAAGATTATTGTCAAAAACATCTTACGCTATTTCGACATCTTCAATAACATCTACGCTGATTTTTCAAAATTTATTGCTATTTTAAAATAAACCTTACAAAACGCAAATAAAATGTATAGTATTGAAAAAAAAACTGTTTTGTTGAGAAATTTTACAACTAATAACAGGCAACAAACGAAAAACACGGGAAAATACCAGAACTCGACTGGCTGACACACGAGAAGAAAATGTAACAGCACAAGAAGGGATCAGAAGAGATTAAGTAGGTTTTAGAGTTAGTGCATTTCCAGTAATTAAAGATTTATGTATGTTTTCTTAGAATATAATTAAAAGTAGATTGCAGGTAAATCTGTTCAAATACCTTAAAAAAACTAAATTTGCAGAATATTCCTCGTCGGTCTTTATCGATGTTAAAGACTGTAATGTTACAGGTTACTGACAAATTTCTTCGCACTGATAGTGTGTTCTTTCAGTGGAAGAACTCTTCACTTCATTGAAGGCAAAAGTTCTTAAGACTTCTGGACTGAGTCAATGAAATATCCAAACATATCCATATCAAAAACTGTTATTAAGTTTGATTACGAAAGAATTTTCAAATTATTTCAAACTGCGCGAAATAGCTCGTTTCCATCCAAAACTAACACTTTAATGCAACGCAATGGGAATTTCCTTTTCCTCGGGGTGTCTAGGCACTGTTTAAATGTAAACACTATTCCCGCGCCGGAGAAATGGTTCGAGTAACGTTTGCGGATCTCCAATTGTGGGTTCGCCCTCAAAGCGATTTTGATCGACTCGCAATGCGGAACGTGCTTGAGGTAAAAGGATCTAGGAAACTAGGTGAACTGTTCGAGCAACGAGGCAGCAAAAGGTGCCACTGGGGAAATCGCAGATGCTCTAACGGTGTTGTCGATAATTGGCATCGGGAACAGTTTTAATAACTTCAGAAGCGGGATTGGAACCAATAATGCCAAAAGGGACGATGTGCGCGGCGGCCTGATGTAACGCTTTGAATGAAGAACTTTACATACTTTCAGTAGGCGAGCCTGGAGGTTGATGTAAAAATAATGGGCGGTTGTTTTCTTAAAAGGTCGGCAAGAGGACTTGCAGTGTATTGAGTTTGAAGAACCTGGCAAAATCTCTATTTTTCAAATATTATGTATTCATTGTCTTGCTGCAGCGCGACAATTTATATCAGCTTTACCCAGTATGACTTGTAGGTCAATAACTTCTAAAAATGTGTAATTCGTAACAGTTAACTTAAGATATGTCAAAATTCCTGCATACAATAACACAGCTCGTTCAATATAACCCCCTTGCCTGTCCAAAACACGTTGCCATCGCTTCAGCAGTAATTTTGTCAAGAGGTTTCAGCAGCATGTGCTGTTGCATTTTGGGTTGCATTTTTAATTTCGTCAGGATCATTATCATTCGTGAAACATCCTGTATATGTCACAATGGTAGACTTTTAAATTGTAGATATGAAAGCGTCTTTACAACCAAGTAATCTAGGTTACAAGATTAATTTCTGGTTGTTCCAAGTGTACCCCGGAAACGAAAATACAACTTCTGGTTTGCGAATTATTTTTCACATTTTTCACGAATATTGTGTGTAAATGAATCACAGTCAAGTGCAAAAATTCGTTATCGTATGTTAGTTCTTTAAGGAGTTATTACTAGTGAAATGTTGATATGACGAGCCAAATATTACAACACATTTAATCTGGAATTGATCAGAGCCAGAATGGTTGGTACAATCCTTCTTAAACAATCTAGATTTCTTCTTCTACAGAATCTTTGCTTACAAATAAATTTCACATAATTTCTGTTCGTGGCGTATAACTAACTAAGCTGCTTTTTATTAGATAACCAATTATTATGTTCTTATACCACGCAATACAGATCACTCGTATTTTCCACTGGTTAAAATGGATTATCGAAGTATACCTGTCGAGCAAGCATCTTAAACCTCATACTGCAATGTTGCGAATGTTATATCCTGCTCATATAAATTCCATTCTATCTCATGGGATATTGGAGTAGGGATATAAGATCAAAGCTGGAATTTTATTTAGGCCTCAAAAAAAGAACCTTTTGTGCAAGTTATCCTAAACACGGTATACTTCCTTGTAAACGGAACCCTCCCATAAATATGCTTATAATATCAAATAAGATGTAGATAAATTGTGCAGTAACTGGTTAAAAACATTTGAATTGCAATTAATGAATTGTTTTACAAACTTGTAATGATCTGTTTGCTTTGTTTTATTTTTTGAGTAGTTTTTTCCGAGTTGTTGGATAGCTACTGTTTTATTGCGCACAGCAATAGAGACGTATTGTAGTTATTATTAAGATTGTTTAACATGTTTTGCAATAACCTCTATGGCATTTTTTGCAGCTACTAGAGAGATTAAATTGATTTGTTTCCTGTTGTTACGTATTTCATACAACATTGTTACGTATTATGGATTAGTAAATTTATTACAATTTTATTTTACACATTTATATCATAGATATGTGTAAATTCTTTATTTAGCGGTCATTGTTTACTTGTCTAGTTACTATTGAAAAAATTGGGTTATTATTGACGTTTAAGAAGTCATTAGCATTTTATTTAAATACTATAACCAAAGATTAAGTATGTACTTAGCAATTCTTTGTAGATTTTTATTTTCCATTTTGGAGAACTTTGTGATATGGAATTCGACATACTTAAGGAGGCATAATGTTAAGGTCCATTTTTCATATTTGTTTCTTCACCAATTTGCTTGACCTGTTACATCTTTTTGGTTCAAAATTTTAATTTCGTTTGTTTCTTTCAGATTTACCGGTCAAGCTATTGGAGCACCRGCTTGGTAAGTTTTGATTTGATTATCTATAACTGTTTTTTTTAATGTTAGTGAGTATAGTCGTTGGTAAATTATACCAACTTATTTTAGCTGTTTACACAAAATTTATCTTCTTTCGACGGTTGAAAGTGGATGAACTTTATAGGAATTTAGTTTGCCAAAAGGTTATCATGATACCCTTTTCAGTTTGAGTTCATTTTAACGGTACTACTAGTTGCAGTAATAAAGAATCTAAGTACTTAATATTATAACTTATACTACTTATTTTTATATTATCAAAAACTACACCTTACACCTCTCAGTAGAGAGAATAATGTTTACTATTAACTTAAATACAATGGCGAACGATCATTGTATTTATGAATGACATTGAAACTTTATCTTATAATACAGAGCGTAACCTTTAATGCCATTCGAGTGTCACTGTTTTACATTGATGTAAACGCTCTCTAGAACCGATTAAGCCAGTATTTAGGTCGATGTTGTTATGCTTTTTTATAAAACCTTATCAGTCATGTGTGATAGATGATCTAGGTTTACATAATATTGATTTTGGACACGACCATAGTAGCTAAAAATTGTGCGACATATATTTTAAAGAAACATGAGTGGCTTCGTTACTTGCTTGCTGTATAAGGAACAGAATGCAGGAAACGTTTAAAATTGCTTTGGATCTCAAGGCATAAATGTTTTATAATGCTCAGAAACTGGTTTTGCTCGCATTCTCCTTAGCTCTCCGACGATTATCTCCATCATTCGAGCGAAATAATGCAAATATGTGTTTATCTTGGACCTGAAACAATATTTACGTTCATTCTCCCATAATCTGTTGTAACCTCGACTACCGACCCACATGAACGGAATCGAAAACAAACTAATCACCCGAAAAGAAACTGAACACCGCGTGTTCCGAAAATAACTCGTTCTCGGTAATGAAAAGATTCTCATTCAAAAAACAGACCGGTTTGTATCACATTCAGKCGGGGATTATCGACAAACGTGTCCGGGGATTTTAGCACTGTACGAAACTGGGTGTTTCTAGGTGTAGTATCAAATGATGCGGGACCAACGAGAATAAAAAATAAAATTAATTTAGCGCATTTTCCTTGTATCGTCGGAATGTATTTTTAATCAACCTTTATTTCTCGGCATAAATACAATAACACAGTATATCATTCGATGGGCTCTAAACTGCATAATAACTCTGGCTTCGAGACCAAGTTTATTGTGGTGGATGCCCTAGAGACATATTTTAACAATACCTAATATGTATTTATTCAATTAACAAACAATCTACGCCTTTTACATTTTTAATGTTTCTGAAACTTTATTGTATGCTTTACTGGCTAGTAGACCTACATATATTTATTCTGGAACTTATTTGAGTATGTACATCGTTAGCCATTATAATAGTTATAATTGACTTTTATGTTTTGTGTTTTATTTTATAAATTCATTTAATTTCTTCAAATTCTAATACAACACTAAGTCTGGGAGTATTAAGTATAATATACAATCGGTCTATGTTAGTCAATTTATTATTATAATTAAACAACAGTTTTAAGATTTTGTTCTGAAGTATTTGAACAGCTTTAAAATTATTTTGCAACATGCTTCCCATATTAGCAACAAATATCTGAGATGGGAAAGAAAAAGGGCATTATAGACGCCATGTTTAATATCATCAGTGAGGTAATTTCTACATCTGTATAGTATTCGAATCATAGCCATATTTTTTTTTGCAAATACATTTAATGTGCCCGAAGACGAAGACGAAGACAGTATCATCAGCGAAAGTGCCAACCCCAGACTCAGTACACAACGTGAGTACAGTAGTGGACCCAGTACAGAACCCTGGGGTACACCGTACTCACTCTTTGGCATGTCGCCATTTACATCATTCAACCTAACACATTGCGTCCTAGCTGTTAAATATAACTTAAATATACTATGTAAGGTTCCTCTAAATCCTATACAATAGAGCTTTCTTAATAGGATTTTAGTTCTAACTCCGTCAAAGACCTTCCTTAAATCAACAAACATTGCTACAGCAAATAGCCTTTCATCTAGTGCCCTAGCCTAGACGAATAGTTAACAAAATCCATGGTTTCTCCGTACTGCTATTTATATTTAACGAACCCATACTGAAACTGATCTATTTGATTGGATTTAATTATTTGCTCGATAATTTTTAAGAAAATACTTATTATTGCAATTAACCTATAGATATTAATACATTATTTGCTTCTAGACTTAAAATTTGGTCATATCTTACTTATTTTCAATTCATCTGGAAACCTGCCAGTTCTTAGAACATTATTCACTAATTTCGTTAATATTTGTATAATGGTATCTTTCAAGTTTTTTATTTCTTTAGCTGTTACCCCATCGTTTTGTTTCCGTTCAGATATAATTTGCTTTATCTCCCGCTCTGCAAAACTACTATTTTCACACGCAACTTGCACAAAATTAGCATTTATTCCTAAAGCCTGTATTTTGATCATTTAACTCAACCACAGTCTTTTTTTCCTATATCTGTAAGTTTTGATTTCAGTGGTTTACAAGATTATTGATATTTGTAATTTTTCAGTACCAACCAACAAACTGTCAATATGAGTTTTTACATCTTATTTTTAAACAAATCATTTACAAATTTCCATTGTTTTTTTACATCGGTACCTGTGCCTTCCCTCTGAGCTATTTTTAGGGAATTTATATTATTTATTTTATTTTTTATTGCTTTGAACTCCATATGTAGTTAAAGATTTTGGGGATTCTTTTTTTTATTATTATATAGTTAATTTTTTTGTTTTACTAGTTCAAGATGGTCTGCATTAATCAATTTGTTGTTTTATGTATTTTGATTGGTTTTATAAATTTTGACCTTTTTACAGACTATTATAATATCAATGAAGTCTTGAAATGACTTTATAGTTGAATTTATATTGAAATTTTTATACTTCATAGTCTTTATTTCATAAAGTTCTTTGAACATATATTTTCTTACTTTCTTTCAATGAAAATGTTAGCAGTGTATAACCTGACCTGACCTGAAGTTTTTTTTTGGTTCCATTAAAACTTACAGCTTATGAAACATTGGAGAATATTCCAGGACTTTAGCTGTTGCCTGAATCTAGATTTAATATTTAATCCACAGACAAACCTTTCATGATTTGTCGAACAAGTTGTCCTTTCAAGGGTAAGAAAGATTAATTTTTAACAAATATTAGTTTGGACAGGGTTGGTACTGTAGTGTGATTGATTCGCTTGCAGTGTTATACATTTGTTTCAATATCTACCTCTGAGGCGTTTTCAAATTGTAAACCTCACATGTATGAAACAGATTGCGCGATTTTGAAAATAGTTTTTGTTGAAAATTAATTCCTTTTGCCCTAAAAGAGACAACTTGTTCGACAATTCATGAAAGTTTTATCTTTGGCTTAAACAGCTAGTTCTGGAGTATTCTCTAATGTTTCCTAAGCTGCATGTTTTGATGGAATCAAGATCTTCAGAATGGAGGCCAAGATATTTAAACGAAATTTATCAAATTTTTAAATGTCTGTCATATTCTACATGAGATCTATTCTACATGAGATCGACAGACATACATAAATAAATGCTCTATGAATGTACCACAATCAGCGTGTTAACGTAGTATAATTTTACTTGTCGGATATGACGCTGGTTGGGCAAATTACTCTTTGGTACTTTCTGTAAAAGATGTTAAAGAAGCACAAGATTGATTACTAGGAAAGTATGTTAGTAGAAATATTTGAACTGGGTTTTCTGAAAACGGCTGCCTAATGTATAAAAAACAGCGTAATCATTAATTCATCTACTATTGAAGAAATTCAAGAATTTTTGTATGTAAATGAAGATAGTGGTGAGACCACGTCTACGAAATTTTGTACCTAATGCTACAACGAGTTTATAGAGGAAGTTGGGAAAGTATTAAAAAAAGTAGAACATGTTATCCGTAAAGAGATAGAACTCGATTGGTACAGGATTTAAGTATTAACGTGGACGACAAATTCAGTGACGAAGTCAACATACGGAGCGTTACAAGAAGCTTGCCAGGAGTCATATGTGTTGGTAGTTCAACAGTAACTTGATGGAGTAAGGGTTTCAGGGTGTTGGACTAGTGTTAAAGACGACTACAGAAGTTGAAGACCTTATACTGCTACCAACAACACTTTTGCTGCCATTGTAGCTGCAACAATGGAAGATGGAAGACAGCATGGACGAACAAGCAATAGACATATGTGAGTCCTCCAGATTTCGTTCTGATCCTCCAGTGAAAAGGAGAATTTATTGACTTGGAAGGATAGAAGCCCTGCAACAGCAAGTGCGTTCCAACTGCTGAAACATCTTGACAAAAATGGCGTATTTAACGACATTATATTACTGCCGAAGCGATGGCAACGTATTTTGTATATGCAAGGGGATTATTTTGAATGACTTTATTGCAATTTTTTTAAATTTACGTTTCATTTGCGCTGTGTTGTTGTGTTCAAGAATTTTGACGTGACACTCGTATTTGTATTAGAAACGGTTGTTAAACATAAGTAGGCTGTTTTATGTTTTCTGCGTTCTCGAATACCAAAGAAAGCGAACMTTTCCCACCCCAAAAAAGCAGCCTAATCTGATGGTGGCCACGAGCGGAAAGATAAAGGACACTCATCCCAAAAAACGAACCGGTTCCTACCTCCTCCATCCTCTTGTTGTTGTAGATGATAAGCGCGTAGTTCCTCACCAGCTCCTCCCCGCGTATAACACTCAAATTCGGGAACAACTTCGCCAGCGTCCTCAAATGCCACACCCTGAACACCAAAAGGTAACCCTTCACTTCCACCAACTCGGGAAAACTGACGCGCTCGAACTCGTGTTCCTCCACGTCCTCCATCAGAGATATCTTCAGGTTGCCGTTGACGACGGTGCAGTTCTTCAGCTTCTCGAACTCGCCGAGGTTGTTCTTGATGTCGACGGTGCCGCAGACCTTCCCGTGGAGCGGCGCGACCGCCCCCAGCAGCAGCAGCCCGAGTATCACGAGCGGCGCACGGCTGACTGGCATCGTGGTGGCGTCGGGAGTTCGCGCGGGGTACACATGCTTCCGCCTCGACCGTTTGCGACCGACTGAGCCGAGGATACGGCGCGCGTGAGTCACGGACACCTCCGTCGGTCGGCGGCGCCCAAGTGGCCACTCTGTAGCGCGTCTGCGAKGAGCCGACCGGCTGGGGGCACCTGGGGGCCCTTTCGGCGGGTCGCTGACACTACGTGACGTAGAAGAGTTATCGGCGTCGGAGGAGGCGGTGTTTTGATACTGGAGCGTCTGGTGACGTCGTCGGCGGCCAGCGGCGAAGATCGAAAGTGAAGACCGCGTCGAGGCTGCGTCAGTTTCGTTGGGTAAGCGCCTGATAACTTCGTCATTCCTTGATAGTGTGACTCCAATTGCATATTTTCGTAATTTTTTAAAATAGCTGAAAGAGCCTACTGAATATAACCTTCATTTTCAGGGATAATAGGAAAAGTTAACTTGATACAAAATTACATAAAGTTTTTTTAAAAGTGTTTAATGTTCTTGTGTAATTCTTCAATTGTCAATACAAAATTATTTTTGGATGCTTCATAAGTACAATTTTCCAGTCCTCCATGTCCTTTATTCAGTGCTGTATTACATATTTTTTAGCACTCTTCTTCCTCGTGGTCCTACATTTGTTAACATTTTGGTGCATTTTGTTCGTATCCCGTCGCCTTTCCTTATTGATATTTTCATTCCCTTTTCTTTATATCGTTCTTGACTTGTTTCTTTGTTCTTTGTATGATTTGTTCCAGCTTCTGGGTTAGTCAGTTAGTCAGTGAAATATTCTTTCCATGTGTTAATTATTTCATTGCCTTCTCTCACACTCTTTATTACTTACATTATAAAAAACTTTTGGTTTGCTTTGCTAATTTTTTCTGTTCTTGTTCGAAGTTCTTGCCAAATTCTGATGCAGTACCATGCTGTTTTCTAAGTATTAATTCGTTAATGTTTGCTCATTATTGTTTTTTGTTTCTTCCTCTTCCTGTTCCGTTAACCTTCCGACTTTACCATTTAAATCTCTGGATATAACTATTTTCTGTAATCTCTGAAAGTTGTTCCCAAAAGCTAATTTTATCTTCTATTGTTTCATCTTCACTTCACAACTAAACGTTATTGCCGTTTCATTTGTATCTATTATCTCCATACTTTGTTTTCCTTTCCGTTATTTTCTTTCGTTAATCTTCTTTTGTCCGATCTTATCTGTTTGCTACTATTATTATGGTTATTGTCATGTTTCCATCTTTACTATTCTAAACTTATTTTTTTATTTCCTGCCACCTCCTCTTTCCTGTCTAATTTTTCACTTGCAACGAACCCAATTCCATTTCTGTCCATTAATATGTCAAATGTAATACACATTTTTAACCATTTCTTTAACATTCTATGTTTTTTCACGTTTGCTATAACTTTATTACTTCTTCTTATCTTTTGATGCTCTGGAATGTATATACTCGTAGATATATACTGAGTAAAAATATTTTACATATCAGCTCTAAACTGCAAATTTGTGCTTATCATTACCTATTTATAGTAGAACTGTATGTGGTATTCTTTCAGGTTTTCAGAGAGTGTACATGCATCAATACCTAAAAGTCTTTCATTATAATTAGACATCAATGTTGATAAAGTAAACGAATACAAATATTCGTCTATTCCTATCAAAATAATTAATATATTTGGTTTGTTACATATTCGATATCGAACGTAAGGTTTTCAAATTCTGGTAGCACTAATAAATGTTTTATAGGCATTTCGACTGTTTCTTCATTTCCCATTCAGGGTTTTCCTTATCTAAAATTATATTTAATTAAACCTCAAGGGAGCATACAAGGAAAGTAGTTTTAATCTTGCCTTAGAGGCCAACACTTTTTGAACTTGTCTTCTTTTGTGGCACTTTCTCACTGGACTATAACGATTAAATGTTACTGCGTGACCCTGCATTGTCTTCCTGAAGAACCACGTCTCGCGACAGCATTCCCGACCACTGTGTCTGTTTTCGACCAGCATAGTTATAAGGTCCACAATGTCCAAAAACAGGTAACCTAACCTTTCGGCAACTGTGCGTTGTGTTCGAATGTTTTATTAGCTTGAAAGGTAGTGTAATGTTATAATTAACTTATTGAAATTTGCTTTTTTTACTTGAAGTAAACATTTTATAAAAATATTAAATGTAGTACTAAGAAACACACCGGAATAGTATAAAAATAGTTTGTTTGTTGGTTTAATCTACTATTAATTTTCAAAAACATCTTGATTGCTTTGTACTAACTGTTCCGTTAGTAACAAAGGGTTTTGACTTAACAAAGTCTGAACACATAATCTAATTTTCGAATAACATTAACATTAAAATAATTACTATTGGTAAACATCTGAGATCTTTCATACTAACAGACATTGTAATATTTGTTAGTTTGTATTATGGGTATAAGTTTTTTGAGTTTGCGATAGTCATATTTATTTGCATGTCAAGTGTCAAAAACGATCATCATAGCCACGAACCGGTAAGATAGAAAATGTACATTGCACAAGTTATAAAAATACGCTGGGGATTATTATTAGTTTCGAAAACAGATTTACTTACTTTGTAGGATATGCAAGTAAACAGCAGGTATATTTTTTGAGTTTTGAAGGAATATTTTATATTTAAATACCTACGGAGTTTTGTTTTTGTAATATAATCATTCGTTAGTTAATATAATAAGAATGTTCTTTTCTTGTCTTATCTGTGTGACTGATGAAAACGAGCCACGAACTGAAGAGAATTTTTGTGCTGCAGTCAAATGCATTTTTATAAATCAATCTTCTAAACCTTCCAGCCATAATCACATAAAGTATCTAATCGATTGACCGCTTGCACTTGAAAGGGTGAAATTGAATTCTACCACTTCACATAATCCGTCTTCTTTCTCACGTAATTTATGGTACTTCGTTGTTCATTTGACCTACTTCAAGTAATGCGGATTTATTTCTCAAGCTAAAAGCGTCTGCTCGACGTATCAGATAACAATGCTTTTAGCTTTTGTGTTGTACAAAAATTCAGTATTTTCATTCAGGAAAATTGACTAAATAATTTCATCGTTAACAATTGGATTACATGAGACACAAAAAGTGCCTTTGGATATATAGGCCTTTAAATACTAATACTAGTAATATAGTGATAAGAATGTTACATGTTACATGCCTAACATCAATATATTTAATAGCAATCTCTAAAGAGATATGCGAGTACATATTCATATCTAATTGGTTCAAAATTCAATCGTAGTAATAAATAATATTTTTTTATTATTATATGTAATATCGGAAACCAATTGAAGCAATTTTCTGAAAATTTGTAGGTAGTTTCATGCTGGTATCATTGCTGATAGGAACTTTGTTAATTTAAATGGAACACCCTGTATTTTATGACATTTTTAGAATCCTTCATTATCACTTTGTTAATCTGACATGTGGTTTGTGGTTAATTCAAGTTTTTAGAAAATTTTGACATTGCGGCGTGCTTAAAAAAATTAATATCTGCCTTTTTTGTACATGTGTAATTCACCGTTGTTTGCTTTGCACTATATTGTTACCATACTTCCATCTTCTTTACTACTTACTACTTTATCTGTATTTTTCTACGTAGACTTTGTCGTGCACATTAGTATTTCCTTAAATCTCATCCAGATTAGTTCTATATCGTCTTCATTTTCTTCTTTATTTATTATTTCGATTTTTCGTAAGTTCTTTATATCTGTTTGCGATTTAATTTACAGCTAGTTTATACACTCAAATTATTTCTTTTGTTAAAATGCATGTCTATGCTGTGCTGTCTACACCTCAACCAACTTCAGATAATACTATTTCGCTGTCATTACAGCTCATCAGTGCAGTTTAGGTGTAGTGTAGACAACACGGCATAGAACTGGTTTTGCTTATATACCAAAGCAATGGTATGATGAAAGTAAGAATTTAGGATGGCAATGCCATCTGTCAGCATTACAGTCAGTAGTACCCGTTAAGGCAGCTAGGTGGCTGTTATTGCTTCTGTCTTTGCTTCTTTGGTGGCCTGTTTCTTCCTTCTTATTTTTATTGTAATGGTCACTATATATTTCAGAATCTCACTTCAGCTGACCTAACCTGACCTTACCTGATCTATTATTTATATCAGTCGATATACAATCTATTATGTAACTAATATAAGATATTAGTTGTCCAAGTCAATTACTTCGACCGTAGCATCGTGCTTTGTCGATTTCTTGTTATAAAAATAAGCATTTGCAAATTCTACCGATCGAGAGCATCGTTATCTAAGCTTTGAGACTTTGTAAATCCTGCTTATGTATGAATGAGAAACGACCAGTTGCTATCGTCATTTCCTGTTTTCATTTTACCCACTGACGTGACTGTGACGTAACTTTCACCGCAAAACCTGGATTAATTCCGTTTGTAAATGAGTTTTTGGTTGAGCTGTTGGCGCAAAGMTKATCTTATCAACCCTGACTTTAGCMGAGCTTTTTGTGCGTTTCGTTTCGCACATAAGCTCGGATAAACAGACGACAGGGCCGCTGTTTGAAGATTTCGTTCAATTTTTGTGCGCCTGGTTGATGTTGATGGCAGTCGTTGGAGTCTTCGCTTCGAACTTAATTAAATGTTCCCAGCTTTTTGCCGCGTTTCGGCGTAAACATTTGAATAATAACGCGACGTCTGCGTTGTGAAAGAGTTAATGATACTATGCTGCTACGCCAGCGAAAATTAGATGAAATACATTAGCGTTGGGAAGGGAATACGTCAGCATAGATGAAACACTAGGAGAGAAATAAACATAACGTTATTGTATGTGTGCACAAGTAATAATGGATTATATGCAAAAAAATGTGTAGATGTATAGGGTACCTGGTTATTCAACGTTGTTGCTTGAAAAATTTTTAATATTATTGTCATTTCGAGTCTAACCAGCTCTTTTATTAACAATATCCCTATAACTACTATCTATTTTTCGCACCAATCAAAATTTTGTTTAAATTTTCGTAACGTCGAATTTAAAATTGACAGCCCATTGAAATTTTATGAGTAAAATGAGAACTTCAGGTATTTGAACCTTATCGATTAATTGACTCAATATTACTCTGAATATTTTGAGATTTATGTTTTGCTGCTTCGAAAAATGGTAAAAAGTGCATTTTTTTAAATGGAATACCTTGTATATTATATCCAAAAAGCAAAACTGATGTGATATGCTTTCAGGTGTAGTACTCGTATATGATTTACCTATATCCAAATCTTAAGCTTCTAGTAACAAATGCAAATATTGTTTTTCCTATCAGGGCAATGCTACAATACGTTTTCCGTAAACCTCTAACCTAACTTAAACTGTCTGACTACCTATATAAGTTAAACCAGAAAATAATTGTAGTATTATTCAGTATTACCATACTAAAATGAAATACCTGTCTGTGATCCTACTTCCATTTTTTATTTTTTTCCCAAAGCAAAGTAATATCTTATTTTTAAATGCTGAAATTAGTTTCCCTTTAAAAGACATAATAAGGGAAAACAGAAAAATTTCAGAGAAAGGAATTCATGATAACTCAGAGGCGTTGCTCAGTTCCATCACACACAAGGGTTTTAAAAAGCTTAAAAGATAAGAGTTATTTTAATGTAAAACTTTCATAGTTATTATAAAGAGGATTGTTTTACTTCAATGTTAGAAACTGATCAGTATAGTGTAATAAGCACGTATCTGTCAAGAAAATTTATCAAAGAAGGTATTGATACTTTAATAGTTAGCAGAATAACTGGTTAATAATGACTGATATCACTAGCGTACCGATATTTCAAACTTTAGATTTTTTTTAACAAAATAAACTCGATACAACTGTCATTGAGGAAAAAAATTATGCCTCAAACAAATCGCATTCATTATTCCAATGGAATCAGAAATTTCACAATATGTCAAAAAGAAAAAAGGCTGGTAAATTAATATCACCCTTTTGTTTTTGGAAGAATATAACGATGTTTACATACAAACCCTTTTTTCTAAAAAAACAGGTTTTCTCGGAAGAACGGAAGGTGACCTGCCAGCCATTTAAATATCTTATAATACCGGTCTGAATTTAAAAGTCGATCGGATTATACAAGATGTTTTTATTCCTACGTTTGGTACAGAATTATGTCAAGGCTGCTACTAATTTTCATATTTCGAACGCGCAAAATTCAGGAAAGCTATCGCGGACATTTATATCTTTTTTAATAGAGCCTTAAATCATACAGTTTATTTGTAAAACTGACAGCCTCGCTGGGTGGCCCGTAAAACTTCGAATTCTTGACATTTCTGGATTTTACCGAGTAAAAAAATTTGCATTTGTTGGACAAATACAAAAAAGTTTCAGTTTTCAATTATACGCTGCCTCGTAAACGGACTTCCCTCGTTTCTCGCMAATGTAAACCCAATATGTAAACCTCGTTGATTGGATTCTAAAAATAGGACGAAAAAGTCCGTCCAGACGCTTTTGTAAACAAACGATTATTATTTAAAAATCAGGAATTTTACGACCGTGACGTTCGCTACTATACACATTATGCTGTTCTCGAATGAAATACCGTTTTTTGTGCGCATTAAAATGGCATTAAGCGTTTTTGCACGTACATCAGAATGGATACTAGGTCGAATTTCAATGTTCACTGGGAAAAAATTGATGGGAAGCCAGTCATGTTGACTGGTCGAATTAAGCTTCGAATTTTTCAGGTAAACTCTTATTTGCATTTCAGTATTTTTCCGTGATTGAAAAATAATTCCTGTTTAGTTTGACTCGATTGTGTGTTTGTATCTTGTATGAACTCCAACGCAGTTTACGAATTTTCAATCTACTCGGTGACAGATTCAATTTTCAACTGTCCGCAATGCCGTGACATGATTAAAAGTATTTGTGTGGCCTTCTCTGCAAATTTTCTTGTTGCATTCAGTATTTAACAAATCAAAAATCGGGATTTTAAGCCCCATTTGAAGAATTACGTCCATTATATCATATATGTTTTCGGAAACAAAAGAAATTATTAACCAATCTGACGTTTCGATTACACCTGTAATCTTTGTCAAAGAAGGGAACCTCAAAAAATCGTCTGACGCGAATTCAAACAAAATTTAGAACGCAAACAAGCAAATCATCAAGGAAGCAAGACATCGTACAAACAACGTGTGTTACCTGATTAAATTTAAACTGGCCAAAGAGAAAAGAATTACCTATTAGGTATACACTACTTGATAAAAGAAAATTACAAAATAGCTATCCAAATATCACCCAACTCATAATTTCCACTATACAGGGTGATCTATAAGCTCTATGCCAAATTGAACAGATGAATAGTGATGATATTCCAAGTAAAAAAATGTTATATGAGCGTATAGTTTAGAAGTTATAAGCATTTTAATTATTTACAGTTATTTAATTCGTCTAAAACATTTTAATAAAAAACTATAGATTATAAATACAAATTATAAAAGCTTCACACCTTCAAACCAAATATCGTTTTATGCGCTGCACAAAATTTGCATCGTTTGTTATTACATGGCTTGCATTTATTATTATTTGTATCAATTTGTCGCAATTGGTAATCTCCACCTGATAAACCAGCTGTTTCATATAACCCCACAGACAAAAATCTAAGCGATTGAAATTCGGCGAGCGTGGCGGGCAAGCTACTGGGCCTCCATTACCAATCCAATGATTTGGAAAATTATTATTTAACCAGGTAGTTACTTCTCTGCCTCTATGTGGTAGTGTGCCGTCATGCTGATACGACATATTAGGGATCACATTAAGTGGTACTTCGTCTGTTAGATCGTAAAGAGTATGCTCTAAAAGTTGTCTGTACAACTCTTCATTTGAGTGATCATTTATGATCTGTATTGGCAGCAAGGTATTATTGAAGATGCCACTCCAAACATTTACACTAAAACGTCTAACTGCCCAGGGTTTACTCTGTAAATTTGATTATCCAGGAAAGGTAAATTGCTATTGCCTTATTTTATTTTATATTAGGATTTTGACTAGGTATATTCAAATGATTTAGAAACCTACGTGACTCTTCCATACCGTGGGTCCACACACACACACACAATCGTCACAGAATACCAGGATATTATGCAACGTCGTTAATGTCATCCATTAGTTTATTGTGAAAAGATTCGATTGCTGTCATTGTTGAATATTTTGGTTTGAAACCATGTTGACGTCTAGTTAAACTTCGCAATATACGAATACAACCTATGCAACATACTATACTTAAGTTTTGGAGATTGAAGAAGTAATAGTTATTGGCATGTAGTTATCTATCTCTTGGGGTTCAGCCTTTTTAAACACAGGAATGACTCAAGCGGTTTTAAACATAATAAGCAAAATAACAGTTTTAAATGAGTCGTTAATTATACGAATAACAGGTATTACTATGGTATAGACAGCTCTTTTTTAAATAAAAACACGGTAATATCGTCAAATCAAGCAGATGTTTTATGTTTTTAATTTGTCAAATATTAGTAGTAGTTCATTTTTATTATATAGAACAAAATTTTAATTCTGAGTGTTGGGAATTTTTTTATATTTTATATGCGGCTTCCATAAAAATTATTAAAATTAGAACAAATTTGTTTTGGGTTATCAATACGTTGTGTTTACCTTTACTATTGATTGAATTTATGACTTGTCAAGTGGCTTTAATTTGATTATCAGAATTTAAAATTTTGTTTTGGAAATGACTAAACTTTCTAGATTTTATTAGACACTTATGCTGTTTATTTCCTGGCTTTATAGATATCTTATAGTACCGCTATATCTTATAGTACTCTGTACGCCCGACTCAACTAAAGTAGATATGTTTTTGATTTACACAAAATGTAATAGAAATAGACAATTCGATTTAGAAACGTATCTATCGCCATAGAAATAATAATAATACGTAAAACATGTTCGGCTTTATTAAGACAATAATTTCAGCTTTATCCACACACTAATTTTTGTTATCGTGTTTTTTTAAGTCTTTTATTTAACAAAATAGGCGAAAATTACACTTGATGGATGGCTACAGTAGCATTCCTAAAAGCTTCCCTGATTTGTCAGTATACCTAGTATATCTCTGCAGAAATCTGGAGGAGATTTTAGCACGTACATACTAACACTCTCATGATAATTATTCGCAATTGCAAATTGGAACCGATTGCCACGTATCTAATACTCTTCGGCAAGATTTCATTCCGTAATTGAACTGAACGCGTTCATTAAGTGCTATCACGTGCTCCGATTACACACATAACACATACCCTTGGGTTAAAGAGTTTATTATTTAGACTTGTTATCGCTGTTTCCAAAACAACCAACAAAGTACACAAGGATTACTGTTTTAAATATTGTTTGCATAACCTATGTCGAGTGTAGATTTTTAAATTAACCTTGGAGATTTTATGTACTTGCGTCAGTAGGAATCCGTGTGTCTTAACTGTTCCGTCTGAGCAAAAAAGAACGGTGAGTTTTTCTTTTATTCATTTGATTACGTTTCATTCGTATTGATAGGGTTTCAGTGCTGTTAATTGTTCGATTACTTTTTGTGAAACATTCATATGCGAACAATACAATCAAAAATATCCATTAGAACGAAAAGCTGCCATGAAAGAAATCAATTCTAATATCGAACTTTAAAAACAGGTGATTAGGTGCTTACCATATGCTGATTCAATCAATCAATCAATCAATCAATAATATTAGTAATAATATACAGGGTCACCTTTAAAATGCCCACCAATGGGATTCAAAAAACGGTAACAAACGTTGCAGATTCTGAAGCTGCATGAATATCTGCAATTTCTCTCTCATTTAACCGACTCTCTATCCCTTACAGTTTCCGAGATTTCAATAGTGGGAATCTCCTTTGTAAGTTTTTTTTTTACTTTAACCGTAATTCAACTTCTACACTGGGGTTAACAACCCCACCTTTAATTATCAATTTTCTTGGCTAAATGCACACGTAATTTAGTGTAACTTACAAGAAATATAAAAGAAATAAAAATAATAGCGACACTTAAAAAAATTCTTAGGTGGCTGTGATCGAACGTCAAAAACATGTTTATTTTGTTAGTAAATATTAACTGTCACTGTGTTGTAAAAATTGTGTTAAAAATGCCTCGTGGAAGGTATCTGAGTGACATGGAAAAAGGTAAAATCTTGGCTTTGTGGGATGAAGGCTTTAGTCGCCGAAAAATTGCTCAAGGAATTAACCGGTCTCGTAAAGTTGTCGCCAATTATTTGCGAAACCCTGAACAGTATGAGACAAACAAGAAAGGTGGCCCTAAGAAAAAAATTCGCCCAGAGCTGCAAGAAGAATTGCCCAAGAGTGCGGGCTTTATGTGTCAAAATGGACTATAGGGAGGGTTCTGAAGAAAATGCCCGAGACTTCTTCTTCTCGCGAGAATATGAATGGAAATTGGGAAAATGTACACAAAACTTTACAATTAAACCATGTTATTTATAAAAAAAATCAGATTATCTTTTCTGATGAAAAAATTTAATCTTGATGGTCCGGATGGTTTCAATTGTTATTGGCGAGATTTGAGGAGAGAACCTGAGCATCTTTCAAAACATAACCTTGGAGGTGGTACGTTAATGGTATGGGGTGCCTTTACAAAAGCAGACGTTTTAACTTTGGCTTACCCATCAACACGAATGAATAGCTGAGAGTATATTCAAGTTCTTGAGACAAATTTTAAATAATAATTACGAACGAGATGTGATTTTCCAACAAGGCAATGCAAGGATTCATGTCAGTAGAGAGTCGATGGCTTAGTTTGCCAACCAAAATGTCGAATTGGTAGAGTGCCCCTCTTGTTCACCTGACATGAACCCAATTGAAAATCTTTGAGATATCTTAGTTCGGCGAGTATAAGCGGATAACCGACGGTATGCCACCGTAAATGAATTCAAAAACTCATTAGAAGAGGTTTGGGCCAATTTGGAACCAAGAATATTAAATAATGTGGTTGGAAGCATGACTTCTAGAATTTTTGAGCTAACTAGGAAGAATGGAGGCCAAACCCATTATTAATATATGAATGTTTTGTTGAAATTTGTTCAATTTTGTGTGAAATTATTTGGGGCTATAGTTGAGCACCAGTTCAATTTAAAAAAATATATTTTTTAAATACCGGAACTGTTAATAAATGGCTGAATAATCTACGTCTTATTATTTTCTTTTCTTTTATTTTCTTCTTAGTTACATTAATTTACGTTGGCATTTGACGAAGAAAAACTTAAAATTCTGGATGGGGCTATAGTTATGTTCCCCATTTTATAACTATTCCAATCGAACAGACCTTAAAAGGTTAAAAACAAGTAAGTAAGTAAAATAAATCATACATTACTGTAATAAAACAATGTTGAGTAATAATAATCTGATACACCAATCATTTTAATAGAAACTATAAACTTTTTTCCCGTTATTTGAATGAAATTTCTCTGACCCACATCTAACTATGAAAACACGAGGACACGGTCGAAGCAATCATCCCCTACACAAAACTTCCCGTTGATCTCATTTCTTATCTACTTTCCCGACTGCTCCATATATGCTTTCGTCCGACATAKTAAAGAKATCGTAAAATGAGCCAAGTATTAACTTGATTTATGGCAATCCTGATTTCCTCCCCGCGCAAACCGATCGGTCGAAAACGAGTTTCTTTGAAATCCGTTCATAATCTGGTCAGACCCTTGTCCTGTTCGCGAATGGCCCCGCCTTGTATAAAAGGCAGACACGTTCCATCGCCAACCCTTCCAAATTAACCCGGCGGCCAGCTCAAAGGCAGGGAAACCGGAAAACAATTTTCCGGCCGTGCGACGCCGCACACTTGATGAAAAGAAACGGAAAAACTTTCACTGAAACGACCCGGAAGGCGGTGAATCTAATTTCTGCTTCGGAGAAAAACATTAGTTAAGGGAGAAATTTTAATAAAGGCATGGCCGCGGGGAATGTTGTTTTCTTGGAGGGGTGGTGAAGTTACGACGCAAGAAACAATGGAAGTGGTTCAAGCCTATGTTTGTTATCGAAGAACGAAGCAAGCCATGTAAATACAATGAAGTGCACTAATTTTAAAAATTGTCGCAAACTTGAACAACTTTCACGCTTTTAGTGATTATGGAATTTCAAATAAGCTTCAATTTTGATTGGACATTAATAAATCTAACTAAAGTTTAACTAAAGCGGTTGGGGGGTTGTAGATATATTGAATGTTATACAGATAATATAATAATTTGTAACACCTGGTAATGTTCTGAAACATAACCAAGTCTTATAATTATTATATTTGTTTTTAGATTGCAATACCCTCCGGGTTATAGTTGGAAATTCCAAATTGGAGTAGCAGGTAAACAATTAGGCCTTTCCTGTAAACCGCAATAATATTTTATTGCCCGTTATCTGTGAACCACAAAGGGGTGGGCGACAGTTGTTATATCATAATTTTACATTGGGAATTTCCAAGATCCGTCCCTTTTGTACTGTGTAACGGGATTCTTTCAAGGGGTTGGGGGTAGGTTAGTATAAATACCTAGCTACAGAACGAATGACAAGCAGTATTGTAAAGTAACGCGGGAATGTAACACGTTGTATGTTAAAATAGACTTAGTTAAGAAGTATTGTAAGAATTAGTGAATATATGGTTAGTAAGTCCGAAAGTGTTTAATTTATGAGAAAATCACGCGGTACACCGTCGAAGGGTGTTAATTAATCTAAATTTCACGTGTACCGCGAAACAATATTATTAAAAAAATGTTTCATTTAGCGCCGTCAAACAAGTCAACTGAAGTTATATATACAGATATATTGAATGTTGTTTTTGATTATAAAACAATTTTAATTAATAACTTCTTAAGGAAGCAAGATGGTTCTAAGATAAATTCATCTAAATCGGCCTAATTTCACCAAAGGAGTCTGCCACTTCTCTGTGTCCCATTCTATTATATATATCCTGTATTATAGACGGTTGCTACGAAGTATGGAACCAGCAGGATATTTCAGGTTCTGTTCAACTGATTTTTGTGAAATTGTGCATGGGCCTATGGGTAATTTTCTGGAATTCTTTCGTCTCCGCGTCATCTCTCGTTTCCGAGATATCGACGCAAGTTGCTTTTTTTTTTAAATGGGAAGGTAAATACAATAATCGAGCCTGACAACGAACGAAAAGAACGAAAACAATTTTCTTTATTCACTGTAGCACAATGGACAAAAAGCCAAGTATTCCCATTTTTCCTTGACTGGTGATAATTTTCGTCTAGTTTGGTCAATTTATTGCAGATCGGGTACCCTTAAAGTAAAAAAGAAAAACATGATTCCATGAAAAATGCAGTATTCTTTCAAATTTACATTACAGAAGATGCTCAAAATGTTCCGCATTTACGTCCTGGATTCGTCCTTTTAAATTTTCCGCATTATGAGGCCGATCAGCATAAATACGATTTTTCAGATACCCCCACAGGAAAAAAATCAAGCGGCGTGAGATCAGGGGAACGTGCTGGGCAGTATATCGCTCCGCGCCTACCAATCCATCTGTCTGGAAATACCGCATTCAAATATCCACGAACGTTGACTGCAAAATGGGACGGTGCACCACCTTACTGAAACAATATCTGTTCAGAAAGACGCGCAGCATTTTCACGATTAAGGAACAGGCGAATAAGTTTTGGTATAATGTGTTCGCGCAAGAACTGTAAATACTTGACCGCATTCAAATTTCCATCGATGAAAAAAGGCCCTATAATGTGCTCAACGATAATACCACACCAGACATTCACTTCCTGAGGGTGTTGTGTATGGACTGGTTCCATCCAACGTGGATTTATGTCCAACCAATATCTGCAATTATGTCTATTCACATTACCATTGACGCTAAAAGTCGCTTCATCAAAAAACATAATCCAATTTAAAATGTTTCTATCTTCATCTATCATGTTCATAGTAGTTTCGCAAAATTCTATCGTACGATCGAAATCATCTTCGCTCAGTTCTTGTAATAAGTGAATTCTGTATGGATGAAACTTCTCTGTTTCCACAATTGTCTGAACAGATCTTCAGCTAATTTGGTGAGTGAAAGCACGCTGTTGTACGGAACACTTGGGATTTTCTTGAATATCTAAAAGGACATTCAAGCTACTTTCCTCATTCGTAGCGACCTTTGGACGCCCTGGACCGCCGGTGTCCTCAAAACGTTGCAATGTTTTAATAACTGTTGATTTGGCAATTGGTTCACGATCTTCATGAATTGCATTATAGAGTGCAACTACTTCCGAATAACTTCGCCTTCTATCTCCATAACCAATCATCATCAAAATTTCGATGCGATCATGTTCAGTTAACTGAGGCATTGCGTTTACAAATAACAAAGGGAATGAAAATTACCTCCAGTCACGAGGAAATTGGAGACACTTGGAGTTTTTGTTCTTGCTTAGCGATAACGAATATGGTTTTTATCCCGAAGTGTTTTGCAAGACGCAAGTATGCCATCGCACTTTTCTTAAAAAATGCTACTTGCGCCCATATCGCGGAAACAAGAGCTGACATGGAGGTGAAAAAAATCCAGAAAATTGATTTTAATTACCCATAGGCCCATGCAAAATTTTATAAAAATGGGTGGAACAGACTATGAAATATCCTGCTGGTTCCATACTTTGTAGCGACCCTGTATATCAATGTAGAAACTTTACCAGATTGATAGATCTTGGGAAGATACTATTTGATGATATTATTCATTTGCCTAGAATTGATGATAGACATTTGTTCTATGCTTTTATATTGAGTTTATTCGGCAAATATGCCTTCTCAGATAGTCAACAGTTGGGTCTGTATAAGTACAACTTTTTACTGACTCGACAATATTGTTGAAAACATTGTTTTCCCAGGGCTCACTTTCATTATCTATCTGACAGTATCAAGAGAACAATAATACGTTTCCTTTCTCCAACGAGCCACGCTCAGCATGCTTTTCAGCATAGTTCAACGCAGGAATTTCACGAAGCGGCGCAGAACCTCAGCAAAAGTTATTTCGAGACAACTTAAAGAAAGACCTGCCGGTTTTTAATATAACCTCCAGGAAGCGTTCATCTCGTTAGCCTCACCTGGATTTCCGTGACCTAATTTAGTCCCGTCGTTCAAGTTTTTGCTTAAAAACGCAAGCAACAACGTGAGTCCCGGGACCAAGCATTCGAAGAGTGTTTTAAGAAATTTCGAACAATGGATCATGTGGCCGTAAAGAAAAGGAAGCTAATTACGTTTCAAGGAGGGGGGCATTATTTCAGAAGTGGGATAACACCGAGTTGGAATTAATTGAAGAATAAATACGAGGCTCCGATACGTTTTCCGTTAATTTATCAAAGTCGACCCGGCGAGGCGAATAATTAATCACGATAAAAATTTCAAGGTATGATGCAGGGTGCAGAGAGCGTCGGGCATTATCGTGGTTGTTCGTTCATTAATTGCGTGGGTCACGCGTGGGATAGTGCCATATGTCAGTTATATAAAATGATGCGATAATGCTCGGCTTATCGTAAACTTATATACTTTGGGAGGTCAGTGGCAGATAGTGATTCTTATCAAAATGACTGGCCTATTGCTCAGGCAGTAACAGTAATAAAACAGTCTAGTTACGTGATATGTAGACAACTGGATACACATTAATTTTTTTAAATCTAGTTCGTGGATTACTTTTCTTAGAACAAAATACATAGGTACTGATTTCAGGCTATGTGACTGTTTAATTTCTTAAATACCAGGGTCATGTTAATATTCCTGCACACAAAAACACAGCTCGCAAGTTAAACATATATTTAAAAAAGAGCAATAAAATCGTTCTATATAATCCCATTGCATATCCAAAACACGTTGCCATCGCTTCGGCAGTAATGCTGTTGCAGGACTTTTATCATTCCAAGTCAATAAATCGGACTGATGGCCCAATAATAGACTTTTATAATTTGATAGCACTTGTTCTTTCGCCATCGTCAGTTCAGAGCCAGCTTGATATGTATAAACATGGTTTCATGATTTAAATGACTTTAGTTGTGTTTTAGAACATTATGGTTTTTATAACTCTATGGTAGCTAAACATCCAGGTGGAGAACTATACTATAGCGTGTTTGTTTCAGTTGAATCGCCGTAATTCTTTTTATGGAGGAAATAAAATATGAACCTGCCCGAAAAGTAATTTACGATGTTCACCTACATAATATTTGCATCAAATCAGCCAAAACGAAATTGCGTTTCCACTGCGGTACTAATAGAAATTCTGGCTATATCTGGGCCTTAGTTCGATTTATGCAAATGTCGTGTTCCATAAAATTGAATCCATAAGACAGCTGGGGTTGGCTACCCAATATCATCACAGGTGTGGCCGGATACATCCAGGCACGTAATTGTATTTTGGGCTGTTTGCGTGACGCCGGAAATGTCATTTGTATGTTGATTGAACCTAAATCACTGTCTTTAGCTATTATCGAAATTAATTTCAAGGGGAAGCATTTACTGTCCCAATTTTGATATTTGTTTTAACCAAATGGAACGAATACGGAAATGTTTTTGTCGCTACTTATATTATAAGAAATATGAAGAACACCCCTGTTGTTATAAATGCATTAGGGTATAGAGAACTTCATTATTTTTTTTAAGTTTAAGACAAACTTTGTACGCCATTATATTTTTATATATAGTTAGAAATGACAATATCACTTCAGTAAGTTTGCTATACCAACTATTTTTTGTTCAGGTACCGCTATAGAATTCAACACTTTCCTTTACGTTTTACGTAGCCTCTTCCCGTACTTAACATCATTTCTATTCTCCCTTGTCGTTATTGTACAGATGTTATAATCAGATATGTAGTACAATTATTATATTCCAGACACCATTGCTGTCATTTGTAAATAAATGTAAGAATTGCATGTAAGAAGTATTCATTTGTTAAACTTAGGTCTGTTGGAATTTCAGTTTCAAAAATAAACGAATTTGGTTTCAAACAGAGAAAAGTACAGCTCACTCACTCATAGTGCTTAATAAAATTTACATATTATATCGTTATAAATGAGTTGTTATATTCATAGATATTCAGAAAGTCCTTGATAACCTAAGGCAGAATGGAATAACATACAAATTTATTAATATAGGATATTTACTAAAATTCGCTTGACCATCTATTTATGTTTAGAGATCTATATGTGTTAAATACACTTTGTGTTACTAAATACCCACCAAAAAAGTCACTGATTTTGAGATCTGGTCATGCCAGACCAACACATTTATCTAGCTCTTCGAGCCTTGAAGGCCAATGACTTTGTCTATTCTTTCCATTCTTATTTTGTCTAGTGCTTTCCCTTCCCAAACTTGTACCCCCAGGCTTGCCAGATCAAACTCCACCCTCTCGATCTTTCACTCTTCTTCCTTCAGCGGTTACATGCCAACAGTAGGTTTTGTATAGCAGGCTTTGTCGTGAATACTTTTCTAAAATACATAAGTCTTTTCACTTCCGCAAAGCTGCTTCTTTTCTCTTCCTTCGACGTCAATTCTGTTGCCTGTGTCTTCACACTTTCTTTATTTGTCCATCTCATATATTTTGTTTTGGACTGGTTTATTTCTAAGCCCATACTTGCTGCTGTCTGCTCAAGTCTTCCCATCCACCAGTTCTGTTTTCGCCGTGTTGCCACAAACAGAGTTAAGCAACATTGGAGACAAAGGATCGCCTTGTCTTAAACCTTTCTCAACTGAAATTTATCCTTACTTTGTTTTCTGTACCTTTAACCGGCATTTTTACAAGTCTTATTAGCTTATCACTTACTTCTGGCTGTGTCAAGGCTTGAAAAAGGACCGACCTCACTACTTTTTCATAAGCTTGTCTAAAATCTATAAATAACATATGACTCTGTACTTGGCACTCACTACTTTCATCTTGGATTTCACGCAGTGTAAGGTTTTGATCTATTACACCCCTCCCCTTCAAAATATTTTGAAAATACTCTTTCCACAATTTAAGTACTTCGCTTTCATCAGCTATCCACTGTCTCTCCTTATTCTTATAGTAGAGCGTCTTTGTTTGGACGCCTTGTTTTTCTTTGCTTATACCATTATATATCTAGGTAAGTTAATTTAAAAATCTTTTAACTAGAATTCCGTTCGTGTCTTCTGAAGTTGTTAGTCTAAGCTTATGTACCTTTTCTTTAACAAATTTCCAAAGGAAGAAATCAATCGGAGTAATGTCGGGTGATCGAGCAAAGCAACGTGATTGTTCATCAGCCTGTCCAACTGGGAAGGTGACATTTAAAAATTGTAGAACTTTTACAGTATGCAAATCCACATTTTTTTTACCAGAAGTGGGAGACTATTTTGAAGAAATTACACAGATCATCTATTTTGAGGATCAATTGAGAATCACTTGACTTGGGGTTTGCTGTCGCATAGTAATGTATGTTCTGTCCATTAACAGTTTCAGTCGTTATTAATCAAATATTTACTAGGTTTTGAAAATCATCCCCAAAAATTTCTTGATGTAGCTTCAGCAATCAAATGGCATTTATTATGTCAAAATCAAAATCGATGACACAAGTAAAAACGACTTCTAAGCAATTCGTAATTTAGCATACAATCAAAAAATAAGATGAAACTGGATAGATTTCACTAAAAAACAACACAACTTTAGGGTTTTTTATATTGAGACATTCTTTATATAAACTGCAATATTTTTTACGAGCTAAAAGCGAAAGTTTATTCGAGAAGGTATGGCTGAATTCGACAGCTGGCGAAAAAGGGGTTTGCTGTCATTTCAAGGTGAACGAAGTATTCAATGCTAAAGTCAACATTTTTTGAACTATTTAGAGGTTGCAACAATTATGGAACCTAAGATGCTTGTCGGTGGAATGAATTAACTGTTTTGGATATCAACCATTTTTTTGCGATTTTTGAAGTTTTTTCAGTTAGTGCTGTAAAAATATGTCGAAAATACATCAAAATGCGACCAAGAACTGTCCCTGATGTGGCTGGAAGAAAATTCGAATCTTTTATCTTGCTTTCTCTCACTCATATTACTGGTCAACGTTTAATAATAAAAGGTTACTTTGATGCTGATTTTTCTGATGCAATTTGGATATACTAGTAACTAAAAATTGAAAACTGATCCATGCTCTCAAAGCGGAGTAATAATTAATGAATTCTTCTTTGAACTAATAATTCTTCAAGTGTAATCTACTTAATTATTTTATTGTAAAGCGCTTTTGACTAACAGGTAGTCATCGTCAGTACAACTAAGGTCAAAACATAGAAAACACAAGCTTTTATAATTTGATTGACAAAGCCAACTGTCTAAAAATGATTATTTTCTGGACATAAATTTATTTACGCTTCTAACTTTACTGTTAGCAATGGAATAATTTTTGGTATGATTTACTGAATATAAACATGCATCAGCCAGAAAATTACGCCGTTGATATATGTAGATGCTTATACAGATATTATGTTGATACTGCTGAAATTATAAATCAACATCATATATTTATTTCCATGAACAGGTCGGAAATTTTCATCCACCTACGTTGTTTACCGTTTCTACTTCCAAAGACATTCTTCTCATAATGAATTCGGCCTCCATTGTCTCTTAAGAACGGCATATTCCATCTTATCTCCTCGAAACCCGATTAACCCCGCATTCAACCGTCTGTTTCTTGTGTTCCTTCCGAATGCGTCACGAGATAATAATCGTCTCTTGTTTGCCTACAAACGAATCGATGCGAACCTGATCAGTTACCCTCGTCTGGCGTGTGGGAAAACAAAAACAAGGCTATCTAGTTCAGGGACGAAAGAGAAACGGGACCCGAACTACGAACCACGCGACGGCTTGCCAAAATCCATTGTTGATAATGACTTGCCACCCACTTGGCTTTATTTTGAGGAAGTACGCTGAACACGAGATTGGGATGGTGTGGGCGGAGACGGTATGATTTGAACTAGTTGGGGGAATGCCGTTCATTTCCGAGTCGTTTCTGATGATAAACATGAGGTGAATCCCACTTCTGATTAGGTTTTTATAAATGCAAGAAGTTGTGTATCTCACGGGGTTTTTAAAAGTTTTAGTACATAATTTAATCATGTTTCAGCTGCTTCTTATTATTTTATGCACCTCAGGGGAATTTTCAGAACAGTCATCGTGTCTTTTTTAAAATTATAACTGGATTAAGTTGAATTTGACGTTTTTGCCTCTCTATTATTGACAGTGTTTCTTATTTTGATGTTGGCTTTCACGTATTTCATCAAAATTGAGTTGCAATCGTGTTAGCGAAAATGTTTCATTTTATAGTACGAGAGATCATTAATTACAGTCCCTGACATAGAAAGGCACAAAACATAAAAATAATTATATGTTTATTTTTCGGCATAGTCTCCTTGAACTTCGATGAATTAGGTCCAGCGATGTTCCAATGCTCTGATTCCTTTAGAAAAGTATTCTTGTGGTTGGTCCTCTAACCAGTCGTTCACTGCTGTCGTTACTTGATAACCATCATCATATCTGGTCCCACGAAGATATTCTTTCAATTTCGGAAATAAGAAGTAATCGCTGGGAGCTAGGTCTGGTGAATACGCAGGGCAATTCAACTCCTGCATTCTTTGCAATATGGCTTTTGTGTACAGGATCGTTGTCCTGATAGAACAAAATTCCTCTCCTCTATTTTTCCCCGTCTTTTTTCTTTGATGCGCTCGTGCATCAGAGGGCACAACTCGAAATTTGCGTGGTGGAGGAGAACCTTTGTGATGCCATTCCATACTGCGTTGTTTTAACTCTGGGTCAAAGTGGTGGACCCATGTTTCATCAACAGTTACAAATCGAGAGAGAAACTTATCCGGGTCTGCTGAAAACTTTGCCTAACTGGCTTCAGAATGCAGGACTCTCGAACGTTTCTGATCAGGCGTCAACATTCTAGGGACCCAGCGTGCAGATAACTTTTTAAAACCTAAAATAACTCTTAATATTTTTTTCTATTTTGCCATATCAAAATTCTGTAATTTCAGCTATCCAACGAATGGTCATTCGCCTATCTACCACTACCATGTCATGTACACGATTAACATTTTCCTGAATAGTGACAGTTACTGGTCGTCTGCACCCTTTGCATATTCACACGTTTGTCTTCCCAATTTAAATTCTCGAGACAAATTTTTTACCACTTGGTAAGATGGAGCACCACCCACCATATCTTCATGAATTTCTTATGGCGACAACCTTCTATTTTGCAAATATTTTATAACTTTGTGTATCTCAGATTTTTCCATTGTTGATAATTATTCAAACACCTTCGCGTAAATTCTAAATTATATTAACAAACACCGAATGACGAGACTGGTATTGAACAAGTGTCACAACAAATGAATAAACTTTTAATATGTCAAAGAATTTCATTTCATCGATTCGCTCTACTTAATATATTTTTTTTATTTCTAATAAATTTCGTTTGTTTGTTTCAGATTACCGGATTTTTAAGGCCTTAACTATAGCTAACGGAGCAGCTGTTCGGTGAGTTTTGATTTGATTTACTATAGTTGTATGCAGGAATTACAGATTGGGGGCTTGCCCACAATAAAATTTAACGAAAGTTCAATACTATAAACTTTAATTCATGATATTATAAATACCCTTCTTACGCAGTTGTAATCTGTAACTGTCATTATTGCAGTTGTATTATATAAGTTGAGACAGATTTAAAAATTTTGACTGTATTGCTGAAGTGGTTATATGTACCTATATCCTGCAATATTTTTTTGGAAATGCGTATACCGGTCGCTCGTACCTCTCACTTGAGAGTGTACATACACTTGTCATACTGACGAATTGAACGCATTTTTATGACTCTAGAACTAGGTTATTACGCTTAATATCCAAATTGTTGCCTCATTAGTTAAAAAACGATTAATCCAAATTTAGTCATATTACGACGTGATATCCTGCAATATGAACACATGTATTATACCCAGAAAACTTAAACGATACTAACTTGACAAACTAGATAATTTGGTGACCTTGTAGTTAATATAAATAAATAATTTAAAAATAGACTTAGCTTTCTGTATAGTTGCAAACATAAAAAATACTCTTGAATGCCGATTAACTGTTTTTTATAGATGAATTGAATGTTATATCATCCTATAACTAATATATTTATATATATATATATTATATAGTTATAACTAATGACAGTATACGTCTTTTTTGGCGGTATTTAGCAGTGACAGCAAAATCGCGTGCCTTATCAACACAAGGTATCAAAGCATTATCTCCAACTGCATAGATTTTTTATGACATTTTGGAATTATTCCTATGATCCAGTTTTTTCTAAACTTTTTTGAAGTCTTAGTTATCCAGCTATCACAGTGGTGAACGAAAAATAATGATTTTAGTGATTTTGTTAAGGTTTTTAGATGTAGTAATAGATAGAACATATTAATAATAACAATAAATAGCCTTTATTTTCTTTATGCATGAATTTTGAATCCTGTGTAATGCAGTGGTGTTTGACGCTAGGATAGCCTAACCATAAGCTGAATCACAAAAGGATAACCGTGAGATTGCATAAATTGTTAGTATCGTCCATGATAATAAGCATGCTGTGTAGGCAAATACAACAAATTTTTTCAATTTAGTTTCTCGAAATTGCTTTTTAATGTTATTGAAGACTGGTACAAGAATAAATCTTGTACTGCTCTACATATAAAAAATGCAAGGGGTGCTTTGCATGGTAGTACTAAACTGTCGCATTGAAAAAAAAACCAATTGGTAATATTTGAAAAAAATATTTTTGGTATTGATAATATTACGTAAAGGAGCAAATCTATCGTTTATTACAACTATTCTTGAATTTAATGCAGGTTTTTAAGTGCTCAGAAACTCCACCCTATGGTTCGTGTACCTGCAATAATTAGACAGTATTGGCAGTAAATAGATGAATACTACTAAATCAGGAAATGGTGTGTAAATTTCAGGCTAGCGGATAACCCCTCGGTTAGTTTCCTCCTCAAAATATCGACTCTAAGTTTCCATCACTGTTCCAAAAGTTTGCAATCCAATTTGACCAACTTCCTGTACATTTTTTCAGTATTTACGATGTTTGCCTGTGGTTTTTAAGGTCCGCCTTTGCCAAATCGTATTTCTGTAGTTTATGTTCTCGCAGCTGCAACTTATACTAAGCGGTGCAAGCCAGTGCAACAATAATCGTAAAATTTACTAAGTGCGCAGTTCAACGCCGATGTTTTTATTGCTGCAAAACTGCAACACTTGCTTGTTGCACTTTTAGTGATGATGTCGTAAATACGCTTAATTCGAGACCTCCTGCGAATTAAGTAGATATTTTATGTGGAGGAACTGTGGTTTTGACGACGTGTTATGACAACATTTGGCTTTTGAAATTGAAAATACAATAAACTATTTATTCCGTTGAAATGGATTTTAATAGTGCCACATTTTACCGCTAACTGTTAAAGAAATACAGTAAAGAAAATTGCGAAAGTGAAATAATTATACCGTTTTCTTACTAGTTATTGCATTTTTATCAATAATTACGTTGCCTTTTATCATTTTAAACTTACGTGTTTTCAACGCCAATACAATGGCATTTTCAGAATTTAGACCATTAATAACATAATATTTTCTCGAAAAGATAGCTGACTCTTGAAAACACTGGCAAAAAGTTATTAGTCTGACGTTTAGATTACACCTGTAGTCTTTGTCAAAGACGAAGAACCTCAAAATTTGCCTGACGCAAGTTCAAACAAAATTTTGAAAGTAAATAAAGAATCACCAAGGAAGCGAGACGTCATAGAAACAACGTGCCAACCTGAACCTAACGACGAAAAAGGAACTACCTACCTACTAGATATACACGAACTACTTGATAAAAGTTAACTAAAAAATAGCCTTCCAAATGCCACCTAACTCATAATTTCCACAATCCCTATTAAAATTATTAGTATTCCTACAAATGTCTATAGCTTCTTTTATTAGACGTTTGTGATAATATTTTTCTCTATGTAAAATTTTTGTTTTATCAAAGTCAGTCATGTGTTTAGTCAAATATGAGTGTTCAGCTATGGAAGCACGTATGTGTTCATTCAAACGCGTACCTACTTTCTTTTCTTTTAGTTTGACCTATGTAACACTTGCCGCAAGAACAAGTAATTTTGTAAACACCTTCATTCTCTAAATGTACTTTGTCTTTAGTAGAACTTAAATTTTATTTAAATTATTATATGCACTATCAACAACTAAAATATCGTGTTTTCTAAGTACCCTCTTTAATTTTTCTGAAAGGCCTTGTACATAAGGCAAACTCAATTTCAATTCACTTTTATCCTGGCTGAGAACTTACTTGATTTGGATGAGCGCTTTGATTAAAATCTGACCAAATATTCTTATTGCTATAACCATTTCTCAGTAGCGCTGATTTAAGATGATATATTTCTTTTTGTAAAGAACTTTCATCTGAGATCCTTTGTGCTCTAATAAATAACGTCCTTATAAGACTATTCTTTTGAGATGGAGGGTGTTGAGATGTGGCATCTAAATATCTGTCTGTGTGTTGGTTTTCTGTAAACCTTGTGTCCTAACTGTCCAGTGTCTATTCTGTAAATTTGGACATCCAAGAAAGGTAAACTACCATTGCTTTCTTATTCCACAAACAAATTGGCTACTACAGGACTTAGAGGTGAACCCATTGCACAACCTGATTTTTCGTCGTTCCATAAGAAATAAGTAGATTTTAAACAATGTTCAGATAAATTTGGCTATCGTGTCACCTAAGGGATCGCTATTAAGCTTGGGTTTGATGATATTTATCGTTTCAGGGATGGGTACTTTCGTAAACAATGAAACCACGTTAGAACTAACTAAAATATCGCCTTCTGAAATACTTAAACCTTTTATAATATCAATAAAGTCTGAAGAATTTTTGATGAAACTACTGGTTTTTCCTACATAAGGTTTTAAATAGTTAGCATAAAATTTTGTCAGTCTGTAACAAGGACTGCCAATTGACTATGGGTCATAACGGGGCATTGGTTTTAGGTATTTTGGGCAAACCATACAATTTAGGTACTACCTTGTGATCGGAAACAGTTAAAAGAGACTTCTCCTCATTTGAAAGATATTTACATAAATAGCCTTCCAAATGTCACCTAACTCATAATTTCCACAATCTCTTGCCTGTCAATAAAGTAATATTTATTTATAATGTAATTATAAAGCACCACGTTGCCTAAGCAAACTGAAGTTGCAGTAAAATGCTTCTCTTAAAAAAAAAGAAGTAAAAGAAGGCTCTCAACTGAAAAACTACTTGGGTAGAAAATCATCCTCCTAATTAAATTATACATTTATTTACTTACAAACGAGGTAATAGCATATAGCGTGCAAGTAAGCAACTTTGTTAATAATTACTCGAGTAAACATTGAATAATTAGCATACATAATTGATCTTTCATACCTAATGAAATATGTTGTGATGGCTATACTTCGTTGTTTGAACAGCTACAAAGTAGCTTAGATGATGCTCAACAACAGTGTGTTTTCAAATTTCAGATATATGCAACAGTTTTTGAGTTATTAAGAAAAAATGGAAATGTCAACTTTTTAAATAGCTTAGAATTTATTTTTAGCATTAAAAAACATTCTTTGGGCACTTTAAAAAAAT
This sequence comes from Rhyzopertha dominica, assembly GCA_025024175.1. Lineage (NCBI taxonomy): Eukaryota > Metazoa > Arthropoda > Insecta > Coleoptera > Bostrichidae > Rhyzopertha > Rhyzopertha dominica. The sequence goes on from QCXZ01000041.1 coordinate 50,317,422, forward strand.
AGTTATTCCTAAGGCAGTTGGTTGTTGATTTAGAAAAGTAGGAAATTTGCTGTAGTCAGCTGTGGTTAAACAAATAGTATTTGTTTTTCATTGTGCCTGTGCACTACTACCAGTTCCATGCAAAAATAAGCTTCACGAATCAAGATAAAATGATATATTACAACAAATTTAGACACTTTGTCCCCATTTAACCTAATTTGTATAATATACAGAATTTCTAGTAGGTATCTCATTCTGTTGGCATTTGACTTCAACGGGGAGTAAATTTTCCTTTTTCCTAACTATCTCGAAAATAGAATTAAATGCCAATTAGTCTTTGAAGACACATTCGTAGCTAAACACTTTGATGTTGTCGTGGATCCGTGTACGACTGACGTCTTCTTGTGATTGAAGTTTAGAACTTACTGTTCAATTGACGCAATCAATAAGAACTACGCGCTCCACGGGAACTTGACTGCAAACTTTCCTGAACTTTGTAACCCAAGTTTGCATGCTGAAATATTGTCATAGTTTCGCAGGTTCGGGACTTCCGGGATTTACGGAGTGCGATCTTGAATGAAACATGAACATTATCAGAATTTGTTGAATTTGATTACAGTTGCTGTGTATTATGCGTTTTGTGTAAGGGCAGATGATTGTACTACAAGTATATGGAGTGACATAGACATAAGAACATCTACTAGTAGTAGTAGTAGTGGAAGTTGTATTAAACAACCACTTTTTCTGAAATATCTAAGTAATCTAGAAATATTCATACTTGAAATTCCGGAAATCATCTTAGCTATAGAAGGGCCTGATTGCAGACACATGTTAATTTTCTTACATTCAGTGAGGGGTAGAAAACTTAAGGGTAGTTACCCTTTTCTTCTCAATAACTTTTCATCCCTTAGAGGTTTCACGGTTCTGACCTAATTTTTGAAATCTATCATTCTTCTTGCACAAAAAAGTTACCCTTTTGTATGTGGATAAGATTAACCGTTTTCGAGATAAACGACATTTTATTCGAACATGCTTAAACAAAGATGGGATATTCGAATCACATCAACAAGGCTATGACAAATGAAACAAACGATATTACTGTCAAAAAACCGCTTTAATACACTTTGTAAGGCGTATCCTTAAAGATCTTTGAATATTAAATAACATTTGTCGATTATTTTTAATAATATTAGCAGCTTCTTGAATTTTCTGTCGTAAATCTTCGATGGAATTAATTGTTTCTTTGTAAACCACATTGAGAAGTCTACAGGATTGAAATCTGGACTTCTAGGTGGGCAAACAAATTTACTGCCACGCCCAATCCACCGATGAGGAAAATGTTCATTCAGGTATTGGCGTACTGGCAAAAAAAAATGTGGCGGTGCCCCGTCTTGTATAAACCACATGTTCCGCCTTATGGCTAGTGGTACATCTTCTAGTAGTGTGTTTAAATTTTGTTCAAGGAAGTTTAAATAGAGGGGCCCGTTCAGATTAGGAGGAAGTTCAAAAGAACCAATAAAAAACCAGATATCACACCACACCAAATATTTGCCTTGAATTCATGCTGAGCATGTGGATTTGCGGAGTCCCACAAATGATTGTTATTCGAATTAAAAACACCTCGCCTAGTAAACGTCGCCTCATCGGTGAAAAGGCTGGTTTTCGGTTTGTTTACCTAGGATAAATTAAGCAAACTGTAGGCGAACTGGTAAATCTTGAGGTAACACATTTTGGACAGGAGTATAGTGATATGGATGGAGATTATCTTTCTTTAAAATTCTCCAGATAGGCGACAGGCTTATTCCTGTTGCCGTACTTAACCGACGAGTACTGATATCTGAATTTCCGAAATACGAACTAAAACCTCGTCTTCATCATCGACGTTGATAGTTTTTCTAGCACCATTTAAGCTTTTAGGACGAAGACACCCTGTTTCGCATAGGTGGATGTAAATACATCTGAGCAGTTTGTGATTGGGTTGTCTTCGTTGTGGGTATAATTCTAAATACCTTCTGACTGCACCAAGTCCACTATAATTTGACTGAGCAAAAACACAAATCATACCACGCATTTCTCTGTTAGAAAATTCATTCTAACGTGGCATTTTCTTATTTTAGATTTTTTGCTACAAATAATACTAAGTAAAAAGAAAAATACAATAAACACTCGTATTTAGTGACAGTAAAATTGTCAAATATTTCTTTACACGAAAAATAACTGATAGAGTTACATGAAATAAACAAAAGTGCCTTTTTTATTAAAAATGGAACTAGCTTTTAGATTTTCTAGTCATTTTAGCCATAACTCGTCAGACAAAAAAGATATGTTGTAATTTACTTAAGTAACAGGGTGTAACTAACGCCCTGTATACAAAGTGCTAAATTTAGCATTACATTCGTAATTCTCTTGCCAAAAAAGATAAAGTTGCCAATTTTCCAGACGATACTGCTTAAAATCACAAAATTATTGAGAAATTTCAAATTAAAATTCCAACTTTGAATACCCTGTATCTCGTAAACCGGCAACATTTACATAAGGCATGGTAAGCTCAATCACCATATTTTGGTGTGTAGTATCTCGAGTTCAGAGACTGCCCATTCTTAATGAATCACCCTGTATATCTTACGTACATTAATAAATTGAATTATTTTTTATGGTTATCCACTACCAAAGAATGTAATAAGTAATACCCCATAGGTTTCAAAATGGTAGAGAAAGATATGCAAGAAGCGAAGAATTAAAAAAAAAATGGCAAATTTAAGTTAGTAGGTATTTTCCAAGAGTTTCTCGGTCTCAAACTTAATTTCTACGGGATGATTCGAGTTTCTGTGCATGTACATTTCCGTTACGAAAATGTAATCGTCCAATTACGGCACTACCAATAATTGCATCCGTCTATAGTGCGATTGATTGGATTTAGTGTACCCGCCTCCGCCATAATTGTTTAACGTCGCGCGATTAATCGCATCGTCATGTTTCCAATGTACAAGCATGCAGTGTATGCAAAACAAACGAGCAACACGATCACCGTCACTGTTCAACATCGTCATAAATATCCGTGAAGAGTGCACATTGCCCCGATGACAGCCCATTTGTGCAGCAATTTTTATCTCCGAATATTCGATTTGTCTCGAGCTACGTGTTGCCCGATAAATTTATCACCTGGTTGCTGAAAATATTCCCGGGAAGGATCGCGCGCTCATGCGAGTTGTTTATTTGCAGGAGACGCGGACACCGAAATTGGCGATGTTAATTAGGGGAATCCGTTTCGAGTTTTCGGTTGCCTGGGTTTTGATTGGTGACATGTAATAAAGCGACAGAGGCAGAAAATAAGGTGTTTCGTTTCACCTGGTTTAATTAACTTTAAGTTTATTCAGGGCAACTGTTCAGTTTTTTTCGGGTGTTAGTTTCATTAATCTTGATAATGTGAATCATTCATTACCCTTAAATTACGAGATTGGGGCGAAAGAATGCGATAATTGAAAAATTGAGTGACAATAAGAAAAACTAGAAATGGTTAATTCAAAATGTAGCACTGCACATAGCAGCACAGAGGGAATGGCTTAACTAAAAACAACAAAAAAAGATTGAATTAGAATCTTCATAGTCAAAATATAATAATAATAAAGTTTATTTCCAACAGGTTAGCACCTAATTACAGGAAAATACCTAATGTAACACCCTGTTTAACTGAAAAAATAATCTATGAAAATGGATTTTCGATCTCGATGTGTAAAAATAATAGAAAATCATAAATATTTCCAAAAGTGTTGGAGGTGGGCAAAAAAACCGTTGCATTTTAAATTTCTTCGTTTTTCGTGTTGTATATTCCATGACAACTACATTTATTAAAGATTTATTTGCAAGGAGTATTTTGTCAGAAGTGACCAGCCTGTACAACGTTAAACTAGTTCATACCCAGACCAATTTATACGCTTCAATAAGCAATATAAAATTTAGGACATGTGACATTTAAGGTCACAACACCCAGGTCAATAAAAACGATCACTACAGTTAATTTACGTATGCAAGCAATAAAAAAATTGACATGTACAATTGACATTAATCATAAGCACATCCACCTGAACACATCATATACACCAATAAATGGGACAATGGATTACACTATCTGAACACATCTACATGGATGGTAATAAAACACTTGTATTTAATCAAATTTAAAGCAAATACAAATGCTAATCATCCCAGCATTCAAAGTCTCGCTTAATAAGATATAATGTGTGTCCTCAAATATGTTTCTTACAGGATAAAAAGAATCCACTTTTTACCAAACTGACAGTACCTACACGCGTTCTAGTAGAGCTATGCCAGTCAAGGATTAAATGCTAAAATGTTTCGTTCGTTAATTAAGCAATGACTGTTTTGACAGTGTATTGAGCAGAGTTACAGCAATATTATATATGGTAAAAGGTGAAGTTTCTTCATCGTCGGTGTTTCGTCCATTGATGCGGTAAGCATCTTCAGAACTGAGTTTATCGTGATCGTAGTTGACAGTAGTTGACCCAAACAGACAACTACGTCCACCACAAAACTGTGCTCTTCCATTAGAATCATCTCTATTGCGTTTATGAAGAAAGTGTACTTTGTAGGATTTTTATTTGTTCTTTAATACTCGAACATCTTCCCATTGACKAACATTATTGTCCAAAGCAATTTGCATGGTTGACGTAGATGCCTCATGCATTGTTTAAGAATAAATGGCTCTAGTATATTTGGCCAAAATAAAGACTTCTTTATGTCATATTATAATGTGGTAACTAAAATAAATAATCCACCAGTCCTTGGAAAAAAACAGACTATGTCGGTAGTTATTTCTTGCTCACTACTATTGGTGAGCACAACTAAATATTTTCCACAGCTTGCTATAGGAAAACCAGTAGTACAATTTTGCCTTGACTGCCACTGAACACCATACCATCATTTCATTTCAAACATAATTATTCAAATCATTTCTATAGCTTATGGAGTAAACTATAGGACAAGTCTTTGTACAGCTAACCGACGATATACTATTCGCTGTTCTATCTCGCTGTCTTCCGAATATTCTAAATTGCAAATTTATTCAGTCTAGACTGCGTTTTTCCTGAATCCATTGGACGCTTTCCAACTTGCCCCCTTTCTGCCTAGAAAGACTTTCTTAACTTCGTAACGTGACAAATAGCACCGACTTAGCGGAAAAATCCGCCTACCAACCGGATCAATTTTCTCCTTTTTGTCCAACCCTCGAACTAATGCCATTTATTATCTAATGCAACAAGTTTTTGTATTGTTTCCGAAAAGTTTCGCTTTGCTGGCGTCGTAAAACGTCTTGGGGCGATATCGGTGAAGAGGGGTAAAGTTCAAATTGAGTTTGGGAATTGATGTTAAGCTACCTAAACAAATTGTGTGGGGTTTTATTTTAAAGTATTTGTATAATAATTCTTTATTTAAAAATGTTAATGTGGTAAAGCATTTTCGGCCTTAAATGGTCATCTTCTGTACCCAAACAATAAGTTATAGGAAGTAGATATTAATTTTTGATAGAATAGAATTAAAACAACTATTTAGACTTTGATGTTATTTTTTTAATTTAAAATGTGAAAATTAAAATTCTGAATTTCATTTAAATCTGTATCACTTTGGTCATTTAAATTTTCTTAACGTTATCCAAAGTGGTAGCATGCTTATTAAGTATTAAATAGTTGGCCAAGGAGAAATTTGCCGTAACTATGTCAGTGTTTTTATATTTTTCAAATTGTTTTAGGTGCTCAAAATATTATTTGTATACGTCGGTTTTTGATAGATTGAGGTGTATGGTTGATATGTCTTTTTAGCTAGCTAATCATTTTCAGCTAAAATAAAATCTCCGTCATTTAGAAATTAGGAAACGTTAATAATATACTCGTTTTTGTCTAAAATAACTCTCTTGTAGTTAATATCCAAAAGTAATTTAGATGCAGGCGAATGAAAGAGAGGTTGCATATCTGTTTCAGTTACAATTTTTTGATATCTCTATTTGAAATATAAGTCATACGTGGTATTAAAGGGTTTTTAATTGCACGATTTAGATTTGCAAGAATAATATTACAATCGGCCGTAAATAGGTTGATATTCTTCATTTTCTTTGATCTTTATCGGATAAAGTAGATCTTGACAGATGTAAGACACTAAATGAAAATTAAAAGGTTAAAAATTGGCTAATATTTTGCAGGAGTTGGGTGAACCCTATATGAAAGTCTGTTTGTACACTTAGCGAAGTGGTGGATTTTAGTTATAGGATTAATAACTCTGAAATTTAAAAAATGTATAATTTATTTGAAGATAACGAATGATTGAAACAACAACCTGGTGATTTACCTTTCAAGTTATGATGAAGAGCCACATTGCGATGAACTGAAGCAGTAAGTTTTTAATTTTTTGACATTCTATCAAAAATTTTTATTTGCCTCCTACAGTTTATAATTTTGGAGAATGGAATATTTGTCTTAAAAGAACTACAATTTTAAATGAAAACCGTCCAGTTCCTTAATTTCCAGTTATTCACATCAACCTACAGCAAGGTAACAACAAAATTTATGTTACCCCAATAAATCAAACGAATGATCTTTAATTATGACCTGAGACCCGCCCTTAATGGCAAGTTCTCCCGATCTTATGAACACCTCCTTTCTCGGAATAATTTACGAGGCGTTCTGGTAAACCGACCCCCGCGCAATTTTCAAAGTTCACCCCCAATTAACGTGCGTTTGTTAGCGGGTTCGCTAACAAGCTTAATAATTGGTTTTTTGTCGACCACAATCGCCGCTTGATTACGATACACGAGCCAATTTCTGCCCCCTTCGCAGCTCTGCGGAATTTTACAATCGAAACCTTTTTGCCGGATACTCCGTCAACGTCCGGAAACCATGTGGACCCATATCGATTTGGTCACGACGGGAAAAGGAAGAGTTGCGGTCCCGAGGGTGTGGACTGACGAAAAATGAGTTACGTCGTTCGGGGAGTTTCTTTGGGTTTGTTCGGGAGCGCCAGAGGAATATAAAAGGCGTAATTGTCGTTTAGAAGGTTAGACCTCCAAAAATCAGAGGGGTCAAATTGTTCCGTAAGCCTTACTACCCATTTACTATAAAAAAATCATTATTTCCATGACAAAAAATCAAACAGTAAAAGGTCTAGAGATATGAAAATTTATTGAAAAAGTTGTAATTATTAATCCGACCAACAACTGCTGCTGAAAATTCGAGTTGACATTTCTATGCAAATTCCTCGATGATTTTAAAGACGTGTTCAGTAGTTGCGGCTACTCTTCGACTTTTTTTGCAGGCTGCACCTGCATTGGGCATCTTACATCACACTACATAGACAGGCCGATATTTATTGTATTCTATAGAGCAAGTATGTTTATTAAGCTCTGTTTCCATGATGGCGCCCGTAGTTCAGCTAGTTGACAAAATTGGCAATTATTATTATAATATACATCATCAGATAACACCAGTTCATATTTCAAAAGCAAGAGTTGCCTTGTTTTTTACTATGTTGTACATCCAATTGAAAAAGAACGATTAACAGGAAAAGCAAATCAGATAGGGTCCTCAAAGACAGTTGTATGACTGTATAAGTGGTCTTCTACAAAGTCACAAAAAGCTTTTAGTGCTTCTGTCTTAACGATGCTTATGTAGAACAGAAATAAAAAATTTTAAGCGATATACAGGATGTTTCACGAATGATAATGACCCTCACGAAATTAAAAATGCAACCCAAAATACATTTGCAGAGGTAACACTGTTAATTGTTCATTGTCTTAAAAAATATAAAACGTAGAGAGCTGTATAAATTCGTAAATTTTGACATAAACTTCAATCATTTGCTTTAAGTAAATTCGGTATTGTAAAACAAATTTTATTTTTGAAAAATGTTTATTCAGTAACATTAATGTAATAAACGCTCAAAATGTCGCCCTCCCCCGTTTTCACAAGCTTGAATTCGTGCCCAAATGATCTTTTAACATGCACTAACATTTCTGGAGTGATGGATCTACATGCACGTATTTTATTTTCTAAATATTCTACACTTTCAATTGGTCTTTGGTATACTTGCTCTTTTACCATTCCCCATAAAAAAAACAAAGTTGTAAGGTCCGGGCTTCTCGGTTTCCAAGGATTAATTGAACCTCTTCCTATCAATAGGTTAGGCAAAACCAAATCAAAATGATATCGCACTATTCTATGATAATGCGCAGGTGCCCCATCTTGTTGGAACCATAGATCTTGTCTTACTTGTAAATTTGCATTTTGGAGAAGTACCGGTAAAATGTTTCTTAAAAAATTTAGATAAGTATTGTCGTTTAAATTATCGCGAACAATTTGATTCCCCAATATTCCGCACCAGACATTCGCCGAGTCCTTCTCGAATCCAACTTGGATTTTCTTGCGCATAATAATGCATGTTATGTTTGTTAACTCCACCATAATTACAAAATTTTGCTTCATCTGAGAGGCAAATGTTGTCATAAAATCTCGCATTCAAATTTTGGTATTCCCGAAAAAAGTTACAAAAAGCCAGTCTTTTAGGATAATCTGTCTCCTTTAAGGCCTAAACCAATTGCAAGTGATACGGATGAAATTGATTGCCTTTAATTATTCGGTGTACTGAAGGCAGACTAATACCGGTTGCTCTTGAGACTACCCTTTGACTAATATAAGGATTTTCGTCAATCACTTCCAATAGTCTAATTTGATTGTCAGGGCCTGTTGCTGTTCTTTCTCTTGACTTTTTCAGTGGTGGCCGGTTTGTCCTTAAAGTTAATTCAAGTCTCGTGGAAATTGTATCGGCACGAGCTCTTCTATTTGGAAAACGTCTGTATAAACGGGCAACAGCGGAAGCATTTTTCTTGCATTCACCATAAATCAAAATCATATCTGTTTTTTCATCATTTGAATACATTTTGACTTTTAATAAATACAGTGACAGGAACCATAGCGCATAGCCGTCATGGATTTCCAATTTATTTTTAAAATAATACCATTATGTAAAATAACCACATTGGCTATGAGAATGTATTATGGGTTGCATTTTTAATTTCGTCGGGGTCATTATTATTCGTGAAACATCCCGTATTCTCTATAAAATTCTAATCCTTTGCAATATTACAGCTACGAAACCCAACCTCGTGGGAGAACCATTTATAAAACATTCCTTTTCTTGTTTTAAGCCTTCTGGGCCATGAATTATCCTGTCCCTTTTGCACAGAAGATTCACGAGTTCCTTGTACAAAAAAACAGACTTGCAGTCCGTTTGGGTACACGTCCGGGATTATCTGCAGCGCAGCTGTATGTCCGGACTACAATGAAATTTGTGCCTTGTTCGGAGCATAGTGTAGGGGATTACGTTGTAATTGATTGAATCTAGAGACACTTAGGTTTTACGACGAAACAAAAGTTTGGGGGTCGTTGGAAACCAGTTTACGAGGATCGAGAAGTTATAGACTGAAGGGAAAACGATAACGTGCTTGGAATGACACGAATATGGTGTTTTTCTTACGGATAATGATCGTGTTAGACGTCTAGATTATTAGGGCAAGATTTTACTGAGATGACATGCTAATACAAATGGGGTAACGTAACTGCGACCAAATAGTCCTTCGACTAAAATATGTGAGTAAGGTTTCAAACTAGTATTGGGTATCTAATTCATAAGCAGAACCGATATGATGAATATAATTAGTTATATTCTTTATATGTTCCACCATAATTGGGTTTCCACAATGGAGAATGTGAATGCTGATATACCGAGAGATTTAAATTATCTTATGTAACTTCTTGCAGCATAGTATGTAGGGCTATATGTATAAGACCTATGTCTTCGCATGGTGTTTACTATGGGTKGCCTGAGGCAGTCCCAAATGCCCTTTTCTAACAAGACAGCTCATCAAACCATGGACTTATACGCTATATTAATGTGACGTAGATGTCGGACATTTTGCTGCGATACGTGAAGATCCCGGATCCAAACCAACCTACTTAGTTGTCATAATGTGCATAAGGAAGTTCAGCGTTTGGTGTAATTTTTTAGTGTTAAAGAGTATTTTAAGTGTTACTGTGTTTGTTTCAGTAGCTTATACTACTTCGCTTTACTTAGCAAGTATTACAAACCGAAATCAAATTTAGATACAATGTATTGTTGAAAAGCTGAACATACACTAGGTAGATGTGTAGAGCATTACAATTTACAAGTTTTACCAGAAAATGGTAATGGGTGGGATCCCTGGATGTTCCCGTTATAATGAGAGAGAAACGCGTAATCTTTACAGTACTTTTTTAGGTTGTTTTTAAACAATAGATTGCAACTAAATGTAATTTTGGTTTGTAATACTAAATTATACGAAGCAACGTAAAACACTAAAAATACACAGTAACACTCAATGTTCAGAGCAAAATTATAGTATAATACAATATTTTGAAGTGTTACTGTGTATGTTTGAGTGGTTTACATACCTTCGTATTATTCATTAAGTATTACAAACCGAAATTACATTTAGTTGCAATCTATTGTTGAAAGACAATCTACAATAAGTGCTTAAAGTTTATATGTTTCTCTCTGATTATAACAAGACATCCAGGGACCTAGCACGTTAACATCTTCCGGTACAACATGTAAATTGTAATGCTCTACACACGCACTTATTGTAGGTTAAGCTTTTCAGTAATACCTACATTGTAACTAAATGTAATTTACGTTTGTAATACTTGCTAAGTAAAGCGAAGGAGTGTCAGCTACTCAAACACACACAGTAACACTTTAAAATATTCTTTTAACACTAAAAAATTGCACCAAACACTGAACTCCCTTATGCACGTTATGACAACTTGGTTTGTTTTGATCCAAGATCTAAACTAAATGTAATTTCGGTTTGTAATACTTGTGAAGAAAAACTAAAGAGTGTAAGCTACTCAAATAAGCACAGTAACACTAATAAATATTCTTTTAAAGTCACAAAATTGCACCTAACACTGAGGTCCGTTCAGGATCCAGAACTTTGACGTACCGCAGAAAAATGGCCGTCATTACGTCAGCACTAATATAGCGTATTAACCAGATGCGCTTTTGTATAGCCATGTATAGACCATGTGTGGGAGTATGGGATAATACCATCAAAATACTGCAGCTACAATAAGACATAGACCTCTCGATTCTATCACATACATAGACACATACTTATACCTATGCTCTATACAAGAAATGCTCAATATCGAGTCCGAGTCCGAGTCACTCAAATCAAAGGCACTTTCACTATCACTTTCGGCTTGAAAACTGATTATTATACTGTCACATATAGTCCATTAAAGTTCCATTAAAAAAAATGAGTTTTTGACATCATTAGTTAGTCATGTTTAGAAAATCCAATGCCTGTAACACTCATAGCTCGAGAACAGCTCAACGGATCGGGCACGTTGATGGCTGATTGGATAGGTCTTGGCCCAACGATACTTTAAATACATCTCGACGATACAAGAAAAATGCGCAGTATTTTGAAAATGTGTACCAGAAACGTCTGGACTCGCTTTAGAAGCTTTTGTACCTTAAAAACAATTACACAGTTAATTATTCCTGTAAKCRTATKCAGCGATAAAACTCTACGCCACACCAAAGCAAGCTAACTTCCAAATTCCGCCTCCAGCCTAAATCCATTATGCCTGACATCCGCCAGCCTGACATGCTGAAAAAGCGTCCTCATCCATCGTAGCCATCCACATCGTCGGTGAAGCCTCTCGAGAATGAGCTGCGACAGGTATAGCTCGTGTCCCAGTTGTTTGCGCCAATTACACACGAAAACCGCCGAGCGATTGTGTGCCGTCATTCACCGCACGTTTGATAGAGAGTTTGCCTTCAACGTCTTTTCTTTTCATTTCAGGTGCAATGGAATCCTCCAGGATCACGTACGGAATATTGACCGGTGAGTAGATCCTTTGGAAACTTGGTGATGGTACGTAGCAGACGTTTTCGGGTGCTCATTTTGGTACTGGATGCACATCGAAAGACCTTGAAGGTGGCTTCATTAGTTTTAATTAAAATAAAATACTCTTTATCTGTTCCCAATAAAGAAAAAACAATCTAAAAGAAACTACATTCCTAATAACACAAAAGACAAAATCACATCACGCGAGTTTCCCTACGGTGTTAACCGTAGTATCTTGTTTTTCTTCTCTCGACATATGTTTATGGTTTTTTTATTCATTGCCACTTTTACATTGGCTTTCCAAGTCAGTTTAGGTCTTTATACTGTTTGGCGGTCTATTCTCTGTCATTCTGGACCATTTCAATCGTTTTATTTCTATTCTTTGGATTGTGTTTATACCAATGCTATCTCTTCTCGAATTTCCGTTGTCGAATTTAGTTTTACCATAGTATCGTCTCCAAAGATCCATTTCCACTGCTCTGTGCTTTTTCTTTCAGACTGATCTCCCACAGCTGATCTCGGGTTGCAATACTTTTAATGATTGTTTTGATACGTTTTAATTTTGTTGTGTTTTTTATTACCTTATTCTATGTCTTGTAGCTGGTTATAATTTTGCTTTTACATCCACAATTTTGTGTAATTTTGACTCCCAAGTAGTTAGTTTTATGTTGCAGTATTGAGTATTTCTTTGTCTCCTATAGTTAAATTTTCACCTGTTCTTCCAACCAACAGATATTCCGTTTATCAGAAGTTCATTATGAGGCCCAATTTTTCCTACTCTTCATGTAGTTTTCTTAGCATGCAGTCGACATCTGTGTCATCTTCTATCCAGATCACTTGGTCGTCAGGAAAATGAAGTATAAAGAGCCGGTCGTCTTCAATGGGTACTCCCAGATTACAACATTTTTACCCCAATTTTTAAGGGATACCTTCAAGTACATTTTGAATAACGTAGGTGCGATAGTACATTCTTGTTTCAGTCCTTTGTGACGTGGATTTCTTCACAGATTTCTTTTTCGACTTCTATCCTGGCAGTCATGTTCCCACATAATTTCTGTACTGATTGTTCATAAGTTCTGCTGATACCTTCTTCTTCCAACGCGTTTCCATAGTTTTAAGAACGGTACACTGTCATAAGGCTTTTGTTAAACCTATGAAGAACATGTGGGTTTCGATGTTATGTGCCAGTTTGTCTTAGGGTAAAAATGCTGTCTACATAGAACCTAGATGGTGCCTCTGTAATTTGAACATAGTTTTCTGTCTCATTTTTTATGGATGTTGGTTGTTTATGAATTGGTCCATTCTAAGGATAGTTGCTTCACTCTTAAGGAATAAGTTAAAAACGTAAGCTAATAGCTTTAGGTCCGTATTTTATCAATTCTGGTGATATTCATCCTGATACCAGAGCCTTTCCATTTTTCATATCTGAGGTGAGGTAGTTTTCTTTTTGGGGGTTATTTCTTCATCACCAAACGTCGAATTATGGATACTGTTTTCACTTCGTGGTAAGAAATTTTGTCTCTCAGTAATCTTTCATAATATTGGACAGATTCCTGTGTTTGATTAATAATGTGTGCTGTTTCTATGTTATTGTTACTCAGATTTCTAATAGTTCTCGAAGCTTTTCTGGAGTTTGTCGACGTTAACGATTTTTTTTGTTTCCCTGCTAGCTCGTATGCAATGTTTTCTGTCTTCGTGGCTTCTCGTGCTGAGCCACTAAAGAAAATTGTGAATTGGATTTGATGCGAGGCAATACAAATTTTCTCCTAAATCCTCCACTTTGGGCGGCTAGTTCGAAAGCGTAGCTTCAATAATAGATATTTTTAAGCTTGTTCTGTCCATGGAAAGTATTTTTTGAGACCTGTCTTTTTCGTCTTTGCCCGTTAATTTGTGAGCGACATCTTCAATAACTGTGAAACACGTTTATTTTTTTAGCGTAAAAAAACCACTCTGGGATAGCGAATACCGACTTCTCGTGTCATGGAAACTATTTACTTCTTTCTGTCTTTTGTTTAAATATTGAAGCTCAAGGTGCATTTTCACGAGTCCACCGACCATAACATTCTGTTTTGTGCTCATCTCTTGGGAAATATAAACCAGAATTCGCCTACATAATGTTCGCATAGCGGCCCCCGTATTTTGCTTATTGACGATTCTGACGGCCTGTATCTCATGCATATTGAAACACATGTTTATGATGTAGCGCGGCATCAATTTTTAATTGTTCGGACACTGCGTGGAATTCGCGGAAAATTCGATTACTTGAAATGGCGCAGTGTGCAGAATTATTATTGTGGGTACAAAAACTGTGATGATATGCGCACTGTCGCATTTCGCGACACTTTCATTGTATGCTTTAGGATTATGTAGGTCATGGCTATTTATAAACCTAGTGACCTTGTTTATTCGAATTGTTGACAATGTCGTTCGGTTTTATCGATTAATTACCTGCCAGTTGCACTAATAATGCAATTATTCGATGTTGTGCACGTAATAAATTTGTAGCGCGCTCAGACTTGTTTTGACCGTTTAATGGTAATTTACTCAAGTTAGCAAGGTATTGTTTTAGTAATCCGTTTATGCGTAATATCCTAGTCGGATGAATTAAAAAAAATTGCTAATTAATTAGACAAGACCGTTATTAAAATGTACTGAAATTTGTTTCTGACATCTACTAAGAAAAATACAATATTTGTTCCTCTGTTTCATAAAGAGTGTTTTTATCTATGAAGAGTGTACTGGGTGTTTCAGTATTCGATGTCATAAATTGTGGTTTCTGAAATTATGACCAAAACTTTATATAAACATAAGTTCGAAAATGTTTTTTTTTATATTCAGCACTTTTTACGATTTTGAAATCTGTGAAAAACACGGTTTTTTCAATTTTCGCGATTTTTGGAAGCCTGTTATAATAGACGTCCTATAATGTGGCTTTGAGTTCCAAAAGCAAATCACTATTTTTAGAAAGAGCATTAAAATATGAACAGAAAAGGTACTCTTATTGCAGGTCGTTAGGACCTTTTGTTTTCGAGAAAATTGAGGAATAGTGTTTCCAAGCAAGTTAAAGCAAACTAGGTATAAGTTAATTTCTTGCAGTGGGTTTTAAGGGGAGCTAACCTGTTGTAAAATAGAGGTTTTCTTATTATTATTATTAACTTGGTTGGAGACACAATTCCTCAATTTTCTCCAAAACGAGAGGTCCTAGCGACTTGCAACAAGAGTAGCTTTTTTATTCACCTTTTATTACTCTTTTTAAAAATAATCATTTGCTACCCCTCCCATAATGCCGCCCTTGATTTTGATACAAAGCACTACTACGTGTAATTGATAAAGAAACATCTTGTCTTCATTATTATATGTTCTTATTATTTACTATCAGATGTTTTTCAGTGTCATAAGCTACAACTGGTGAAAATACAATAAATAGCTAAATCGTACTTGAATATGTGCCATGAAACTGATGACTCGGTTCTGCTTTATAATAAGACACAAAATTCACTGTCACCTCATTTGATAAATCTTATTTTACAGTCAGCTTGACTTGAGAAATGGTCTATTAAATACAAACAACTATAGTAGTAAACATTTTCTATTTACCGAGGCCACAGAAATTCGTCTTTTAAAAATCGACCAAGTCTTTATTTTCTGCGGTAAAACGCATTTATTATGCTGTCACCATGATTTTACTGTTGTACTGTTATCTAAGATCGCATTCAATCTTTTTCACTGCCACGTTTTCAGAATTAATCACGTCTAGTTTACAGAAAGGCTTTCCACGAGCTGCATAATGCCGCATACATAATGCATTGTCAATATAGCAACTCGCTAGTTCTTGCATGAATGCACCGACACGAAATGGCCAAGTTGCCAGGCGTAGTGAAAATTTACACGCATAAATCGAACATTATCTAGCCTCCAGAAAATTGTTTTCTTATATATTTTCCATCAGGTTTGAGAGCATTATGTGTACCCATATTCTGCCCGATATTTAAAAATATAGAGAAAAAAATTAGTTGTTTCTATGATGAAAATTATAACAACGAAAACTGTCTCCTTTTTTTGGTATTATGGAAGTTATAATTTATTTTATTGAATTTGTAATAGCATGATTTTTCTTTTCAGTCAGCGACACGTGCTATGCAGGAACTGCCCAAGATCGTAGCGGACCGGCCCTGAAGGCTGAAGTTCTCAAAGACAGCGCCAACTCTGTCATTTTAGAAGATATCGTCCCAGACAGCCAAATCACGATCCAGAACAAGTTGATCGAATGGTCATTGCCTTTGAATGGTTGCAACGTCATATTGACAACTGGAGGAACCGGTTTCTCTCCTAGGGATGTTACTCCTGAAGCTACAAGAGCGGTCATCGAAAAAGAAGCTGTTGGTTTAGCGTACGCGATGGTCAGTATGTCTTGTTGGGTGACAAAGGCACCTTATTTGTCTAAACATCCCATTTACTCGTATATTAATGTGGAATTCCCACGAGAAGAGTCAATAATAATTAAAGACATTACATTTCTTCCATTCATTAACCTCGACTGTATCCATTGAAGATTTTGGTAGAATTGGACTGAAATTTACAATCAAATTTTGTCCTTAATTAAATCCTGTAAAAACTTCTGTCAGAAAAAGTGATTTTTCGTTGTCGAATGAGCTAAACTTTATAAAAAAAAACAAATCCAATTTTACTTCGTTTTCGTTCGCTTTCTGCAACATGTTTGTTCCATTTGCTCAGATTACGAAGAGTCTCAATATAACGGACATGGCGATGCTGTCAAGGGCTGTCTGCGGAATTAGCAATGCTACGTTAATCATCAATCTTCCTGGAAGTCCGAAAGGAGCCGTTGAATGCTATGGCTTCGTTAGAGGTTGCATTCCCCATGCTGTCCAGCTTCTTACTGGCAAAACGAAGCAAATTAAAGAGACACATGAAAAAATGCAGGGTTGCCACCACCACCATCATCATCCTCACCACCACCATGAGCATAGTAAGGTAAGTTCTTGCATTTTATTTCTTAAAGACTGAATGTTCAAAAGTACATGTTGATGGTATTCTTCTCTACTGTGAGTTTATGCGTTCCCAAAAAAATCGTGATACTAATAAATTATATTAATAAATTATACACGAGCCCTGTCCCATTTCAGTTGGCCCATCAACAGAATTATTAAAATTTCTTAAAAATTTTTTAACAAAATCGCTTCTTGGAGCTTGTTTTTATTATAAATAGCTTCTCTAAATTATGGTCTATTATTTTTTAAGCACAATTCAACTGTTCTCAATAATCAAAATTCTATAGTAAAAAAATACCAACTATTTAGGCCGAACCCTGGTTTCTATCTATATTGTTTGCGGAAATTTGCATACAGGTGAATGTAACATTTGAGGTGGCTGTGCAATTTCCCGTAACTAAGAAATATTGTTTACTTGACAGCAGACGTCAAAAGCGTTTTGGGTAGTTTTAGTTATAGAATTTTGTATTGATGAATTAAAAAATGACTATAGAAAAAGTTATTGATCCGAACATTCGTTCAATTATTTTTCGTTTATAAATCTGGCAGATCTAATGCAGAAATTGGACAGTTATTGGGGTTGTCAAGATGCAGTGTTTGCAACGTAGTGCAGTTATTCAAATCAAGAAATAATGTCGAGCCTAAACAGAGGTATGTGAAAAGAAGTGCACTTACTGATACTGATCGGAAGGCGCTAAAATGAATAATTAAACAGAACAGGAGGGCTAAACTACGGTCAACTAAGCACACTTTGGAGTGATGCTGTAGGAAGACATGTTTCAAGATCCACCTGTCACCGGGAAGCACAAAGATTGGGTTTTGGAACTTACAATGTAAAATCTTTTGTTTTTAAAATTTGGGGTCTTGAACAATGAAACAGTGTACACTGGAGCAAATTATTCAGCATTTTTCGGCAAAGAAATGAAATTTATCATCAAGATTGTTTGAAGAGAAAAGTTAAATTTCTACATAGCATCTATTATGGTGTGGGGATCAATGTTTGCAAGGGGAGTAGGGAAATAAATAGGAAAAATATCTTAATATCTTAAGTGAATCTTTGCTACCCACGAGGGACATATCATGTATCCAAATGATTTTTACAGTGATTCACCGACAACAGTATTCCACTTTTAAAATGGGTATCCAGTAGTCCTGACCTTTCTCCTATAGAAACTGTTTGGCACATTATGAAAAATAACTGCGCGCAACTCCTGCCAGGTCGATTCCCGAATTAAGGCGTAAACTTCAGTTTATATGGGATAAGTTCACACCACAAGATTGCCAGAATTTAGTCAATGCAATGCCAAGAAGAATAACCGCTGTCATAAAAAGTAAAGGTGATATTACTCAATGGTAGCCTTCGGAGAAATAGATTAAGTCAGTTGTTTTATCATGATTTGCTTTAACTTGGTAGTTAAGTAGAAATATAATGTTTGAATTAGACAAATGAACGATTGGTTAAGTGGTAAATGTTTGAAAAGATGTGGTGAAAAATAATTAAATATCTGTTTCGTACTTTCATAATAGCATTACAACTCCTGTCCATTAAATACAAAAAAATTGCAGGTGGGCTAGTTGAAATGGGAGTGGGCTCGTAGTATATATAGCTTGTTCCATTTCAAACAAAACAGTTGATATATCAATTATTCCTATTTTGTAAGACGTGGTTTTATATTTGAAATGTTATTTAAATATCGCGACGTGTTATTTTAATATCTTGGGTTCCCTCAAGGTGACAGCGGACAGACCAGCAACCAGAAGTCGTGAATCTCCGTACCCCATGGTGGAAGTCGAAGAAGCCCTGAAGATGATCTTCGCGACCAGTCATCCTATCACTGAAACTGAAGAAATTAAACTGGAGGATTCTCTAGGTCGCGTGTTAGCCGAAGATGTCTACGCAAAGGACCCTTTACCACCTTTCGAAGCCTCCATAAAGGACGGTTACGCCGTTAGATCTGAGMATGGTCCAGGAATTAGGAATGTTCGAAACGTCGTCATCGCTGGAGATGCGGTAATTTGCGCTACTGATTTCAATGTAGTCCAGTCGAATTAAACATCGAACCGTGCACCAAATCGGGTATTTTTGTTATTTGGATACTGAAAAGGGTTGATTAGTTCGAGATTTTCTTGAATTTTAACAATAACGCGGCCGTCTATCGATGTCGAAAGTCTGGATTTAATATTATCTTTGTATCATAATCATAAAACATATCTGAAATATTTTGTCGGAAAGATCGTTGTCTCTTGAAAACACTAACAAAAAGTGATTAGTCTGACGTTTCTATTACACCTGTAATCTTTGTCAAAGACGAAGAATCTCAATATTTGCCTGACACAAGTCCAAACAAAATTTTGAAAGTAAATAAACAAATCGCGAAGGAAGCGAGACGTCATAGAAACAACGTGCCAACCTGATAAAAAAGAACCTAAGGACGAAAAAGGAACTACTTACCTACTAGATATACACGAACTACTTCATAAAAGATAACCACAAAATAGCCTTCAAAAATGTCTTCTAACTCATGATTTTCACAATCCCTATTAAAATTATTGGTATTCCTACAAATTTCTATATCTTCTTTTATTAAACGTTTGTGATAATATTTTTCTCTATGTAAAATTTTTGTTTTATCAAAGTTAGTCATGTGTTAAGTCAAATAAGAGTGTTCAGCTACGGAAGATTTATCTATCTGTTGCAGCCTAGTAGCACGTATGTGTTCTTTCAAACGCTTACCTACTTTTCTATTATTTTGACCTATGTAACACTTGCCGCAAGAACAAGTAATTTTCTAAACATCTTCACTCTCTAAATGTACTTTATCTTTAGTAGAACTTAAAATTTTATCGAAATTAATATATGCAGTATCAACAACTGAAATATCGCGTTTTCTAGGCATCTTCTTTAATTTTTCCGAAAGGCCTTGTAGATAAGACAACCTCAACTTTAATTTACTTTGTCCTGGCTGAGAGTTTACTTGATTTGGATGAGCACTTTTATTAAAAACTGACAAAATATTCTTATTGCTATAACCATTTCTCACTAGCGCTGATTTAAGATTGTATATTTCTTTTTGTAAAGAAATTTCGTCTGAAATCCTTTTTGCTCTAAGAAATACCGTCCTTATAAGACAATTCTCTTGAGAGGGTGGGTGGTGAGATGTGGCATGTAAATATCTGCCTGTGTGTGTTGGTTTTCTGTAAACCTTGTGTCCTAACTGTCCAGTGTTTATTCTGTAAATTTGGACATCCAAGAAAGGTGCTACCATTGCTTTCTAATTCCAAAGTAAATTTTATGTCAGGATTTTGATTCTTCAAATGATGATGAACTCTTCTATACCGCGGGGCCAAATAACAAAAGTGTCATCTAGGTACTTATACCAACATTTTGGTTTAAACTGAAAACTGTTTATAGTTACCTGTTCAAAATTTTCCATAAACAAATTGGCTACTACAGGACTTAGAAGTGAACCCATTGCACAACCTGATTTTTGTTCCATAAGAAATAAGTAGACTTTAAACAATATTCAGATAACCTGGCTATCGTGTCACCTAGGGGATCGCTATTAAGGTTGGATTTCATGATATCTATTGTTTCAGGGGTGGGTACTTTCGTAAATAAAGAGACCACGTCAAAACTAACTAAAATATCATCTTCTGAAATACTTAAAACTTTTATAATATCAACAAAAGTCTGAAGAATTTTTGTTCCTACATAACGTTTTAAATAGTTAGGACAAAAGTTTGCAAATCTGTAACAAGGACTGCCAATCGTATTGACTATGGGTCTCAACGGGACATTGGTATAAAAAATATCTGATTGATTAGATGCATCGTTCCCCCTCCCTTTTTAAATTTTTAATTTGACCTGCAATTTCTTATAGCCTTTGGTAACGCCCTTGCAACCCGGAGAAGTGACCAGAATCAGCACAGGAGCGCCGGTTCCGGAAGGGGCCGACGCGGTCG
This sequence comes from Rhyzopertha dominica, assembly GCA_025024175.1. NCBI lineage: Eukaryota > Metazoa > Arthropoda > Insecta > Coleoptera > Bostrichidae > Rhyzopertha > Rhyzopertha dominica. Next base: position 50,338,326 of record QCXZ01000041.1, read on the forward strand.
TCCAGGTGGAAGACACCGTCCTAATCGAATCCTCGGAGGACGGGAAAGTCGAACTTAAAGTTGAAATAAAGGGCAAACCCGTCAAGGGCCAGGACATAAGGTGAGATTCGACATTTTTAAGAAACCCGGTGGAAAAAAATGCGTGTGTCGTGTCKGAATAAAAAGCTKGTGTGTGACCTCGTTACCCGGTTACGTGGGCCGACACGGCTTTGCTTTAGGGGTGGTAAAACGAGAAGTTTACGACCACGTCTGGAAAAGGGGGTTGGAGTTGGAGCTACTGCGTTTTGGATTAAGTTTCAAACAATAACGGTTCGGGAATTTTTATAGGGGATTGGGGTAATGGTGCTTTTATATGAAGGTCGTAAATATTTAGGAGGGTTATGGAATCTGACGTTTTAGATGTCTTGCTCGGGTGGTAAAGTAAACGATTCGATGTTGTCATGGCATAAGAAGGTTATTGATAGGCCTACTTTACTATAAGGTTTATAAATGAAATTTTTCTACCATCCCCCTAATTTAGGGGGGAAAGTGACCATTTACCTCCCTCATCTGCCAGAATATCCTATTTTGAACAGCCGTGGGTTTGTAAAGTTTTGTATTCTGCGAATAAAACTTAATGGTTTTTTCTCTAAAAAGATTCCTACAGCAGTTAATTTTTAGCTCAGATTTAATTTTCTGGTACAATTATTCAATTGTCAATACAAAATTATTTTTGTATGCCTCATAAATCATAGTCGTATTAAATTTTCGTGATCATCTTTGAAAACTCTCGGCGAACAAACGTATTTTCGCACTTTTCGGTCCTGGATTCCATTTACAGCTATATGTCTCATAGTTGATGTGAAATTTTGGTCAGAGATTGTTTCAAAATGTTCACAGCGCCTCTGTACATTATTTAATTGATAGCAGAGCAATATAATCTTCTTTCGTTTGGTATCATTTACTTCCACGTTCAATTTCAAAACTTTCAAAAATTTGAGGAAAAAATTTCTTGTCTGTGTATCAGTCCGTCTGTCGGCCTGTGTATTTAGTTTAGTTTAGTTTATTTCTTCGTAGGAACTGACAACAGTTGTAGAAAACGTCAAAAGACAAACAAAGAATACAATTAATTATACTACTAATTACTGATAATCAATACAATTAATACGTCATATCTCCAGTATCTGAAAGGTCAAAAGAGAGAGATAAAAAAGATTTTTTTAACAATATCTTCCTTAGGACTGTCTTAAAAATCTTAATGTTGTTTAAAACCTGCATCTGCGCAGGGTGTTTATTAAAGATTTTAATAAACATTATATAGGGTCTTCTTTCTGTAAGAGATAATCGATGCTGAGGTGATAACAAATTATAGTTTATTCTAATATCGTAAATATATTGTTTACTCTATTATTCGAAAACTTATCTGAATGTTTTTTAACGTAGCAAGCACATTCAAGGATATAGACGGAAATTACATTCAGGATAACAAGTAAATAATGTGATCATTCCATGTTAGTTTGTAGTCCAAATAAAGCCCCAAAAATTTAAGATTCGCTTAAGGGAATGCTTGAGTGTCCTACCCTTATTAAGAGTGACTGATCCAATGGTTTTGTTGAAAAAAACAAGACATTTGGTTTTATCATTGTTCATTGWGAGTCCTTGATCAGAAATGYGCTAGGAGCACCTCCGATTTGTATAATTTCAAGCATATTTTCTTATCTGGACGTCCTGAATTTCGGAATGGTATCCGTCTGTTGCTAGCTACAACGGTTCGATCTAAAAGCGGAGTAAATTAGGCCGCCCGACGTCCTAGCTCATTTCTGATCAAATTTTTGGAATCTGCAGCTCAAATACATCCGTTTGTCGATTTTGAGCTAAAATTAGTTTCCACCGAAAAATCGCAAAACATCAGAGACTAACCCCTTTGTTCCTTTTGGACCTTAAATGTTTTGCACCTCCGATTTGTATAATTTCAAGCATATTTACTAATCTGGACCTCCTGAATTTCGGAATGCTATCCGTTTGTCGCTAGCTACAACGGTTCGATCTAAAAGCGGAGTAAATTAGGCCGCCCGACGTCCTAGCTCATTTCTGATCAAATTTTTGGAATCTGCAGCTCAAAATACACATGTGTGTCGATTTTGAGCTAAAATTAGTTTCCACCGAAAAATCACAAAACATCAAAGGCTTGAAACCCCTTTGTTCTTTTTGGACCTTTAAATTTTTGCACCTCCGATATGTATAATTTCAAGCATATATCTGGACCTCCTGAATTTCGGAATGGTATCCGTTTGTCGCTAGCTACAACGGCTTGATCTAAAAGCGGAGTAAATTAGGCCGCCCGACGTCCTTGCTCATTTCTGATCAAATTTTTGGAATCTGCAGCTCAAAATACATCTGTGTGTCGATTTTGAGCTAAAATTAGTTTGCACCGAAAAATCACAAAACCCCTTTGTTCTTCTTGGACCTTAAAATTTTTGCACCTCCGATTGCGTAATAATAACACAGTACTGCTTAAGTAAAATGTTACAGCTTCTTTTTCCGAAACACCCAGCAACAGTTGGCTGATTAAACGACTGTCGGATCCAAAAACCATAACAATAATCTGCCCTTAATTGATTAAGTCCTTAATCAGCGTCGCAGCGAGCCAACGACGATTGTCCCCCAGACACCGCGTTAAATTGCCCCTAACGCAATCAGCCCCTTTTGTCGCCCCGAGCCGGTCGACTAKACGCCCGCGACATGTCCCAATGCATCTCCTGCAGAGCACTTCCTGCGGTTTCGCACAAACAAGTCGATTTACTTTCATTCCAGGCCAATAGGCAGCGACATCCAGAGGGGCACTGTGGTCCTGCGGCGCCTCGATTGCATCACGTCAGGACACGTGGGAGTCCTAGCCACCGTTGGCCACTCGCTGCTTCTTGTTTACAAGTAAGTGCAGCTTTATGGGGTTGTCGGAAGAGCAGCGGCGATAATTGGGTATTTTCACTTTTTTTGAAAATTACGTAAAATGAATCTTGAAGTGCATCTATATCATACACCATGTTAAAAAAAACAAAAAATATTTGTAGGTAGAGAATTTCAGGTCTGAAATTCGAATCTTAGGACTCACCGCCAAAACGCTTCTATCCAAAGTTATTCAACTCGTGACGTCAAGTGTCATGTAAACATTACAGAGGAGCGTGCTGTTTAATGTTGTAGTATCATTCTTATATTGGAAAAGGTTTTGTGTGGTGTTTATTGAAAGGACGGTTTAAGAGGTCGCACCAAAAAGTTATTTGTGTAGTTTTACAAGCATCTATTATATATGGAAAACAAAACAAGTGTTGTTTTGTACATGGTTATAAAAGTACTTCAGTCAGTACAGCTAACAAAATTTTTGTAACCGTTCCTCGAGATTATCAACGTATGAAAAAGTTGTTTAAGGCCCCTYGACGTGATATGCCGAAATTGCAAAGTTTGTTTTTCTGTTGTGAAGATCGTCTTAATTCTTACTATAAGTTTTGTTATTTTTTTTGGGGTTATAAGTGTTTACCATTCAGTTTCCATGTTGGTATAGCTTGAAGGGGATATGAAAAATTATACGCGTTTTAAGTTGATAGAGGGAAATGTTATAATAAAGAACGACGTTGTTCCCCATATATTCGACTGTTAGCCAGATTGGAAACGAGCCGCAAGAGCCCCAAAAATAAATGGCAATTTATATTTATTGTGACTTCTAAAATAAATGTCAAGTTTAGGGTACATTTTGATTCTTACATTTTTATGTTTACAAATAGCATGTTTCCAACAACCCATTGTGTTCAAATTATCAATGCTACGTTAATTTGATAAAAAGTTCACTTATGCAGTTACTTTTACGTTCCCCATCTCCGCCGCGTTGAACCGCTCGTCGCTGTACACAAATTCCATAACAATGAACATGTCTTCAGAAGTCATAACTCATAAGTATTTCACTCTTTCTTGGCGTATTTTTGTCACAAAATAAACGCCAACAACAAACTGATAAATTGACGGGCTGGGGCTGACGCGTGACGCGCTGACCCCACATGTAAACAAGCGGCCATTTACAAGACACCTGACGCCACAGCCAATATGTTCGCGTTTTGGCGGTCCCTTTAAATATTAACATTTTTAATATTAAAAATTCACCTTACGATCAGTTTTTTCGAATTTATAAGCTGTCACAGTTGTTTTGTGGATTAGATGCTACCTATTAATATGCAATTTAATAAAATATAAATACATGGCAAATACCCAATTGGGAGTATTAGAGCTACTTACTTTTTTTTTGTCGGTGTTTTCCATTGCTTCGAGGCATTTTACCAACAATGACTTTTATATTTAAAAATTTGCTACTCAACAACAGTTATTTTGACTTCTTACTTTCACTACTTGTCCGGAGTGTTCTTTGCAAATTGAGTGATGTACCTCATTATTTGAATGTTCAGTTTTTCTTACATCATTTTATTAAGCAAAACTGCCAAATACGATTATCGTTTGTTGTAAAAATGCTCACTAAACACAGTTATGAAAGCATAAAAAATAGAGATCATGGTTATTTAAATTTAAATCGACAATTTTAATACTTTTAATAAACATGAAGTTTGTTGAACTGAATTCTAGGATGGCACTTGGTAAATTGTTTTGGTGTTTGCCAGATCAATTACATCTTATTGGACTAATACAGCAAATATGCTTTTAATCGTTTTGTTTCCTCAAGAAACTGCTGCTTCTCAGATTGCGTTACACGAAATGTGAGGTAAAAGGTCAGAAACGATTTTGAATTAATAATCAATCAAGCAGTCCGCAATGTAGATAAATGAAAAGCTAAATATATACAAATTTGAAGTTGATTGAAGAGTCCCTCGTGAATTGTTAATAGAATATGGTGAGGTGAATGAACTGATAGAACAAATATACATCCATGAGGATACTACGCGTTCGAATTAAATATGGAAAACCAGAGTTTGTTTGGTGAACCTGCTTTTATTTGATAAATTATTTGGAATAATTATTATCTATGAGTTGTTAATGAAATTAAGTTTTCACCCATCACGCTCATCGTTTAAGATTTAATTGCGCAAACCATAACTGAATAACATATTTCGACGTGCTGACTTTGTATATCAGATTGCCAGTTCAACATTGGCTATCGCGAATTACCCTCTTAACGAAGACATAAACAAACAACACTAAAATAAGATGTAGCAGTTTTAGTATAGAAATTTGCCGAAAGTGGCCACTGTATATACATTTTGAAATGTTTAACAAAAAAACTTTATTCATTTCACATATTCGCTGGACATTATGTGCGTAAACAAGACTCTCACAAAGACAGAAAGTAAAAACAACAACGGGGGTCTCGGGTTAGACCCCTGAGGAACCCCACTCGTTGCAGCTCGTATTTTAAGTGTGATCACCATAACTGACATGAAAACAGTCTAATATCACACTCTAGTTGGTGTTACAAAATTTGTGGAAAAATGTTTAAAATCCTTAGGTCATGCCTATACTKATCGTCCCACCTCTTGTGTATATGCATGGTAGGCTTCAAAATAGTTGAAATGGAGTCAGGGTTAATTTTTGTTTATCGACCGTTACATCKCTTTTTTCTGTCTTCARCAGTKTACATATTGGCTTGCATTGCCGAAAGGCACTAACTTAATCCAGTGTTAAATTGACGGTTGCCAGAGGCAACGCTAATAAGAGCGTTTAGAATTCAACGCCATTTTGTTATTACAAAACCATTTGTTTAGTCATAATCAACTATGCTGAAGACTAGTATAAATCAAAAACTATAAAAAAATCGTTTTTGTGGATTTCAGAAGTGTTAAATAATTGAACTCAGAATCCTACTAATGTATTTTCGTAATTCTAAAAAAAAAACAAGTTTCTGCGCGATCAAAACAATCAAACGAACATACAATTGTTACGCTGTCATAGCACACAATCACTAAACAATTAGCATTTAAGAATGGTTTTTAATCTACTACTGTAGATAATATTATGGAGAAAAGACAACCTTACTCGATGACCCGATGAGTCCAAACAAGGACGAAACTCGATTCGTGCTACCCCAATTGATTGATCAGAGCAGATGTTATTTAATTTTAACTTTAAGTTTATTTGCATCACTCTCTTTCTTTTTTTTCTAGGCGTTTTATGAAGTTTTTCACAGTATAACGTTCTGAAAAAGATAATTTTGTAAACAATTATAATAAACCGTCTCGAATAATTGCAAAATTTTTGTTCTTGTGCGAGAACAGGTTGTTGACTGCTCTGCCAAGGTATAAGATTTTCAACAGATCCCATTTAAGGGATATTCTAATAACCTCACCAACATTCTGTTAAATGTATGAGCCTTCAACGAGATTATGTTAAATTAATTAAACCCATCTTGATCATTTACGCCTCCCCAAACATACTCTCACGTCTGACAATCATTTTCACACTACAGGCGTCCCGCAGTCGGGATAATATCAACCGGTAATGAGCTGCAGACCCACGAGGATCGTTTGACAGCGGGTCACATACGTGACAGCAACAAATTGACACTGTTGAACTTATTAAGAAGATACGACGTCTACCCCCTCGACTGTGGCATCGTGAAAGATGAGTAAGTGACCTGCATGCCAACCTCTTTGATTACGTTGCTGGGATTGAGCTAGTTTACAAGTTCTGGAGTTTGTACAAAGTTGTAATTGAATAGCCTGTCTAAAAAATTGAAGACAAAACTGTATTTTAGTTAAAGTGGTAAAGCACTAGCAAGAGCAACTTTTGCAGGCACATTTGGCCTTCAAAGCGTTGTGCTAATTAATGTATTTTTGTTTAAAAGTTAATAATTGCATTCCCAACCATAAAGCAAACTAACTCAATACTGCATTAAACCTCAGCTTTTGGAAGTACACCACGTTCAACTCAGTTTTGTTTCTATTTTAATAGACCAGACGCCCTGAAAGCAGCCCTCGAGAAGGCGATGCAACAGGTGGACGTTGTCATCACCACCGGTGGAGTGTCCATGGGAGAACACGACTTTGTCAAGCAGGTTCTGAAGGAAGATTTTGGGGCTGACATACGCTTTGGAAGGGTCAACATGAAACCGGGGTAAGTGGACACAAAACTGGCATATTATTGTATCTGAAAGTGATAGGGAAGTTCGAAATGAAACAAGAATATCGTCAGTTGTCGTTATGACGATTGTGTGTATGATTCGAAACTCATTAAAAAATTATAGCTTGTTTTCACTTAGTTTCAGGCGGTAAACGCCGGTCTGACATAGTCAGTGATATTTTATCAGGATGAAATTTTGACATTTTATAACTACATATCTTACTAGAATGTGGAAACAAAATTAGGCACTTATGTCAAATAGTTTTTAATTGTCAGCACTTTGCAATTAAAGGATCCCGAAAATGTCTCAGGTAACTTTTATATCAGATAACTCTGACGATCGTTTCGACCAAATACGGTCATTGTCAAAAAGATAACAGCGTTATACGAAACTCAGATGTGCAAAATATTGTTTACGTCCCCTTTTTTACAGGGGTTGTAAAGTACAGTTGTAAAATCTCTCGCCTGGGTTTTGAAGGTCGACTTTATAATTTTGGCTATATCAAAGGATTACTGGATGTTGGAATTTGTATTTGTGTATTTGCCAAATGTTTTTTTGATGCTGAGCTTTTTCAATTTCCAAAAGTTCTAAAAGGTTCGGTTTTTCCTTTCGCAATGTTCTTTAATTCTGTTTTTAATAGCTCTACCTGATTATCCTATGTATATCATGTCACATTGCATGCATTTTATTTGGTAAATGGCGTTTTTTGTTCAATTTATTGGATTTTGGCTTACTGTTAACTAGAAGACCTCCCAAATTGCACTTATTAACCTCTGTTGCTTTTATTCCGAGCCTGTTCAGCCTATTTTTAACACAAACACTAATTCCTTTAACATAATTTACTGCGGCAAAATATGTTCTTTTTCATTGATGTTAGCATTGTACAGCATTCTTTATATTGCTTTGTATTTGGTCCACAATTTTTATGTCATATCCATTGTTAAAGGCTATTTGTTTAATTGTCGTCAATTCTTTTTCGAAACTTTCTTTTCTAAGTGGGATATTTATTAGTCTGTTTATTAAACTATAAAACACGGAATGCTTAATCTGAATTTTGGTTTGAAGGCTTCCGTGGTTGTTGTCGATGACATGTTGTTTTCCGGGCTGGTTCCCACGTTGGTTATTAGACCTTGACGTTTCGACACTCATGTCGGTGTCTTCCTCAGAAGTAGCTCAGAAACAGTTTCATATTCATATCTTTGACAATGACCGCATTCGATCGAAACGATCGTCTGAGTTATCTGATAAATCAAGTGAGACAAAGCACATACGTTCAATCAGCTTGTTTCCAAGCTACCTAATTGATTCAGGATGTTTCACAATGAATGCACCTTTGAATTCATTCAACAAATAGATTACCCTCCTTATAGTCTAGATATGGCTCCCTGCGATTGTTATTTGTTTGATTATTTAAAAAAAGCGGAGTCGTATAGTTGGGCCAGTCTACCTATCTAACCCTTCTCTGACTGAGCGGGTCAACTAATCCCGCAATATAGTTGGGCCAAGAATCTGCTTTGCCCGAACAGCGGGTGATGGACCATTATTAGCAAATTAGGAAAGACCTTAATTTATGTGATGTGTGTAACTTATTAATGTGATTGCTACGGTTTTTTTCTTAGCAAACACGCTTAAAGGAATAAAATTAAACAATTTTCAAGTTTTAATACAAACTTATATTTATACGTTACAATAATAACATGTATGTATGTACAGTAAAGTATAAAAATATTTACAAATTTACAAAAATACGAACCTATATTTATACGTAATAACACAATATTAACATATATGTATGTACAAATAAGGTATAAAAAATATTTAAATATTTGGCGCGTATTTAAATGAAACACTTTTTACAAATGTCAGCCTGTCTATGAGATTTTGTTTGTAGTTAGTAATTTTGACTTCAAGATAATCTTGCTTTAATTTTACAGTACGCCTAACAACTTTTTGGAATTTGTTGGATGTGTTTATTTTAACATAAACTTCACTTTGAAAATTCAACAAACTATCAACAAATTGAAAAATATTTGGATTTGGCTAATAAAAACATTTATTAAATCGTGAATGAAATGACTCACACGCATTGGTTGTTCTGCAAGAGGAGGCAGATGAACTTGCACAAATATMTGGAGTAAATTTGGCATTTTCGCTGATGTAAWTGTCCACTAAATAGTCGCAAAACTCTTGAAATTTCGAATGTTTTGGCATGATTCGAATTAAATCGAATGCGAATGCGTCACCCACTTCATCACAATCAAAAAACTGAAGTCCAAAACAATATCTTAACATTTTGCCAACTTCCGTGTGGTTTTTATAATCTTGTGACAGTCCAAGCGAGTGAATTTTTCGATACCGTGCCTGTGAAAGATGGAATCGGCATCCACTTACTCTAGCTTCCTCCCACGTTTCCATAATAGCATTGTGGATTGCAGTTTCAAAATCAATCACGACACTTTTAGGATAAAATTGTAAGTCACTTTCACTGCACTTCTGACACAACATATTCAAACATGTTTGATATGTGGATTGCTTTTTATCAGGAAGCAAACAAAATACCAATGGAACGTAATGTCCATTCTTGTATCCATGAATTGTAAAGAGTTGTGTAAAAAATTTCGGACAAAAATCAAATGTGCCGTCCATATACACAGTTTCAGTACAACATAAAAAAGTAAAGATTGCTATAAGGAGCAAAAATGATGATACCTTGGTCTGCATTATTTGTCAAGACAAATGATTCTTCTTTATCTGTCATAGGTGCCAAAGTGTTTACTGCTTCGAAAACGTCTTTTTGCGTTTTGGGTAGATTTGGAGTAAACTTTCTCCTGCACATCCATATATTATGCCTTACAAGTTCCATATCGTAAATCGTTATGTTACTGCTTATGCCAGGGTTAGACCCAAGTTCCGTGTGCACTAATTTGGCAGGTTTTTCGTATACATTTTCTAGAGCTTTCCTTTTCACACTGTTGTTGACAATCTGCCTGTGCAGGTTTATGTCTTCTTTGTGATTGTGAGATAATTCTGAGTCCAAGATCTCATTTCCAGCCGACGTGTAGATTTTTGCGGGACATTTCGATGTTTTATTTGTACACCTCCAACGCACAGTTCCGTTTTTCAGCACGTTTGCGATGCAAAACTTGTAGTTATTCACCACCAACAGTTTTTTGCCTTTTTCACTGCATGAATACAACTTCCATTTCGCCGGTATGAATGTGAGCTAGAAACTGTTTAATTTGACTTGCGTTTCAGAATTTATAAACTCATTTCAGCAGGTAACCACCCTCTTTAACAAATTATTTAGGACATTATGGACATCAAGTGTCCAGTAATATTTTACATTTTTCAAATAAGTCCCACCCATCTTAATTGTGTTTCGTGATCTATTGGGTCCACGGCACAAAATGTTTGCGTTTAAATTACCTACTTTTCTAAGTAGTATCAGGTAGCAGGTTCTGATAAGGATTCGTTATCGATAACTATCTGCGGGAGGTTCATAATCCACCGTCCGCAACCTTCTGGCCCAACTCAATGGCAGATTAAAGAGCGATAAAGTTTTTGGCCCAACTATAATGCGCCCAAAAAAAGACCTTCATGAATGACGTTTTCATTGTACCAGCTGTACACAGTCCTCAAATTTGGAGCATTTCCACCAAAAGTAGCTCTGCTGTGGGATATTTTCAGTTTGTTTTACTAGTAAGAAAAAATATAGAAATATCCACAAATATTTTTCTTCCCCCAGAAAGCCTACAACATTCGCCACCTGCACCTTCAACCAAACCCCCAAATACATCTTCGGCCTGCCGGGCAACCCAGTATCGGCCGCCGTGACCTGCATAGTCTTCGTAGTGCCAACTCTGCGCCACCTGGAACACAAATCTCCATGCAAGCTGCCCACAATCAAAGTTACATTGGTAAGCCGCCGCCAACTTCCGAACTGGAAACTCAAACATTTCCCCCCTCCCCCAGGGCGAAGATCTAAGACTCGATCCGCGTCCCGAGTACGTCAGGGCCGAACTGAGGAACGAGGGGACCGAGCTCCTTAGGGCTTACGCCACGGGGGACCAGATTAGCAGCAGGATTAACAGTTTTATAGGAGCCAGCGCTCTGGTTATCGCTCCAGGTAAAAACACGGCTGGATACAAGGACGTGTGTCCCAAGGGGGAGACTTTGGAGGCTCACATCATCGATCTGATGAGCATCCGTTGAGGGAACTATGGATCTGTTTTGTAGAGAAAAAAAGATTATGGGATTACTTGTTTTTTTTCTTCCTGAACCTTCCAGTTGTGAAAGGAGTGTGATTTCGCGGAATGATTAAAGTAAAGGTAAGTGTATAGCTTTTGCTTGTTGGCTATTGCGTTTATTTTATTCGAACAGTATTATGTTTTGTATTAGTAAACTTCGTGCTTGATTCTGGCTTCCAGCTTCAGCAAATTTTCGAGTTTTCTTTGTATATTTTATATTTTAAATGACACAACAGGAAAACATTCAAAGTCATCAAGCCTGACGACCTACCAAGAAAAGAATAATGTACAGGAAGATCTTTTTCGTCTCTAATTTCGTTTCTAATTTTAACTAGTTTGAAACATGGGCACCTTGTGTTTTTTTAACAGGACAGTTTATTTGGTTCTTACATTCCTCTTTCTACGCGAAAAGTTATTGTTTTTTATTTTGTTTTTTCCTTTAGGTTAGCTTGGAAATTGTTGTTTTGTCATAAACGTTTTCCATTATCTTGGAAACAATAGTTCACTATATAACTAATGTATGGAACATGAATAGCATGTTTAATAAGGTCAATTGTAATATATTCATGGCCAAATGATTTAGTTCTTACCAAAGTGTATAATATACTTTGGTTCTTACATTTTTAACAATTTAAAAAATTTAATTATCACCGAACATCCTCCTTCTTGGTACCAAATTCTGCTTTTTCTAAAAAGTTATCAATGTTTCATTTATTGGTGTCAAAGATGGCAAAAACATCATCGATGTAACGCAACCGTACGCGAGGAAAATTCTGGTTTTTATTTTTGAAATCTGTTTCGAATCGATCTATAAATAAGTTTTCCAGGAAGGGGGAGAGGTTGTTTCCCACGGTTTGCGTTGTTCGAAAAACTGATTTCAAACCTTTATTAAAAAACGCAATTTCTTTTTCATTAAATCTCTCGGAAGATTGATTAATAACTATATCCTCTTAGACTGGATCTTCTTTAACCGTAAACGGTTGGAGGAGCAATACTTTAAATTTTTTGTCATGTGACATGAAAAAATAAATAAAAATAATAAGTAATAAAGTTTACATAAAAAGTATTCTCAAAAAATCTTAGATTCTGTTATAATTTATCTGTTCCTGCGTAAAGTGTTATTAATGTTACAATTCTCTAAAATATCGATTAACTGTCAGTGTTTGAAACGATTACGGTATTGGAATGTAATAAGTTTTCTTATTAAATCATAATTTATATGTGTGAAAGTTCGAATTTGCGATTCTGAAGCAAAATTTCCAATTATACCCCACTTACCCCACGTCAAAATACAATTTACGCCACCCCGCTCWCACACAAATACAAATATATAGCCGGATTCGCGTCCCACGTTCCTTTATCATAGCAGAAACGTTGGAGTAATTACGTTAACGCCGCTCTCTTAGCATCCCCCACTTCACCCCCATTCCATCCCTAAAATTGCGACGAAACGCACGCGATCGATGCCACTTGGAGAAGCAATACAACCCTCCTCTGCGTAACTGTGTCAGGGTCGCGTTCCATTCAGGAGCGGGAAAAAAAACCGTCGCAGAAATCTAATGATTATGATGGGCAGGGTTTTCTTCCACGACCAGGGCAGTGGCGGAGTACCTGGTGGAAGGATGGGCTCGATGAAGAGGTTGTCAAGTTCAGTCTACGGTTGATTGTTAATGCAGAAAATTTAAACTCCCCCAATAATAGTAGTAGTAGTAGTATATTTTATATAAGCTTCATAGGGGCTTCAAAGTTTCTAACCAATCTAGTACTTCAGGGGTGCACCATTTACTAAGCGCTAAATCAAATTCTAGTACTGTTGGATCAGTAATTAAATTGTGGTTAAAAAGTGAATTTTCCTTTGCCCAGGATATTCTCCAGAATTATAAGTAGAAAAAGTTCAGGAACCAGCAGCTTTTCGACCCTTCACGAAAGAAGCTTCGAGATAGTTTCTGAAGGTGGAGTAGTTCTTCGCCGTTTAGGCAATGTGTTCTTCATTCTTTGGGTTTCTTCATCACTCAACTGCATTTGACATATTGATAAGTCGAGAAACAGTAACATTTGGGAAAATTTTTGGTGTCTGATATGAAGGTTGCGTTGCAGTACCAAGTTTCTGAAGCAAATTCTAACGACTTCAACTTGAATGTTATCCCATTCATCTTTTCTTGAAACGTCTAGTTGATGCAAAAATTCATCAGCAATAGCAGATTCGGGAGAACGTTTATGAATCTTGTACAGCGCATTAGATTCTTTCGACCATCACGGGATGTAGTTTGCACAAAAACACCGATGAATAGTTCTTCTTCCTGCTGCTTTAATAACTCCAATAAATCTATCGTAATTCTTACATGTAGGGCGGATCGATCGGAGATTAGCATCAACTTGTTTACTAAACCGTTTACTAAATTCCATCGAGGTTTTTGTAATGTAACAAGTTGGATCTAGATACCAACATTATACAATGACTGTGTGGAATAAAGCAAAGGTCTGGATCTTTTTTTTGTCATCGAGTAGAATGAAAACTCTCTGTCTTTAGCATCCAATATGAGGTGCTAATTTTCAAATTCCATCTAGGTTATCAAAGAAATTCCATTGTGGTTATTGTTTTCGTAACCCCATGAATTATGATGATAGTTGAAATCACCAACAAATATTGATGGGTGTGGTGACTTTAGATCAAGATTCATAGGCCAAGGACCATTTGGTAGTTTATAGATGTTGATAAGATGAGAAGAGTAACTTGCATGCTCCAAGTAGATGCGAAAAAGTAGATGTTTGATTCGATGGCTTATTTGGTCACCTAGCCATATGTTTTCTCAGAAATATATTTAACTTTTTTATGTTTAACCCTTGTGGAATAGAAACTTTATGTTTTTGTTTTTTTAGCTGTCCTTAATATGCTCTTTTGTTCCTTAATTTAGTTCCTATAGAACGCCTTATTTTTAAATAGACAATTATGGCCTGAATTCATTGTAAATAAGCATATATATTTTATTGGATTTTGCAGACATAAGATGAAATGCATATGGGTCGGATGGCGTTCAGCAGCGTTATATTTTAACTTTGATTATATATGCCACCTCAGTGGTAGAACGTAAAAGGTCCCGAGTTCAAATCTCGGTCAAGGTCAATACTTTTTTCATTTCCTCTTATGCCTACAAAATCCAATAAAAGATCACATATGTTCATTTATATTTTTTGATACAGCTACTGTTTTATATCTCACAAATATCCGATTTGTCTCTTATGTCTCTTATGGTTTTCCTAAAAGATCTTTGATGGTATTTTGGCGGTACAAAACAGTTTTAAACGGACTTTGTCGAGTCTAATGTCAAAATTTAAATGAATTTATATTCTAAAGTAGATGGTAAAGACAACGCAACGTGGGGGTTTAATCCTGTTTTTGTGCTATATCTTCCAAAGACAGTTGTGTACCGTTTTAATAGGTCAGTTATGAATTGCAACATTCTTAATATATTTGAGTTCTTTTTTTTTCTGGAAACAGTTCTATGACATTCATAAAGAGCTCAGTCGAATTTAGATTGTTTTTCAAAATTGTTAATTGTCAATTGTTCTTAGTATTGGTAAATTTTGCCACTTTTCTGTCAGTCAGTCAGCCTCTTTAGGCTACAAAGGAGTCTTTATTTTGTAAGAAAATCACCTTGCTTAGCAACGAAATGAGTCTTATGCAGCAACTTTCTGTAGAGCATTTGTAGGATATTAGAGCAAAAATACCAGTCAGTTATTTTTTCAACCACACTTGGATTTGCTTTTATTTTGCGTTGATCCAGATACTTGAAACATTGAACTAGCGCTGTTAAAATATATTTGTGCTTTTCTGGATTTCTTTCACTAAACATTTAAATAGTAATGCCCGCACTTCTTTAAATAAAAATTAATTTCAACTCTTTCAGATATTGTATACACCATTTGAAAAAATAATCACTCAAAGGCTGAATTGTTTTATTCTAATTTATGCAAGTAAAGCGTTTTTGTTTTTAACGTCTGGTATGTGACAGGACATAGAAATTTGAGAGCCAGAATGTTATGAATTTTTGGAAATGAAATATTCATATTGGGATTTATATGTTTTGTCCGGTTACGTCTGGATGCTTTTTTGATATATTTGGTATCGGTTTTAAGATTATCGTATATGTATGCGTATATGTCGTTAGGGCTTTCAAATTATTAACAGGTTAATGCTGTAAGTAGAAAAATAGATGACCATGCTATCTGTCAACATTACACTGACATGATGACAAAGCCACCTGGTTGCCTTAAAGGGTACTACTTGCTAAAGGAAGTGAACTTCATTTCCTTTAGGAAGTAGTGGCCATTAAGCATTTCATTTACTCATTATCCTCCAAATCTGATTTTGTTTAACAATACAGGTGTMTTGAGGTCGTTCACTTTATTATTCATGATTACCTACCTGCCTATTTCCATGAATAACCAGTGCATCTAAAGTAATAACACATKGTATGTATGTGCTGGACGATCATGTTTCGATTTCAATCAATTAGATCTCTATAGACTTGAGTATTTTTTAAAAGAAAAATCTTTGTTTTGAAACTTGGTTACCAAACACTTTCTGAACAAAATTGTTATGAAATTTATTTTATAAAAAGTGAAGTAATAAAATATCAAAGTAATCATTGTTTTTAACAGTAGATTGTTAAATTTGTCTCACGTTTATATCGTAATAATAATAATGTAATTATACCTTACCTTTTTATTATGCTGAGACTCCACTTTACTTAAACCTCTAATTTGAGTGAATTGGAATTAGGTTAACTTATAATTTTAATGTTGATGGGACATTTCGATTAAAGCTAGACATCATGTTTGCTTTTAAAAATATATTTCAAGTCAAAATGGTGACGTTTACTAGATAAAGAAGAACAAGTCATACAATATAAAAATGTTGACAATAAAGCACAACAGTTTTTAGTTTTTTGACAAAACGCATTACACTAGACAATACACACATGAATAAAAGGATTTTTATCATATGTATTGTTAGATTTAATTAAAATTTCGTGTTAGCAATAAGAATCATCTGCATAACTATCTGAATCAATACATAATTCCAGTTTTTTGACAAAAGGCATTAGACTAGACAATGCAAATATGAATAAAAGGATTTTTATTATACGTATTGATAGATTTAATTAAAATTCCGTGTGCGTAATAAGATTCATCTGCATAACTATCTGAATCAATACATAATTCCATAGGTCTATGAACAGGATGGGGGTTAGTGTATATTAAAGGATGATCTCCACCGTCACTTATGATTACTATATATCTTGCACATGATTTAAACCTGTCTTTGAATGCCTCTTCATCATATGGATCTGTGACTTGCGTTACATCAACATTTAAATCATAAAGATAGGGAACTATGGCTGATGTTGCAGTATTGTTTAGTAAATGATTATAATTACCCTGGGTGCGTGACAAAACTGCCTTATATGTAATATTGTCTTTTACACAACAAAAAAATCTCCGCCCGACTCCTAAATCATCAATAGGTACAGATACAATTGGTTTGTACATTACAACATCTTCTTTACAAAAACATACATTTTCATGGTATCTTACTAGCTCCGTATTGTAAGTCATAAACGAACAATCGTTATGACATACATATACGGGATGTGGGGCATGCACACTAGAAAGGTCGTCATTGTCACATTCTACGGTCAGTTCCAATCCACACAGATCGCAAACATTGATTTCGATCGGGACACATTTCATACAGAAAGCGTGGCCGGATTCGCATGTCAGCCAACGAAAAGTCAAATGGTTCTTGCACCTCCAACAGGTATTCTCATTTGGCAACACCACCTTGATAGTCGCTCCTTCTGGATCTACAGCTTTCAGAATTTTCATATCAATGGGTGCACTCGTATTATCAAATCTCCTCACGAAAGAAATGCGACTACGACTAACCTTGGACCACACTTCGATTCCATAGGTATCTTTGGGTATTTCCTTAAAACAGACGTCTATCTCAATATTGAAGTTACTTTCGTTGCAGGTCACTTTAAATATGTAAAGCTCCGATGTGGTGTACACTTTAAATGTTGTAGCTTCTTGCCAAGTCATGTAGAAKGAAAGCTTTTTGATTTCGCTCTCTGGATGATCGCTCCTGACATGGTCGCTTAGTTTMATCATGGGGCCCCTCCATCCACAGTTATCCAGGTCGAAGCACGAAATTTCTCTAAACAGACATTTGCTGTGGTGTTCTGCGATTTCGTCTCTTTTTGCGACTTGTGCACATCCCGCTGGTTCATAGACACAGAGGGATAAGTTTTCACGTTCAAGAGCCTCTTTCGGATACCACGCAGTCATTTTTAACTAGGAATAGCACTGAACAGAGCAAAGAACGCCAACTTCTGCTTTTGTCAACGGCCGTGAATTTATCGCCTTCACAAATTCGATAACCCAACCAGTATCGCAAGATGTAGGATGCTTTTTGTACCAACAGGTACTGTGTACAACAAAAACAGTGCATCGTCCCGTGTCAGCTTCAAAACACAGGCTTTTTAAAAAGATTGATTTTGTTTCAGAAAAAATCAAGTGGTCTCTTCTTTCGCTAACTGAACTACTTGTACTAGATAATGTACAACAATCAGATGCATTGACTTGATGTCAGCACCGTGTATTATAGGGAAACCATCTCGGATTCTTTTATTTCTAAAAGGAGTTCAGCGTCCTCAAATGCAAGAAGAAAACCATGCATGTTAAATGATAAATTAAAATCGAAATAACCATTTCGTTCTTAATCACACTAATTTAACATACTATGCCATTCAGTAAGGGACTTTGGCTCCGTCCTAAAAAAAAACACGTAATGACGATAGTAGTAGTATTTACGATGGCGCTGCAACTGGAGTCAAGGAAAGAGTAGCCGCACCTAATAAAAAACTTTTTTATTATCAACAGGAGTTTGCTTAAAAGAATACATAATATAAACCGCATATACTTTGTCATATGGAGTTTATTGCCTGTAGTTATAAGATAAAAGGGAAACCCCCCCCCCACATCTAATCTAAATACCAATCCGAAACCTTTCAATTTGAAATGTTTCACTGTCGTATTTATAATCCCCATAACTACTTTAGAATGAATTATGAGATTTCAATTGTGTGACCATAAGTTGCGAAAACCATATTGATACGTTGTCGCTTCTGATACCTGATAAAATACAAAAATACCAACAAAATCTGACTGCCCTGTACTTACCCTGTAAATAAGTATTGTTTTA
This sequence comes from Rhyzopertha dominica, assembly GCA_025024175.1. NCBI lineage: Eukaryota > Metazoa > Arthropoda > Insecta > Coleoptera > Bostrichidae > Rhyzopertha > Rhyzopertha dominica. Next base: position 50,356,933 of record QCXZ01000041.1, read on the forward strand.
TACTATACCTTGTTGTTATCGGATATTTGTAATCCGATAATATACACTTACACCTATAATCATGACCCGTTTAAACCTTGAGGATTGGAATTAAGCAATAGTGATTAAAATCAAACTTTGTTGTTTCGAAAGTATATTTCCATACAGAAATTAACATTTATGTTACAGGGGCATAATATAACATATCATAAACCTATGTAAGTAACAACTGTGTATTTCTATAAATCAGTAGTGCATTAGCTTAAATTATTAATAATTAAAAATTCATAGAAGAAGAATAATTACTAGAAAATCTACAGATTCTTTTATAAAGTATATAATGGTTATACTATATAACGCATACTTCAATAATAAGACGTTTATTGCATGCATTGATACCTTCTATTAGAATTGCTTTTTTATCAAAAGATTCTACTAAATTCACATCTTTACTAATTGGACGTGCGTTAGTGCACATTAGATCTTTGTATGGATCATTTATGATTACAATAAAATGTGGAAATTCTCCCAAGTTATCGGTGACTGCTGTAACATTAACTTTTATATCAATACGGTCATTTCTTCGTTTTTTTAATAAACATACATTGTAAACGGCATTTCCTTTCACTCCACAAAAAAAAAGTTTTTCATTGTTTCTCAAATTTATTAAATCTTGAGAAACAATCGATTTGCATATTTCAACTCTCTTTTTGCCAAAACACAGATGCTCGTGATATTTCACCAATTCCATACTGTAAGTCCTAAATGAACAATTACTATTGTGACACACATATGTCGTTTGCCGACCATGTACGCTAGAAAGATCATCGCTGTCACTTACTACTGTCAATTCCTGTTTGCAAACATAACAAGCATTAAGTACTTTGGGCCCACATTTCAGACAGAATATGTGATCGTTTTTGCATTTCAACCAGTGAAAAGCTAATTGTGCGTTGCACTTCTCACAAGTATTCACATGCGACAGAAACACTTTTATAGTAGCTGCATTGGGATCTATAAGCTTCAATATCTTTATATCGATGGGCGCACTAGTAATATCAAATCTTCTCAAAAACGACATTCGATTACGGTTAACTTTGGAAAGCACTTCGACTTCATATGTTTCATCGGCTTGCTCCTTATTAGAAATGATGTCCAGGTTAATGTTGAGCCCCATTTCATTGCAGGTTACTTTAATTACGTAGATTGCTGTCAAGTGCTTGTAAACTTTAAACATTGTAGTGTTTTGCCAAACAACATCAAAAGAAAGCTTATTGATCCTGCTCTCTGGATGATCGTTCGCAAAATGATCCACTATTTCGATTACTGGGCCCTTCCAGTCGCAGCGCTGAGTATAAAAGCAACAAATTTCTCTATAATCGCACTTCGGCTCGTGTTTTTGTATAAGCTCATATGATTCTGCGATTTCTTTACATCCCGCTGGTTCATTCACACAGGTGAATTTGTTTTCGCACTCACTAACGACCGTCTTTGACTTAGCAGACATTTTCAGCGAGAAACAACAAAGTGGGCAAACAGCTAATGCACACTGTCTGTGTTCATTGTCACGTCCACATAATATTTTATCGAAACGCTCCATTGGCTACACCTTTTACCAGGACTGGATTCAGGAAATTACCATACAACTAAAACAAGGCAAAGATAATTCAAAATTGGATCCATATCTTCCTGTTCAGTTTCGTTGGTATGTGATTGAATAAAAATAAACTAGTCTTTTGTAAAAAAAGTGCATCATTGCACTTTAAATTTATTCTCCATTTTCAATATGTTAATTTTTTAACTACTGTATTATATGCCTGAAGATGATACGTACTCGGCCGAAACATATATATAGTTATTTTTGGGAATTAACTTCATCTGATTCAGAAGACTAGTTTATTTTTATTCAATCACAAAGATAAAGAAATTTAGAGCACAGACCGTTTGATTTAGTAATTGTATAATTGCACTCTGCGCTCACATGTCTAGTTAAATCATAACTGCAAACCCATATGAAATATTAACGGTGATTGATCCGTAGTATTATTATAAACTAGAATAAGTTAACTCATGTACATTGATTTAGTCGTTGTTTACCCATTTCCCCCAAAACATATCTGAATCTGTCCCTGTAGTTTGGTTTAGATTAGATTAGATTACCAGTCAGAATTCTGCAACAAGAAACAGGGATCATTAAAAGAGCACTTAAAATTGAAAATACCTGGATTAAAACTTTATATTTCAAATATTTGAGATAAGGTGGTATCAAAAGTCAATTACATTAAACTAGAGCTTTATTCTTCTTAAAAAACAACACAAAAATTAGTAATATTAGATTTTGTTTTTGCTTGCTCACTTAAAAACTAATTTCCTGACTGCCACGGCGATACTTAATCGCCAAAATTTGGTATTTGTGTTTCCGATATTCAGATGTCTTACTGGGTATCTATAATATGCATACAACATTTTTTTCTCCTAGTTTTCTTGCCAGCCCAAGACAGACATGATAGTAGTAAAGATTTCGTATTAAAACATAGTTTCTATTTTAGAACTATCTCTTTTCCATACGTTTTTGATTTTGTATATTTAAACTCAACTAAATATTTAGTATGTATTTGCTATGGTTTTATTACAGAACAACTATAGTATTTAATTGCATAATATTTTAGTGTATAATATATCGGGTGATTCATTAAGAATGGGTAATCTTTGAACTGGAGATACTATATACACACCAAAGTTATGGCCAAAATGACTAGAAAATCTAAAAAGCAGTTCCATTTTCAATAAAAAAGGCACATAACTCTATCAGTTTTTGAGTTATTTGCACTTTAAACATTTAATGAATTTTGTTTGTTGTAAAATGAATTTATTTTTTTAAATTACTACAATGCGGGTAACAACAGTAAAGGTAACAAATAACAATCAGTAACAGTAATAAAATGACCGCCTTCCACATCAATACACTTTGTAAGGCGTATCCTTAAAGATCTTTGAATATTAAATAACACTTGTCGATTATTTTTAATAATATTAGCAGCTTCTTGAATTTTATGTCGTGGAATTAATTGTTTCTTTGTAAATCATGTCCTTAATTTGTGACCATATTGAGAAGTCTAGAGGGTTGAAATCTGGACTTCTAGGTGGGCAAACAAATTCACTGCCACGCCCAATTCACCAGTGTGGAAAATGTTCATTTAAAAAATTGATAAGTGTTGACACAAGCCTGAAAAAAGTTAAAGTAACAACGGTGACTTAGGAGTCTTTACACTGAATGTTTAAAATGCAAATAACTCAAGAACTGATAGAGTTACATGAAAACTGCCTTTTAGATTTTCTAGTCATTTTAACCATAATTTGTTAGGCAAAAAATATATGTTGTAATTTACTTAAGTAACAGGGTGTAACTAAGTCCCTGTATACATAGTGCTAAATTTAGCATTAAATTCGTAATTCTCTTGCCAAAAAAACATAAAGTTGCCATTTTCCAGACGATACTGCTTAAAATCACAAAATTATTGAAAAATATAAAATTAAAATTCAAACTTTGGACATCCTGTATCTCGTAAACCTGCAACATTGGCATAAGGCATGTTAAGCCCAATCACCACATTTTGGTGTGTAGTATCTCGAGTTCAGAGATTGTCTATTCTTAATAAATCACCCTGTATACAGGGTTCCTAATAGACTATTTTGAAGAAGCCCTCTTAGAAAAATTACAAAATCTTGAAGTATTAAGTTCGCGAATATGCTGTTTTAGGGAAAACAATAGTAGTTAAAAACAAAAGTTTGCGTTAACTTCTATAAATTTTGGCATTTTGGATTATAATTAAAATTCTAGACTGACATTTTGTAACATAAACTATACTTAAATTTCAAAATTTGCAAGATACATACTATTTTTAGAATTCTTCACAGCTGTAAAGTCCCATTTGGCTTATGCCACATAACAAGAAAATTCGAATCGACGCAATTGCCACCTATAACATTAATGTTAAGGGTCAAAGGTCAACATTCCGTTTTTATCAAATTTTGCGTCGTCTATCCTAATAACAGCCTAAAAAAAAAAATTTTCACCAAAGAGCATTCACAAAACTCCGTTTCGAGACTGTAATCAAAAGCTCCAAGATGCTGCATGGTGTTTTAACAAAACGGTTTCTGTTTGTGTTTTTGAAGAATTCGGTGGATTGTTTTAAATGGCAATCTCAGGATTTCCCATGGGCAGCAAAAAGAAAACGCCAGAAAGTTAATTTCTACGTCTTCATTGCTGCTCAAGTCTATTCTCTTTTGATCCAAATGATACAAAATCTAATCAGTCTTTTTGTAAATAATCAACACAACTAAAATTCTCCGTAGAATTCAAAAAAATGTTTGAAAAGGGGGATTCCATTGCTTTTTTTATATATCGGGGGAGCCTTTGCTTTTTGTAATATACATATATAAACGATATTAGTTAATTAATAATAATTAATTGTAATCATCTGTTCTATGCTGATAATCTTAAAATTTTTGCTCCAATAAACAGTGTTATTGATTGTATTTCATTTCACGCTGATTTAAACACTTTTTACACCTACTGCAAGAAAAATTACTTAGGTATATCTAAATCTTAATAAGTGCTGTTGTATCATATTCACCAGAAACTTAAAACTTTCTCATACGATTATAATTTCACAGTGTCAAGGATCTAGGAATAACATTTGATCATAAAATGTTATATAATCTGCATATAAACAGTATAGCCGTTCAACCCTTAAAACGCTAGGTTTCTTAATAAGAGTAACAAAAATTTCAAATCCATTTATGTCATAAAAACATACTTCTCATTCGTTTACGATAAAATGAAATTCGCGTCTGTTGTGTTAAATCTTCAATACTACTATTACATAACACGACTACAATCAGTTCAAAAAAGATTTTTAAAATATGTAAATTTCAAAGTTGTTGGCGATTACGAGATTGAAAATACAGACGTCCCTCGATCGCCGAAGATTGCTTGCAGATTTAATGTTTTTGCACAGACTAGTGAATGGCGCTATTGATTCACCTACCCTACTTTCGCTTGTCTCTCTAAATGTACCTCTTAGTTGTAATCCTCCATTGTTCCGCGAAACCTTTTATAGAATAAACTCTGGTCAGAATGCACCAATTGCATATATACTTATTATATGTTTATCTTTCTTTATAACACATACTGTTAATCGTTACTGCAAATATCTGTTATTATATTCACTTTATATTTGCATATTGAATTTAAGCTTATTTTGTAGTTCCATTTTATTTTATGAACCACTCACTGTTTTAGTGGGTGCCATATTAGGGTTCCCTCTATAAAATAAATAAATAAATGTGACTACGACGTCACGCTGAAACTGCTGCTTACACAATTTTCAAAATATGAAGTAATGAAAATGTAGTTTGGACCCTTGTCAGTATTATCTGTGACAAACATTTCGATTCGAATTTTCTAGTATTACAACAAACGCCAAATGTTATATAAAGTTACTCTAGAGTTTTACATAGAATCCAGAAATGCAAAATTTTGGAATTCTTCTATGAGCGCTTCTTTGTATTCTATAACAGATAGAGGTATATGTTTAGCTTTGATTGCGTTCACAACAACAATCTCCAAACCAAGTAAAAGGAAGAGAATTAGCATTTTCAGAGACAAAGTTGTAATTGTCAATAGTGCCCGACTTTGCAATTGGCTGTTACTCATAAATCTCCCAGTGCTCGTTAGCAGAACCATTAAATTACCAACTTTAACAGATAAGCTCTCCACTTTTACTTATCTGGATTCATAACTACTTGAAAACTTCTCTCTCAACTTCCCGCATTTCTTTGGCGAACCACGCGTTTTGTAACTGCGGAAACTTCACACCTGACTAACCGCGGAAACGTGCTTCCTTATAACTATCCCGGAAACCCTTTAAATACTTTAAAGGGTAAGCGGAACGGCGGTCCATTTAACGCTAGCGTAATACTGTGTTCCCCAAATATGAGGTGTTCGAAAAATATGTGTTCGCGTGAATATTTCATCTGCCGTCCGCCTTTTTATTCCCCTCTTATCACACGGGGCGTATGCCGGAAATCCACTCAATATTTTATCGTGGGTCGTTAAAAATTCCGTGAGTGCACTTGCCGTGTTCGCGAAGTCCGTCTTCTATTGGAATAAGATCGGAAGTTAACTTAAATCTAGAATTGGCACTGTAATATAACATCCATGATAAGCGTTACCCTCTTCAGTAAATGAGCAGGAATCTGTTAATTACTATGTATATACACTACTGAGTCAATATGTTTAACGTATACCTTGGTTATGTTATTATTATTTATTATTAAAGCTTCGCAAATTAAACAATCTTTCTGTTTGATAAAAGCTTTGAAAATTGACTTGACCTGACCTGACCTGACCGAAGCCTAGGGGTACAAAAATATCTGGCTCAGTGGATGTGGAAATATATTTCTTTGTAAACGTAACAAATTCTTCTCAAAAAGTCATGAAACTTCCTCATTTAAATCGTAGTCAACTACGTCAAATAAAAAAGTTCCCTATTGTGATGTGAACACCAAACATTGTTTATGAAATATCTCAAAAATAAGTGACTGAAGGATCTTGGTGTCTTAATATTTTTTTAAATGTATTACTAACTAACAATTACGGAATTAGACGCACGATATCATACCTTGCAAATGATTTTTCAAAAGAAATGCGTCTGTTTAAGTTTAAAAACTGAGATGATGAAGCCAGCTAGCCATTCTATACTACGACTGCTTCTTCACTAATGGATGGAATTCACAGAAATGATAACTATTAATTGATGGTTATTAGTTGTTCCTTTTTGAACATTTGAATATCTTATATTCATAGTTCTCCTTTTAGAATCTACGTAGCTTTGTTCGAAATATTACAATGCAGATAACTTGGCGAAACCAATCATACCGTGCTTGACGTAATGCATCCTTGATGTAGTGTTTTGATGTGACGCAGACGGAAATGTTCCCGGGATATTATTACTTCCCGGAAAATCCCGTTTCAATTTGCCCCGTAAGCCGCATTTTCGTTGTGTCTAGATTTTTCAGCAGCGGTGTCAGCGTCAATGCTCAAAAGGAGATCAATCCGTATTTACAGGGACAACATACAGATGCCTGATGTTGGCTTTTCGAAAGTTGTATTTTTATTAATCATTTTTTTGTACTTTTTAGTTCAACCTGATTTATAACATCCTCTGCATTCTGTAATATAAACTGAGCATGAAAAATCAGTAGATGCATCCAGTGTAATTTTACATTGGAATAAATAAGGAGCTTCAAAGTTAKTTAGTATTAATTAATTGCTATTAAATTTGTTGGTTTGCTATGGAAYMTTTTGTCGGATTGCKAATAGGTGGCGCCCTATGACGGGTGGACGAGTTTCGAATAAGGTAAACGACAATTTTACACGTTTAATGGTAAACGTTACGCTTTATTTTAATTTCAAATAATAACACTGCAAATACCAACCATTCATTTTAATGCCATAACAGTTAAGAAACTTTTGTGCTTCCACAATTATATATTACCATAAACTGCTTAATTTAGCAAAATTCACACTGAAAATTTGAACGTACGTCCCATATATTTCACAAGACGGCACAAAATTATTCAGTACTCAAATTGGTTCACTACAGCGTTATGTAAACAAAGTCCACTTCATTTCTGAACCCCTCACATAAGGTAAAAATTGTCATTGTATTCAACAAGGTTCCATGTTGAGATTGCATTATCATATTTCATGATAACAACCGTCCTATTTACCTTAGAAGATTTGTAATCGGTCTACTAATTGCGGAAAAAGACGAAAAATTAGAACGTGGATAAGAATGACTTGAGACTTGAGATATTTGCAGCCCTTGAAAAGTAGGATGTTTCCTAAACATCGTTCAGATTAACGCTTACTATTCCAAGGCACTCTTCATGAATGTGCGCCTTTTTCAATCTATCTAAACTGCCAACCTTTTCGGGTTTGATCGAATAAAACCAAATCAAGCACAAACCTGATGACGCATTATTTTTGACGGTGCGCCATTTCCTACTTCGTAGGCCATAAAGTCACGTTCGGGAATAGCTGCTCCGTGCTACGGGATCCTCTTGAAATGGGTATAATTTATGTGGCGGCAGATGAGGTCATGTAGTGAATAGAGATGAGAGTTGTAGTTGTTTCAAAATTCACAAAATTCACACTGGCAAACAAATTATTATTTGAATGACAATTAAAAGCAAACGCTGGTTCATATGTTTCTCAATGGGTTCAGTATAACAATGATCAATAAAAAAATCAGTATCACATCCATCAAACTGAGTAAAAAATTAGTTTTAATAAGGCGCCAATTGGTCGGTGATTATGTCGAAAAATTAATTGCGTTTGTAGGAAACTAAATCTGTGAATAATAGTAGATTGTTTTACAAGTAAAGAAAACCCACTTTTATTACGCGTGAAATCGCGAAAGTTACGGTAAAATAAATTCTTTTTCCTGTTCTCAAAGTCTGTCAAGTCTATGTTAAGTTTATGTAGACTTTCCAACATAGAAACAAAACATCACAATAGTAAATAAATAATTTGTGATGAAGCTTTCCTGCAAACTACAAAATGAATCAATCAAGTGAAATTAAAGACGAAATATTTGAATTAGTATCAGAAACAATATACAGGTAAACGAATACGTGGACATTTCTGCTTATAAAAAACTGCTGGCATATCTTAAACGTAAAGATGACGGATATGTCGCGCAAACGTAAAAGTGCTATCAATGGACAATGTGAAGAATTTCATTAATAATGCTCCTGATAACAACTCCCTTATGAAGGTTGATTGACTGATTGATTGATTGATTAAACCAGCGTACGGTCAGCATTTCTGCCACTCCCGGATATACCGACGGGCCGGCCGTCTACGCTGGGTTGGAGGGGTATATGCTGATTGCTAGTAGTGCGACTCCTAGCGCATGTTAAGGGAATATAAGGACTGAATGGGAAGGTTATATAGGTAACATTCATTTTCTTTGAATGTGTTCTTGGTGCTGTTGACATCATTGGTCCATTTCAGAGTCGCTTGATTAATTCCTTGTACCTTGTGATTTCTTTTCTAGCCATTATTTTTCATTTTCCCTGGTTTCTGAATTATCCTCTCTATAGTAGTTTTTTCGTGTAAAGCACGGACTTCCTCTTTTTCGTTGGTCTCCGTTTAGCTCCCAAGTCTTCCTTGTGGTTTGCTTCTTTCCTTTAGATGTGTCCCTAGTATTTTATGTGTTTGATGTCGGTTTGGCTCGGCTGCATTATTCTTCTTCTGTCGGCATTTTCCATTGAGGTTTGCGTTGTTCGTAGTTCTTGAACAGTTTTTTCCAAGCTACTTCTGAGCTTCGAGGGTAATTTACGTCTTCCAGGATTTTATGTGATTGTGTATTTTCTTGTATACACTTAACTATATACATGGAACATCACTATAGCGACCGCAACAATGATAACGGTAACGCAAATATAAGTACATAACACTAGGACACAATGTGAATTAAACTCTTACAATTTTATGTATAATTGTTGATGATGTTGACGTTTCCTTGTGTGATTTCATTTGTTTGTCCGATCGCTTGCTGGATCTCTAGATGGAGTAAAACGCACACGAAGTATTATTTATTAATCCTTGTTGAGATGTAGTTTTATAAGACATGAGTTAAAAAAAAAGTTGCGGGAAGAGTAGCATCTTTTTTATTAAAAACAAACCTTTAAATATATACAAAACCTAAGTTAGTCCGGATACATAATTAGCGTACAAAAATAGGCCTTCACGCGTGTCGCACGTAAAAAATAGCACCACAATTTTCGCATAAGTAATTCATAGAACATAAACAGTTTAACAACAGGCCCAGTCATCGCCTAAGCCAACGACCTTTCACATGAATCTGCTCCAAATGGTCTTCTTGTTGAGTACGTATCTCTGTTTGGGGTTGGCGGCCGTAAGGGCAATATCCAGTTGTTGAAGGGCGCATGACGTCAGCACAGACGGCTGATACTCGATACAGCCGTTAATGTCGACAGTTACTTCGTTGGCTTCGCCACTGGAAAAGAAAATGATTGATCGATTATGGATTTTTAAATTATTTACGTGATTTTTTTAATTAGAAGTGAAAAATGTAACTTAGAAGCTGAACACAGATTTCTTTATTGCGAACATATTTAATGTCAAAGTATGAAAAAGTGGTATGGTTGAAAAAACTAGGTTAGTTTAAAGTTTTTGAAGATATTACTAAATTATTGTCGCTACCATTAGCCACGATAGATCTACTACCGTGATACGGGCGCTATATGTATTGGAAGTGGATCCTCCTTGAAACGATCTACATTGTTACGTCAGACTAAATCTAGTGCAGTGTACTGAAACTAACTACAAAATGAATAGAAAAAACACTCATAATGCCTTGGTGTTGCTTTGCTTGTAAGCTCCAAGATGTTTGATAAATTACTTTTTTTATCATATTCAGTAAATAGTACTTAAATATTGTAAACTGGTGTAGAAAATCTTGCTTCATCTGAGTAGCAAATGTTGTAATAAAATCTCACATTCAAATTTTGGTGTTCCCGAAAAAAGTTTCAAAAAGCCAGTCGTTTAGGATAATATGTCTCCTTTAAGGCCTGAACCAATTGCAAGTAAMACGGATGAAATTAATTACCTTTAATTATCCGGTGTACTGAAGACTAATACCGGTTGCMCTTGAGACTACTCTTTGACTAATATGGGGATTTTCGTCAATCATTTCTAATACTCTAATTTCATTTTCAGGGCCTCTTGCTGTTCTTTCTCTTGACTTTTTCAGTGGTGGCCAGTTTGTCCTTAAAGTTAATTCAAGTCTCTTGTAAATTGTATTGACAGGAGCTCTTCTATTTGGAAAACGTTGTCTGTATAAACGGGCAACAGCAGAAGCATTTTCCTTGCATCATAAATAAAAATCATATCTGTTTTTTCATCATTTGAATACATTTTGACTTTTAATAAATACAGTGACAGAAACCATACCGCATAGCCGTCATGGATTCTCAATTTATTTTTGAAATAATACCATTATGTAAAATTGGCTATGAGAATGTATTTTGGGTTGCATTTTTAATTTCGTCACGGTCATTATCATTCGTGCCACATCCTGTATTTACTAGATTAAACAATACGTGCCTAAATCAACCGCAAATTCCAAATAGCTTCGAACATCGATTTCCCTAAAGCCTTCCTGAAATTCTAGCCTGTCGGAAAGCAAAGTTCAATCGATGGGAAGGATAACAGGTTAATCCTTTTTGTACAATACTCCCAGGAACATAAATTTGCCGGGAAGATTTACATCGAAGCGGGATTTGTCGCCACTTAGGGGTTTCTCTTTCCGATTTCGTCTTTTATTTGACCACCTTTATCTTCCGACTCACAAGGTGGAATTAATCCATTCAACGTTTGCATCCAGCGTTATCGGGAGAAACCTTGCTGGTTGAACGAGGCGTGAAAGTAACAACTCCGAACTTTGTTATTTAACGACAAAAGCATCGGTACGATCCAGTAAAATGCGCCGGGTTGGAACTTGAAATTGCGTCTGTTATTAGAATTTCGCTCGCTTTCTGCGTCATATAAATAAGCGCGTTACGGCTGAAATTTCTCCTTTCGGGCATATATTAACTTGTGATAAATTGTCAGTCAAAGCTGACGTCTTGATGGAATATTTGGAGAAATAAACGAGGACGTCGTATTATTAAGTTCATGGATTTTTTTTTCTTAAATTCTATAGATATTTACTCGTCTTCCTAAGCTAGCACATAAAGTATTAGATACATAGAACCTTGTACAGACGTTTGCAAAATTAATGGAACAGTAAGTAGCATTACTTCTCCCTCGGTAAACTAATTATATCAATAATTATGAAGGAAAGATAATTATGGTCTAGCACATAAGTTGAACAATATTTGATGAGTCTATAGTAATGGTCTAGAAACGTATTCGTATGCATACTTGTGCAAATTATTTCTTTAGCGGACTGAAAGAAATTTTTTAATTCTTTAAGAATTTTAGATGCACTAACAAAATTGGTGTKATTACTGACCATATTTCTTTTGGATAACCACGCCTTGACGTGAACCATCTTAGAGCAGCGACAAAGCATTCTGCAGTCGAGTTGGTGACTAATTCTAGATTTATTTTATTTTATTTTAATTAATTTTAAAGCATATAAATAAACATATGTAAGCTTTTGTAACTTTGCAGCCACGACCAAGTCGACCTTTAATGAAAAATGGGCCAGCGTAATCAATACCAACTATTTCAAAAGGATAGATAGGTGTAACCCTAGACGCAGGTAAATTGCCCATTAAATTATATGCAGGCTTGGGGTTGCATTTGAAGTATTTTATGCAATTTCTAACAATTTATTTTGCTAGATTCATACCTGCAATAGGCCAATAAGTTTGACGTATAGTTGCCAAAAGAAGTTAAGGGCCAGCATGTAAAAGTTTGATATGTTCTTTTGTAAAAATTAGCTTGGTTAATACATGCCTACCATTTAACAATATTGGATGCTTTGCAGCATGCATTCAATTAGAATTTGTTAGACGTCCTCCAACTCTAATTATGCCATGTGAATCTAAAAATGGTACTAATTTTTGTAAGCGGGTTTTTAGCATTTTAATGCAAAGCTTAAGGCAAAGCTTAATTAAAAACTTCATAGCATTTTTAGTTTCATACAAACTGAGGCTACCAAAGTCACGACTAGCTTTTGGTCTTTTTGCATTCAAAATAAACCGAAAGCAATGAGCTGTAACATTTCTGAGCTTGTCAATATTAGAATAGCGTGAAAATAAAAACAAATTATGTTCTGTTTCAAAATATACAATATTGGAACAGCATTTTTTTATTACTGGTAAATCATTTAATGGAATAACTGATTAAAAAATAGGCCAATCAGTTTCAGATTTCATTAACCATACAGGTCCCTTCCACCAAAACTCTGAACGAATAAGAGTATTAGCAAAACAACCACGCGAAGCCAAATCAGCTGGATTATCTTTTGTATTTACATAATGCCAATTGGTGGAGGATGTTAGATTATTTATCTCCATAATTCTGTTTCCTACAAAAGTTTGAAGTAGTTTTAAATCTGTATTAATCCAGCTTAGAACAACTCTAGAATCAGACCATATATAAACATCTAAATCCGTTTCATATGCATCTAAAATTTTTGCAAAGAGACGTGATTAAAGTAGTGCACCACATAATTCTAATCTAGGAATTGTTAAAACCATTAGTGGAGCAACCCTTGTTTCTGCACATAACAGATGCACATGAACATTCTTGTCTTTATCTAAAGTGCGAATATAAATGCAGACACCATAAGCATTCTTTGACGCATCACAAAAACCATGAACCTGGATGATGAGCTAAGACAATTTCTTTATTGGACACCCATTTACGAAGTTTTAAAACTTGTAACCAAATCATCGACATAGAAGTTTTTAGCTATAATTGATGAAGCTAAATGATATTTATTTTCATTTTCAATTGTACGTGACAGTATTTAATGTGTATGCAGAAATAGTATCACCTGAACTTTCTCTCCACAAAATTGTTTGGAGATGTATCTTCAGGGGCAACTTCAACTTGACGATACATCTTCTCCACATCTGCACAGACAGCAACACAGTACCTTCGAAATTAAAGTTAAATAAAAAATATATGAAATATATGAAGCTTGGGACTGATCATCCTGAAGAAGACTTTGCAGACCCATCAAACACTATGATTTCATTTTTTATATTCATCGATAAATGAAGAATATAAATTTTTAAATGTGCAGTCTTTTTCAAATCTACGCTCTATTTGAAGAAGACGTTTAACTGCTAATTGCCTTGAATCACCTAATTGACTGAACGAATGTTTTAATGGTACGTCCTTCCTTATTTCTAGCAAACGTTTCTTGAAAATGACGTTCGCAATACAAATCATCATTTGACAAATTAGGCGATTCAAGGCAATTAGCAGTTAAACGTCTTCTTCAAATAGAGCGTAGAACAAAAACTCCAGGTGTCTCCATTTTCCTCATGACTGGTGAACGCCTCAGTTAACTGAACATGATCGCATCGAAATTTTGATGATGATTGGTTATGAAGATAGAAGGCGTAGTTATTCGGAAGTATAGTTGCACTCTTCAATGCAATTCATAAAAATCGTGAACCAATTGCCAGATCAACAGTTATTAAAACATTGCAACGTTTTTACGAAACCGGCTGTATTAAAAATCGTCAAAAACCAGGACGTCCAAAGGTTGCTACGAGTGAGGAAAGTAGCTTGAATGTCCTTTTAGATGCGCAAGAGAATCCCACGTGTTCCGTACAACAGCGTGCTCCCAGTCACCATATTAGCAGAAGATCTGTTCAGAAAATTTTGAAAAAAGAATAATTTCATCCACTCAAAATTCACTTATTACAAGAACTGAGCGAAGATGATTTCGATCGTAGGATAGAATTTTGCGAAACTGCTATAAACATCACAGATGAAGATAGAAACATTTTAAATTGGATTATGTTTTCTGATGAAGCGACTTTTTACCTCAATGGTAATGTGAATAGATTGGATGAACAAGTCCACACACAACACCCTCAGAAAGTGAATGTCTGGTGTGGTATTATCGGTGAGCACATTATTGAGCCTTTTTTTCGTCGATGAAAATTTGAACTTATTCGCCTGTTCCCTAATCGTGAAGATGCTGCACGTCTTTCTGAAATAGCCCATTCTACAGAACAGTGGGTAAAAAGCGACTACTTTATATTTGTAGACATAAAATTATCACGGGATACTCATTGATATAAAAAATCCACCTTAGTTTAGTTTTGAAGTGTCATTCACTTATTTTCGTTTAAATGTGATAGATTCTGTTATACACAAATGCAGTCTACTATACATTCACAGATAAGTATTAACAGTCATTTAAAAGATGACAGGTAACTGAAACACAGTTTTTTTGTCTTAATTTAGCAACTGCCGTCAACTTTACCTTCAAAAATTATTGGCGACCATTCTTCGCATATTTACTGACCGTTATATTCCAAAACAAATGGGCGTATTTATAGAAATAATTACATCGAGTCCTTTTGTTATCCGAATCACAGTCTGTGTGGTCCATCCGATGTTTCGTTTGCCATATGCGCGCAACGGTCTCGTTTAATGGTTTAACGTCGTCTAACAACGAAATAGCTGCTTCAAAAGAGAGGAATTCCTTGTAAGGCACCGCGATCTTGATGTGTTTTTGTCTTGTCGCTTTTGATGTAAAATCTCGAGCGCTTACCTGTTCAATCTGGGCATTACGTATAGCATTTCCGGTGAAATACCCTCGGGATTTAGGATGACAGTTTTGATTCCCTGCTGTCGATATTCGTTATCCAGTGCCATGCTGGCTCCTTCCACGGCGTACCTATAATAAATGCTTTTGTGAAGACATTTTGGGGCTTTCCATTTATATAAATGGATTTTTTCTAAAAAGTCATGCGGTACCTATACTGTTGGTATAGTTTACACACAGATATATAAGCTCTATAATTCGTTTGTAATTGAAATTACTACGTTAACAGAAAAATGATCCCCCTTTTCTTGTTACGAACAAAATACTAAGGAATTGGGAAACCAAGCGTTCAAAGGGTATTTTCAACAGTTTATTGAAAAAAGTTGTTCTGAAATAACATATAGCTATTTTTAAAATCGCCATCCCAGTAAATGCATTCTAGGATAACTAATTTTTCAGGAATGTTTTGAAACAGTGGCTCGAACAAAGAACTAATTTTGTAAAATGAGAGACCTTCAGCCAAACAAAGACTGTGAACATATCGATTTTACAGTTACATTTAATGTCCTGCAGTAATATAGTCATCTAGGCATTATGACCCCCACGCGATGTATTAATTTTTAATACCTTCATGTCCATGTTTTTTTTTTTAAATTATATATTGTTACGGTAGTATTTTCGTCTGCTCAGTCAGTATCATTTCCAATAACATTTCTATTGCAAACAATTTTAGATAATCAGATAAATGAATAATATATATCCATGGGCGTACCCAGCTTTTGGTCCGTGGGGGGGGGCAAAGCAATTTAAGCTAGGAGTGAATATGTATAGGTGGTAAAAATACAATTGTAGTAATTTTTACTCCCAGGAAAAGGGACTCGATTGATAAGTAACGTTATTAAAACTCAGAATGAGGGATGCCTTAGCATTATGCGTCGAGCCAACCTTCTTAGATCGCCAGTGCACTGCTCTCAAAAATAAACCGACTTATTATGAGGAGGTCATTTTTGCATCGGTCAAATATGAGTGAAATGAAAATTGTGAAATACACTTGCCTGCATTTACAATTTCGTAAATAAGTCAATTTTTAGGTGTACACAAGAATTAACCAGCTAAATGTATGGGAAGTAGGAGGGCCCAGAGTTGGCTCCTAGGTCCGGGGTGGGGAGGGGGGGGGTTTGCTCCCCCCCCCTTCGATACGCCCAGGTATACATCGTTGCCCACAAGAAAAAATGCTTCCTATTTTATTCTACCATGATTTCAATTTTCTAAACGCCAACATGGAGTTGGTAGTGACCATGACCATTGGATTTTGAGAAAAACGTGTCATTTGTAAAAACTAACTTGAGAAGAGGCCTTTCAACTTGCACTGTAGGCAAATTTCAACCTTCTAGTCTCTCGATAAACGAAGCTATCACTTTCTCGTCTAAGTGTTATTCCATTACTAAATCAAGGGAAACCGAAACCACTTGACCTCATAATCTATAGAACAACTTCATTAAAAAAACATTAACAATCTACTTGCCTTGCAGCAGTGTATGCAACCAGACCTGTCCCAGTGACGTTCGATGCTCCCAACGTGATAATTCTACCTCCAGTGTTTCGTAGAAGGCCTTGATAAGTCCTGGCTATTCGGAAGAGACCTATGGCGCTATTTTTTAACATGGCGTCCCAGTGGCTTATGTCCTGTTGATCTAGACGTCCCCTGTAGCAGATGCCGCTTGTGTTTATGACTGCCCAAAGACCTAGAAAGATATGTGGTCGTAAACGAAATTTCTCGTTTTTAACTTATTAATCTCAACCCCCATGACATCAAATCCTATCAGTTCCAACATCGTGTTTCGTGCAAATTGTAACTAAGATTAACAAAACCGAAAATGGCTAAACGCTTCTGTCGACTGTTTTATTATTTACTCTAAACCATCTTACACCGTGCTATAAATTCAGTTTATTAGATGCTCTCGTACAAGAGATAACAAGTTTTACTTCAGGCAAGCGAAATAGCAGGGTAATAACCATAAACAGTGAACAATGCCTGAATAGTTACAGTGGATGTGTTACCCCATTTTTGTCAAGATGTTTTAGCACTTGGAACGCATATGCTGTTGCAGGGTTTTTACCCTTTCAAATCAGTAAATCGGAATTCGCGAAATTCTCCTTCCCACTGGAGGAACTGAACGAAATCTGGAGGACTCATGTCAGGGCTACACGGGGGATGTGGGAGAATTTCACAACAGTTCTTCTCGCAAAATCCTTTTTCTACAAGGAATACATTTGTCTTTTGGTATTTGTCTATTGCTTGTTTATCCATGTGGTCTTCTTCCATTATTGTGGCCACAATAGCAGCAAAAATAAATGGAAACCTATTGCAGCATTACTCACGAACCAAACAATTCTTTTTTACTAATGTCCAAGATCAGTTGTTGTAAATGCTTGAATTGTTTTGACAGTACTCACACGCTCATCTTTCTTGTGCTTGGCTAACCAAAATAACGTCATATTTCAATCCAGAAATGTCAAAACGTCTGTCAGCGCTTTCTTATCCCCCTGGCATGTAAATAATTCAGAAGATCGCCGATAGTATAGCCTGTAACTACAAGATATATTGGCCGTGTTAAACTTATGTGACGGCAGATTAGGTCGATAAATCTCTTTTTCGTAATGCATCGCAGCTTACGAATTGGCTGTTGTCCAGACAACCCGAGATGTAACTTCAGCCGCTAACAGACGGCTATTTTCGGCGTTTCGTCTTGCCTCCATCGCCATGGCAATCTGCTGCAATTCTGCCATAATAATTGGGCCAACCGCTAATGAAATACCCCACTGGCCACCTAGGATTTGTTTTCAAACGATTTGCAAGGTTGTGTAAACAAGTTTTGTAACGAGCAGCTGAAGTGTTTACGGAAATTCTTCGACCTTTGATGTATAATTAAATATCGTTTAAAGGCTTTTAAACTGCAGGTTTAAAAAGGGACTCGGACTCGCTCGGGAGTTAACAATTATGAGCAATTTATCACTTTTATTTGCGTTTTATCAAGAACAGTGCAGTAACTTCGTGTCTTGAAGTTGATAGACTCTTTACCTTAACAAATCGAATGAGGAAACGCCATTTTCAGTAGATTGCCTTGCTTGAATAGCACAATTGAGTGTTTGTAAAGGAACTGGTGAAAGTGAAATCGAGAAAACGGCGATGAATGAAAGTAAACAAGATTGTGTACGTGAATGGAAAAAAGGTGTCGATTGGTTAAGGTTAAAGTTCTAAAGCCGGTGTTACATGAGAGACTCCGAGAGAACATTAAAAAATACCACAGGGCTCTGTCTTCGCTCCTTTACTTTTCGATTGGTATACCCATGTTATGCCAGTTACCCAAGGAGGAAAATTTATTTATGCGGATGATATGGCACTCGCATGTCAAAGTAATAATATAGTAGACAGCGAAGTATTATTAAACAATGGAAACATTCTTTAAGAAATGGAAGCTACGCCCAAATCCAAGCAAAACTGAAAGCTGTTAATTTCATCTAAATAAGAGAGAAGTTCATAGACAATTAAATTTAATATTCTGTGGCAACGATATCAAACATAACAACCCAACATATCTAGGAGTACAAACTACACCAACGAAACTGAAAAACAAGCCAATATAACATCGCTCCAAACAAACCATAATCAACATGGAAAACCTTAACAAGCACGAGAATGAAATATTACTACCTATGTCTTTGCATATGTAGACGACCTGATAATAATGTTGGAGAAAGAAAATGACTTAGCAAAATAGAAAAATATTTAGAAAATGCAGAGTGCTAACACCAGAAAATTGGACGGGCAATAAAGTACACGAAGAGCAACGTCATGATAAGAGATCCTTCCAACAGAACAATCCTAGAAACAGGCACAACATACAAGACTGAGAACAAAATGAAACATCTACGTACATGCATAACATCGCAAGTATCTTCTTCACTTATTGAAATGAAAGTCAATAAACTTCCATAAAAAATCAAGCTACCTGGAATATAAATTTTCGAAATAGAATTATCCACGATTACCTAATAATGTTTCTTTGTAGAACTAAAATATTGTTAGCTGTGTTAGTAATGTAGAGAATTTCATCTAGAATCGCAAATCCAATCGACCTACATTTTTTTATGTTGAAGATAAAATATGAGTGTAAAGCAAAACGTTGAATGGGATCAACATTTTCAGTAATCTGACAACGCATGTGTAAGCAAAGCAAAAATTAAACTTAAGGAAAGTTCTCAAATTGGCATAAAATAATTTATTTAAATTAACGAAGCCAACAGGAACCTGAAACTACGCTGGGGACGAACGCAAAATCAAGTTTAGATTTTGTTATTATGTATTAACTGTCACTGTGTTGTAACAATATAGTTATGCTCCCCAGTTTACAAAGTACAAATGTTTAGAAAGACGTTCCGGTTGATTTTACAGTACCGTTATAATGAAAGATAATCATGACATATCCTGTACTAGCAGATCTTCTTGAGACTATACTATTCGTGTATTGATTTATAGTTTCATGGCTGCACAAGCTATTTGCAATCGATTTAAAACATTTAATAGAGCATTGCATCCTGTGTTTCTCCATCAGCAAATGCCGAATATGGAGGCAAAGTAAGAAGTCGTAAACAATTTCCCCAGGTGCAAGTTTTGCGTATTGAATACCAACTGTTGCAATTCAATCCCGTCTTGATTAATGAAACTGCAATTACATACTAATACCAAGTATCAGCAGGTACGTTGCGGAAAGTAACAAAGCCCAAACTATAACGAGCACCTGCATTCATTAACGTCCGAGCCTGATGCGTTTCGCGTCCGCTACCAAGATACCTATCTGAAGTCATTATGCTAACGCCACTTATCTCGCTCGAGCGACGCATTTCTCTTTTTTTTTATACACCAAACGGTGTATCGTTTATCACCGCGCCAAAAAACTGCGGACAGAAGTATGCCGCGTTTCACCGACAATTCTGCGTTATTTCGATTAGGCGAAATCCGCTCGCAGAGGAAATCGAGCCTTAATTATTGTCGGGCCTTGCTTGCCAGGAAGTGCATATTTAAACAGCTTCACTTGAGCCTATTATGAATTTAATTAAGGCGGCGTTTCCGGTGACATGACATTTCATTTGTTTTTGGTTTAAGATGATGTTAATCACTGGGCCCAAAAGGAATTTATGTTTAAATGACAGTTTTCGAGGGTGTTGAATTCATTTATGGTACTTTTTTGACCCCACCTGGAAGTGGGGGACAAACTGAATTTTTTCTAAATTATTGTTAAGTATTAAACTTTTGATCTCGAATTTAACGATATCTTAATTCAGAGACCCAGTCAGAATTATCATATGGGGTATTAAATTATGTTTTTCAGTCTTCTGATTTCAGATTTTATATTGCTTAAACATTAGTTCCAAGGGGGAGAAGTGAAATTAAAACTTATATTTTCTTAATACAAAAATTAAAATAAATTTAAAGAAATATCTCAAAATTATTATACTGGCTGTCAAACATTGTCCCCAGAAATTAAAATGCCTAATGGATTTTGGAGAATAAAAGTGTACAATACGAAACAGTAATATTAATAATAATATTTAATATTAAAAATATATTTTGATGCCGGATTTAATTTTATCGATCCGCTGATTCAGTATCGGATTGGTTTTCATTGTTCCCTTTTCTAGAATCATCGGAACTTTTTTCTTTTCCAACTCTTTTACGTTGAGTTCTTCTTCTACGATTTTTTTCAGCTTCCACAGTTTTTCATCTACAAATGTTACCTCACTTATTCTAAGTATTTGGGAAATTTCTCAACTTCTTTCGTACTTTTCTTCTTCGATGGAGAAATTATTCTACTATCTTAATATTTATTTTGCTTTCAATTGCAACAGTCTATTTTTGGTATAACCTTTGTGTAGATATACTCACTTTTTGCCTTATTTCAGACTCTACCTCAGATGATGGGTTTTCACCAGTCATTACAAATGCAACAATCAAATGCAAACCATTTTTTGGA